>JANEYF010000691.1:0-242500 GCA_029963845.1 Rhamnusium bicolor | reverse complement strand
CGTACAAAGCAATATCTACCGAATTACTGAGAAAATGCGATTTCAGTATTTCGAAATAGTAATCGTTAATAGGAAGGACTGCTTATCGTCGGGAAACCGAAAAAGAAAAACAGAAAGCAGAAGCTGTTTAGAAGGGGACATTTAGAAAAACGTGGCCACACAACCGTTCCCACCGACACACAATGGTTCAGATTTAAAAAAAAACGACGCATGGAGGACACAATTAAAGCACTTTTTTACGAGGAATGAGATTACGTCAGTGCATTTTCCATGGCGTCTAATATGACAGAGAAACAACAGTCGACTTTTATTTTTCTTATGGGCGCCATATTGGATTTTCACATTTTTGAATACAGCTTTTTTTCTGTTTACGATGATGTACACACATGATAATTTAGTTTTACAATTTGAGGTGCTTTGGAAACGAAATCATCACTTTTGTTCAGCATAAAAATGTGCAACATTCTTCTAATTTACCCGACTTCGTATCTCTTAAGATAAGCGAGACTATTTTGCCTGTGGAAAAAGGGACACCCTGTATGTGATGTATACCCAACATGTTCATTATTGTTGTTACTCTTTGCATCGATTGCGTTAATTACTATTTTTATTGTTTTCTTAAATGTTTTCGTTGCCTACTTTATAACCACAAAACTGGTTTCATTATTTTCAATAAATACATTTAAAAATATATATTCGTTATTTTAAACACCATTAATTTTTATTATGACACACTTTTTTTAAGAATTATTTGTTGCCTCGAAGTGTTTGTTTCTTCGCCAGCCAATAGGGAAAGCAACATGGCAAAAATATGTAACAGCCGTCTCGATTAAAAATATAAAAATGTCCATCCATTATCCTACGTAATGTTCGCATAAAGTTAATTTCTTTTGACACAAGCAAAAACCAAAACACCTTCAGTATCCCAATCTTCTGTGATATTGTTCCAAGGCGACTGTTATATTTTTCAAGCATCGCTTTATTCCTGACAGTCCTCAAAAGGATGATGGATGATTTTATTATAACGAGCCTCTGGGTCAAGGTTCTGTTGATTTCAGACTGAAACCCTGAAATATATTTACTTAATGAAACACGCTCTGCCAATTTTTTCTAGTTAAAAATCTATTTCAGAATAATTGTCTAGTAGAACTGAATATATGTGTTATATAGGTTAAGGTTGGGGGAATAATCGAGCGATACATTTTGGATGTGCGGTTTTGTTATATATTTTTTCTTTATTGAATTTTAGGTAGATTAGTATTTTACACATTTTAACCCCAATTGCATCGTTTGGGGTTAAGTAATGTGATTACTGATTACTTTGGCTGGATATATATGTATATATGGGTTAATGAATAACTGGCGGATTGTTTCGGTATACATCGCGCATAGAAATAATTTATAAAAAATATTAAATCTTGAGATCGAACGAAGATGATCAAGAACATCTGAAAATATCGACCACGTGATGTCACCCAAGACACTTAGTTCGAAAGCATCTGTCGACCCTAAATAGGCAGTCTACTATTTTTTGAGGGTGGATTTATTCTTCTATTCGAGAGGTACTTTATTATTGTCAGAATAATTTTTTTTGGAACTTTCTTTATGGTGTACATTGTGAGTCAAATTCGATCCTCACCATTAGCATCTCGAAAACGATAAGATATAGAGAGTTGGTTCAGTAAGGGCAAAGTTGCGCAATTTTATGTCCAATAAAGAAATCGATAAAATCCTCATCGTTTTTGAGATATTTGAGAACAACCAAAATTAAAATTGCGCAAATTTCTCCCCATTTAACCAACTCTCTATCTCTTATCGTTTCCGAGAGTCCAATCGTGGGAATCGAATTTGATTCACCCTGTACATAGTTTCCTCGGTGGTTTACTCCACGCTCACTTTTAACAAAATTCAGTTGATACAGGGGCTTAAGAAAACGGATCACAGACAGAAAAAATGTATGGTGACGTAATGAGTAGGCTGACATACTGGATCGTCAAAAGTGGTTATTATTACTCATTATCAACTATATACGTTTCCACCCCATCATTTTAATGTATTATTGACACACTGAAGTGAATAGATTCCCTAAAATTATTGGTTTCTAAGGTACCTGTTTCAAGAAGGCGTTTGTCCACAGCGAAAAAAAGACGTAAATGTTCACGTTTCATATACTCACCTTTTTTCATTACGATATGTCATTAGCTTCAAAAGCCTCCCACTTTGCGGTGTAGTGAGATGAACTTGCAAAAAATGCAAAATTTTTTAACACATTTATTACTATGGACAACCGCACCTCAAATTACTCAAAACTTATAAGTTTGTGACATCAGCCCTTTTTGCTCCAAGCTTCAGATATGTTCTTGACATCATTATAGAAAATAATTCGAAAAGAGAAGGTACGCCCATGGAATGTTATGTCATACCATGATTTATTAGTAGTACTCTTTCTCAATAAGAAATAGACTATAGTCAAATACACCTTCAAATCTAGAAGATCTACCTAATGTCGATGTAAGTTAAATACTTATGAATATATGTATTTATAAATAAATAGCAAGTCAAGCTTTACGGATTTCGTTTATCTTTATGATTATTTAAGTATTATTCTTTCAATTTTACGTTTATTTGTATAGTATTGTATACATATGTACATCCATAAAACATTATATATCAATAGAAGTTCCCTGCATGAAAAAAAAATGAATATACCTAATACGTGATTTAGGAAAATCAGGGTTAACCGAATTTATAAATGCCACAGATAAACAAGAACCTATTATATACACTTATAAATATTTGGATTTGTTTCTAAATTAATTAGGTGTATAACAATTATTTTTAAGTGTAATTCAAATATTAAAACACTGATTAATGATTGCAATAATTATAAACTACAAAGTGTGCGTCATTAATATACGTTGTTTTAATTAATTTCTGAAGTAGCCAGGTGTCAGAATTATTCACGGTTTTTGTGCTTTCCAAGTCGTCCAACCAACTTTTTGTGCCAGTAATTTTGAATTTTTACAAATTTTACTTGCTCACTGTATCTATCACTAGATCAGATGGCGAAATTTTGTAATCTATTGTAAAATATGAATAAATAACAAATATTAACACTAACAAAAGCCAAATTATCTCTTAAATTGTTGTAAAATTGATAGTTTATATTTAATCTTTGTGTTGAAGTCAATGAGCCGAAGGAAACCAAATATCTAAATATAGACTACCGGTTATCTATTGTTAGTAATGGAAATATAAATAATATCGGCTGGTGTTTAATGTTTATAAAATTTGGGAACTACGTCGTCAGCCGCGCCGTCAGCAATTCACTACATCATTCCGATGGCGAGGTGCCTGGGTTATTTGGCCGCTAATACTTAATTATTAATTTCGTAAATATTAATTTTACCTGTAATATAAAAATTGTTCTAGTAAAAGCAGTAATTACGTAAATAATCATGACTCATGATGTAGTTATAAATGTGTGTTAATAAAATATAAATTAAGTGATAATTAAGTGTATTGTTCGAAATCAAAATAAAAACTGAATTATTGCCGTTTTGACGTTTTGATTAAGCAATAATTAACACTATAAATTCGTTGACCACAACCTACGAAATAAGTTCAATGAAATGATTCTAAATGTTATTAGCTAAACATTAAATGAAATTATTAATAATCTTGCAATGAATTAACCAAGGCGCTGATAGTTTAATAACATTTTACACAAGCTGGACATTTTATAATTTAAATCACTGCTAATTAAACACTTATTAACCACTGCATTGGTGCTCATATGAAATAAAAACACGTATTCTGGTAACTTTCCTTATGGGATATCTCCCAAAATATCGAATCTATTCCAAAGCTTTTGTTTATTTTAAAAATATAATTTAAACTACGTGTTTACTGTATAAGATAAATAAAAGAAGTACCTAAATAACATCAAAATTTATGTTTTGTTGAACGTATTAACTCATTCCAATTCGAAAAATTTATTTTTATTTCAGAAAATACTTTGTACTTTGGATGTGAAAATTAAATTTGGCTTGAAACCAATATTGTAACTTGTCCGCCATTTTTTATAAATGGTGACAGTGTCGAAGATAAACGGAATGGAATGGCATAGAATTCCGGCAGTAATACTGGTTCTAGTCAGTGTTGCTAACCATTTAAGTACATAGTTCTGATGTGCTGAGAATCACAACACGTTGGTTAAAAATTCCCAATTTTACGCACCATTTAAATTTTGCCGGTGTACTTAAAACATGATAAAAAATATATTTTTCAGTTCAGTTAATTAATTTATTAAAACATGTATAAAGGAATGTAAAATAAATAAAATTCTTAGCAAATAACCAAATAAATATTTTTTCTTTATTTCATTTCGCCTTATACAAGAGCTAAAAAGCAGATAATAGTATATATTATGCAACGATCATTTAATGATGACTACAGTGTGGCCCAAAATAAACAGTACTGAAATTAAGTTGGCGGTGTCTCTATGCTCTTAAACAATTAACTAGTAGAGCTTAAGTGTTAAACATGGTGTTAAGTACAGAGGAAAAAGTTTTTCTGGTGGAGCATTATTTTCGGTCATACGGAATCGGGCGACGCAATGGGGCAAGTCTGCGATAGGTGTGTGATCAATTCACACAACAGTTTAATAAACATTCTCCAAGTAATGCCGTAATTTTAAAGGTTGTTCAAAAATTCAAAAATACTGGCAGTATATTGTGCCAACGAAAAGGAAAGTCGGGGCGTCCCAAGATAGTTAACATCAACAATAACCATGAACGCGTTTTTGCTCAGATTTTAGAAAATCCGAAAGTCAGCCAGCGAAAGACAGCGTTGCAACTTGGTTTAAAGAGAACTTCCTTGAAAAGAATCCTGAAGGAGCTGGATGCATTTTCGTATGTGATTCAGGTACATCAGCAATTATGTACATCCTCGGGATTATAGCAGTAGAGTGGAATATTGCGCCAGAATTCTGGCATTACAGTATGAAAATCCTGAATTTTTGAAAAATGTATGGTATGCACGTAATTTGGCATTTCGAGACCAAAATTAAGTTCAGTACTGTTTATTTTGAGCCATACTGAATTATGACACGAGTATGAGAATTACGATACTAGCGGTAGGCGATTAAATGTGAGTTGCATACACTATTTTTTCTACGACAGTCATAAAATAAACAATTAAGACTTTTCTGAAAAGCTGCTGACCTCATTTTTGTCCCTCCAATCCATAAACTGAGAGTAATTTTTCGTTTGTTTATGCTGATTTTACAGGTAATAAATTGTTTGCTGTTCTTGTGGCCTATTCCACAATTTCTGGTGGAGCTAAATTTTCAATTTCACTCTCAGTTTCGCACATTTTTACCGATTTTATTTGCAAAAAACACATTTTAGGAATGTATTAGGTAATAAACAGTAAATATGAACTGTCAAAATTGATTAATTTTAGATCTGTCATGTTCATTTGATATTGACTGAATATTGCTGTGATGTTGCATTTCTATTGGTTATAAACTTGTATCTTAATGAAAAATCTGTCATAATAAATTTCATTAAAGTACTGGCAGTAAATGTCTAATAAATCAATTAAAGTATGGGAGTAGAAAAAAATATATTAAATAAACACAATTCTACAGACACAACTAAATATTTTCTTTTTATTTCATGTAAAAAATTATATAAAACTGTTCATGTTATATAATATATCGTCAGGGTAGTGAGAAGGGACACCACTGTCGATATTAGAGAGTTATCGCAGGTATATACCGTATTTTCTGGTGCGTTATTTTGACATCTAAGCATGCGCATATTTGTTATGGGTTCTGCTAAACGTTATCTAGCTTAACGTACTCCCTTATCTACGAACGAATATCGTAGGTCTTTTACGTCCACGTTAACTCTCGGTTGGCCTCGGGCCTAGCTTCAGGGAAGTTCATTTTCACAAATGACAGTTTGTTTGGTGACAACTTAACCTATATTGTCGTTTTATTGACTTTTGTATAAAGTATTTTAAATTTGATAAATAGATTTTACAGCACTTATAGGTTAGAAATTACGTTTCATGTTTCGTTCGTATTCTGCGTGCGATAACTCTTGTTTGGCAAAACGCTAAATTAGTACGTTATTTAAATAACGTTAACGGATAACGCATATCGTATTCGTTATGGTTAATTTGCGATAACTCTCTATTGTGTCGCATTGATGCCACCCATGCCGACGCTGAATGTGTAAATAATTTCATTATTAATTGTAATTGTATAGAATAAATTACTCATATTTCACCCAAATATCGACGTTTTTCCTTTATTTCCCACATTCGAGTTTTACAAGTCATTTTTCTCACCAAATGCGTAATTACTCACCAGTTGGCAACACTGGTTCTAGTCGTTTTTTCTCCCTTATGAAAGGTGTTTCAATAAGTGCGCAAGATTTGAATTGCGTGCCAGACTGACTGTCATGATGTCACAAGATTATGGCATGCCAGGTCGATAGGAGACAGAAGGGATTTAGTAAACATGGAGCATTACCCGCTAGAACAACGCGTCCTGATTGTTAAACATTATTATCAAAATGGTGAAAGTTTGATTGCCACGATTCGTAAAGTGCGGCCAATTTTCGGTCGAAATAATGTTCCACATTCATCTACTGTGAAAAGAATAATCGAAAAATTCGAAAGTACTGGTTCGATTAATGATGTGAAACGCACGACACGAGCTCGTAGAGGTCGTTCAGAACAAAACATCACGGCAGTTGGCGAGAGCGTGACCGAGAGTCCAGGGACGTCGATTTGTTATCGTGCACAAGAATTGGACGTTACAACAGCCACTCTTCAGCGTATTCTCACTAAAGATTTGCATCTCTATGACTACAAAGTCCAATTGACTCAACAACTTCTGCCAACAGACCATGCACAGCGAAGAGAGTTCACCAATTGGATCCTTGAACAACAAGAAATGAATGCCGATTTGGCGGACAAAATCATTTTCAGTGATGAGGCCCATTTTCACCTCGATGGCTTCGTTAATAGCAAAACTGCCGCATTTGGGTCTCAGAAAATCCAAGAATGATTCATGAGAAAGCAATGCATCCAAAACGTGTCACTGTTTGGTGAGCATTATGGTCTGGAGGAATCATTGGGCCGTTTTTCTTCGAAGACGAGACAAGTAATACAGTAACGGTGAATGGTGAACGTTATCGTGCTATGGTAACCCAGTTTTTTGTGCCTCAATTGGAAGATATTGTTCTCGACGACATGTGGTGTCAGCAAGACGGGGCCACTTGCTATACCGCCCGTAAAACATTGACGGTCTTGCAAGAGTCTTCCTGGTCGTGTCATCTCTCGGTTTGGTGACCAGAATTGGCCGCCACCCTTTTGCGATTTAACACCTCTGGAGTTTTGGCTGTGGGGTTATCTGAAGTCACAGGTTTATGCCAACAAGCCCGCGACCACCGAAGCATTGAAGGCCGAAATTAGACACTGTATCGACGAAATACCGCCACATGTATGCAACACCGTTATTCAAAATTTCGCCAAAAGAGTACGCATGTTCCAGCAAAGCCGTGGCGGCCATTTACCAGATATATTGTTTCATACATAACTCCCAAATGTTTACATTATAACCGAAGAAATATTTCAATACTTTGCTACAGAAAACCATGTTTTATTGAACCTTGAAATATTGCGCTCTTGTTGAAACACACTTTATATACCATTATCCGGTCTATTATATATCTTTGCCTTCATCATCTCATTCTTGTTTTCGTTTTTACGGTTTTGTGAACACATTTTATGATGGCAATTAATCGCCCTTTTTTTGATATTTTGCAAACAGCTCACCTTTTTAGTTCTTTTCTAGTTTTTTTCCCACAGAGTGCTGCCAAGTTCCAGCTGTTTTTATTGTGTTATTAAGTAGGTAACGGAAAAAAAAAATTAAAAAACAAAAACAAGATAAAAAATTATTGATCTTTGATTTATTTAAAATACATGATTTTTGTTAACTGCTTGTGACATGGAGGCTATTATTTACTTATAGCATTAAACATTTAAATATAGTCCCTGATACCAGTATAATTTTTAATATCGAACATACTGTTTTTGCAATTAAAATATTTTAAAAACCGGTACGCGACTAAGAACATTCGACTAAACTATTGTTCCAAAATTAATATTTCGTTTTATTACAACTATTATGATGGCTAATAATTAATTAAATTTGACCTGTATCTTTTTTGTAGGTTTCTACTTCTTAAATTTAGAATACGCTTTCTAAAATTACAAATTTTAAATTATTGTAATTTCCTTTACGTAGGTACCGATTTGACTAAATATATTATGAATTGTGTATTTTACGATTCTGAAAGGTGCATCATGAAAACGGGCTATTATAAAGGCACGTTTAGCAACTTCAAAATTTTATTTAAAAAATTCAGACATTTTGTATTAGTATATACCGGGTGGCTATTAAAAAACGTTTCTGTTTGAAGATATGAAGTCAAACAGGAATCGTGGGGCGTTTTCATTTGCCCAATACCAAAAATTCTGCTTGTTTATAAATCCCGAGGAATGAAATGAGCTTCATCACTTATCCACAGATAATCAATAAAATTTTGCCGTTATCTATACAATCTAGCAATTCACGAGAAAAATTTGAACGCTTACTAAATCGCCCTCTTTTAACTCTTCACAATCTGGATCTATATGAGTGTTGTTGTAACTCTTCATGTAAAACTCTTCATAAACTCGTTTTAAAAATCCCGGATGAAACTACCGGACTGCTTGCGGACTCTTTACTAGACTTACCATACCTTTTTTTACCTAACCACCTAGATTGTTACCGGTGTTAGAATAGGATTTTTTCTCATCTGGGCTTCCTTTTAATAGCCGAACTCGTTTCCTCAAAGTTCTCACCCATATTTTATTACCGTGACGTAAGATTCGCCGTGTCAATTATATAACTTTCTGTACAATTTTTTTACGGTGTTCACCTGACCAATAGTGCATTTTGACAATATTCTATTAAACTGGAAACAATTCAAAAGTGACAGCAGCCTTCTATTTATTACCGCTAAAAATGACATTCAAAATCGCCCGTTTCCATGCCCCACTTTTTTATATCAAATATAAAAGTTTCTATTATTTTACTTCCTCACCCCTTAAAGTGAGGAAGGTACACACCTTCCTCATTTTGAGGGGTGAGGAAAAAATTTTGAAACTTTTTATTACATTTCTGGACGAATCTCGACGAATTATGACGATACACAAAATTTCAGACAGAAAAAATTTTCTGTTAGTGTATGTGTGTGTGTGTGGTTCGCGATAGCAGCTACAGTTTTTGAGATAAAGCTTTCAAATTTGGTACACACATTCTAGAGGTCAAGGAAGTGATTGAGTTCGTTGATTAGCAAAATCCGTCCCCTGGAACGGGATCTACCGGGACCCAACATTTCTATTTCTAACTTTACAAAAAAAATTTATTCGTGATGGAAGATTATAAATCAGATCTGTTATACAAACCCATTATAATGTTGTGTTCAAATGTTTAAATAAAACCATAAATTAAAATTTTGTAAACATTTTGGCAACGCCATAAAATTTGAATTTTGATTGATACTTCTTAAAATTTTAAATGCCTAAAAAAAATATTAGTGACATTCCACCAATGTGACTTTTTTGAAACGTCAAAAATTACTTTTATTACAAACTCCATACATCGAGTTTTATTACGATGAGGAAGTTCTGATCCCTAAGTAATTGGCAGCGGTTTTTATATTAACGTTGTATTGGTAAAATCGTTTAAAATTTTGTTCACATTTTGATTAAGAAAAGAAGCTATTTTCGTAAAATTAATACGCACAATCCTAATCACACTACATAGCAATACAATTCAATATTGTACTTACAGTTACATTGTTTATTATTTATTTAATGGAATGTGATATATTATCGAGGATACTGAAAACACCAGTAATATACGATGACATTAAAAATATATGAAAATCACTGAGCATGCTTTTAAAATGAGGGAGCAGATGCACCTGTCTCTCAGGGTTAAAGTTTCTCTATTTAAATCTCATTAGACGGCTTGGCTGGAAGCTAGCGTTAAAATACACGATAAAAAAAAATTGTTTTGACGTTCCAGCATACAAATCCAGTAAAATGGTAGTTGCGGAAAACTTTCGCCGATATTTTTGGCAAATTTCCTTGTATCTTATTTAATTTATTACTTTAAAGATTTTTTTCTGTGAAGCTGTAATCTAATCTCTTATTTAATCAGGGCACGGTATAAAATTCCCCAGCCTTAAAGTGAGTTTTAATGTTTTTAATGTTACTTGTTCACGAGTGAATGATAAGTTTTTTTTCAATTCCGATTCCCATTGGAGGATAATCGAGAGGATGCTAGTATAGATGGTAAAACATCGATTTTCGCTAGATAATTTATTTCAAAATACAGGATGTCGCTATCGAGAATGATCAAAGTTCTTAAGAAAGTTGTAATTATTTAAAATAAAAGAATGTTTTCAGCTATTACAATCAAATCAGAGACGAACAGGTGTGCTTTGCCTCAGTAAGTGCTGAACTGTTAACGTCGGCGTACTCGAGCGTGAGGAACAGATTTTGGAAAGACTTGCAGAAGATCCAAAATTAAGCATCATACGCATAGGACTAGAAGTAGGGTTGTCTCAAGATAGCGTTCATAGAATTATTAAAGAACAACTAGATCAACAATAAGATCTTTTACGTTTGGAACCAAATATTCGTTTTTTCTGTCGGTTCGTCTAAGACCAGAGAGCCCCAAAATCTCAATTTTTATAGGAAGATTTCATTCACTAATGAAGCATGTTCACTTGTCATCGGAACTCTCCGAATCACTTTTTGGAACGGGTAGAACTGCAGCTGCTGTTGTGAATTCATTTCTATAGGATTTCTGGGCCATACGCTACAAGCACCTATATGTAGCCCAACCTATTTTTCCCGCATGTGCTCAACTTACTTCCACAATCTGCAGTGATGAGGTACTTTCGAGTTACAGTCGAACTTCTCTAACTCGAACCTCTTAAATTCCTCAGAAACTGTTCGAGTTAGAGAAAATTTGAATTAAAGAAAATACTTCTAAAACGCAGTATATATCAAGGGCATAGAAGTAAATTGTAGTTAACAGAGAATTTTGAGATATAGAAGTTCCGAGTTATAGAAGTTCGACTGTAGTTGAATTATGAGTAAAAAAATATTTTACCTTTTTTTGCATCCACAAGAAGTTAAAACTATTAGTTTTTCTGGGGTAAAACATCTCCGTTTAGGTCCAAATACCAACCAAAATTTCTGCAAGCCTCTACTTAAATTTACTTAATCAAAAATAAAAAAAGGACTGAAGTACTCACACCGGAATTTCTTAATAGGTACTGTTTCAAATTTCTTTCACAATAAAAAAAAAACTTAATGATCTAACTACATTAAACACATGAACTGAAACGAACAATATTTCAGTTCCGCTCTTACAGCACTTTACTAAAATCTAAACTGGTGTTACTCCCTCGCACTTTCTTTGAGTATTAAGCTTCCGTTTTATAAATTATTTAAAAAATTTGTATAAACCTATATGCCAAAAGAATTAGTCCTCAGATCAGTCATAGGTTGGTTTTGTGAAAAAAATGTGTTTGACGATTCAGAAAATATGTCGCACCTAATAAACCTTAACCCGAAAATAAAACTTAAATGTCACATATTTAGACGTTTTGGAATACTCTCTGACTCCGTTCCCAAAACAAAAGAAAAGTTTCTTTGGCAATATATTGACTTATGTATCATGTCAAACATAATATTTAAGTTAAAATAATTCCCACAAATATTGAGAGGAATATTTATTAAAAAAAATTACGTATTACCAATACTGAAATTAATTGTACAGTTTTGCCAATTAGTAACCTTAATTCCTGTGTCTATTCCAAAATTTTCGGAAGCATAACCAATACTCACCTAGTTTGTATTTTAATGTATTCGTACTAGTAGATCTTTTTCAACAAAAATTTTTTTGACATTGCCACTCTATTTTCTATAGATTCCTCTATAGATGGAAATCGTCCTCCTTGAGCCACGGAGGACGATTTTCATCCCCCATGGCTTTTTAAATTTACTGTATCACCTCCAGCATCGGCCAATAATGTAACCGATGACCGATGGAAACAATGTCTCGTGTACAAGTTTACATCTTGTAAATTTAAATATTTTGCAATTACTTAATTTTGGCATATTTCCAAATGTATTCATTCCCAAATTTGGATTAGAACATTTGCCATTTTCGTACCTTCAAAATAGGTGTATATATATATATATATATATATATATATATATATATATATATATATATATATATATATATATATATACATTTTATAGAAAATATATACAAATCATCGTCCAAAAAATGTAAGAAGCTGCCGCGCCGCCTATTTTTAAGGTACGAAAATGGCAAATGTATCAGTAATAAGACAACCCAGAGAAATAACACTTGTTTGGTAATAATACCTAATAGAATAAATAAATTTACTATCCTACCTTATCATGAAGTGCTTCAGAAAGGGGAAGTGTTTATTTCACCTCTTCTTAGGACCTTTGGTTGTTTTGCCCAGTGTCCTACCGATTTCCTCTTTAAAAACGCAATTAACCTACTGTAGTTGCCAGTATCTGCAGTGTTTTTTTACAGCAACAATACGTTTTAACATTGAGAAAATTTACTATCCTGCCTTATCATAAGTGCTTCAGAAAGGGAGGTGTTTATTTCACCTCTTCTTAGGACCTTTGGTTATTTTGCCCAGTGTCCTACCGATTTCCTCTTTAACAACGCAATTAACCTACTGTAGTTGCCTGTATCTGCAGTGTTTTTTACAGCAACAGTACGTTTTAACATTGAGAAAATTTACTATCCTGCCTTATCATAAGTGCTTCAGAAAGGGAGGTGTTTATTTCACCTCTTCTTAGGACCTTTGGTTGTTTTGCCAAGTGTCCTACCGATTTTCTCTTTAAAAACACAATTAACCTGCTGTAATTGCCTATATCTGCAGTGTTTTTTACAGCAACAGTATGTTTTAACATTGAGAAAATTTACTATCATGCCTTATCATAAGTGCTTCAGAAAGGGAGGTGTTTATTTCACCTCTTCTAGGACCTTTGGTTGTTTTGCCCAGTGTCCTACCGATTTCCTCTTTAAAAACACAATTAACCTACTGTAGTTGCCTGTATCTGCAGTGTTTTTTTACAGCAACAGTACGTTTTAACATTGAGAAAATTTACTATCCTGCCTTATCATAAGTGCTTCAGAAAGGGAGGTGTTTATTTCACCTCTTCTTAGGACCTTTGCTTGTTTTGCCCAGTGTCCTACCGATTTCCTCTTTAAAAACGTAATTAACCTGCTGTAGTTGCTTATATCTGCAGTGTTTTTTTACAGCAACAGTACGTTTCAACATTGAGATTTTACTAAAGCGTGGATGACTACTGTTTTGTATTTGCAAGTTCACTAAAATATCCGAGAAAAATATTTTCTGTAAACGCCCTAGTTTTCTTTTCTTTACACCAATCTCCAAACAATTTATAAGCTTTTTTCATACCATCTATAATAATTTATGCGGTAGAAATACCAATAATAGCTCGCCATTTGTTTAAATATAGCGCCACTAAATAAACGACATTTAACAGAACCTAGGTAACAAGATTTACTTACCTTGAAAGATAGACATTATGATCAGTTACTTTTTATGAAAGATATTAATATTTATAATAACTAATATTACCGTTCGGTTTTTTCATGTTGCACTAACATAACATGAGTCATTTGTCATTGTTCCGCGATGTGTATCAGTCCAGATCTATTTCTGTATAGGCGAACGGTGTGTAGGATTGATTATATTTAATGCCTAACTGGTATGGAATTTAATTGCCAAGTTGCTTATAAAAAAAATTTAATTTACAATGAGTCATAAAAATCACTAGCTACTTATTCATATAAAATATAAACATGAGTAAGCGAGAGGCGATAGATTGATTATCTGTGAATTTGGTGGTAGTCTAAATTGACAAATAAGTATAGGTGTATTAAAAATCTCATACTACCTTTTTTTAGAAGTAAAAATTATGCATTTTTCCTGATCGATATAAAACAGATAAACATCTATGCAAAACAAACATGGTTTTTTGTGATGTTTTATGCATTATTTAAGCAGATTCCATTGGTTATAATTTTGTATTCCTCATACTTTCACAAGGTACTAGATGTAATCTTATCCGTTTTTACTTAATTAAGTTATCCACATCCATGATTTATTGACATGATTACTAAATTTAAGTTTCGTTGCTCCCAAGTATTTAATTTCCCTAACTACGTCAATTACGTTCCCACAACCTCTAAATTATAGTCCTTTCTTCTGTTCCATTTCATCTTTAAACTTCATTTTTTTCTAAAATCATACCTCTGTTTTTGATACAATGATCTTCATGAATTTATTGATTTCTAACCATTCATGATTCCAGAAAACTCCACTTTGGTATCTCAATATTTATACTCGACACATATTCATCTAAAGCTCGTATCTTGAATGACGTCGATGTAAAAGTCAGGTCAGGCATGGGATGATAGTACGAAATTATAAAAATTCTTATATCTTTTTGTAGTTTATTGCTGATTCAACTGAGGGAAATTATATGTAGTGGTGGGTGCATCACCGTCGATATTGCTACGACCTCGGGGTGAAAAAGGGGTAAAATCGACTTGGTTGTTGCTTGCAAAGGTTACTCATTCAAATGTCTAAAAACATAAGGCACCGCAAAAAACTGAATTAAATCAGAAGATTGTTAAATCGATGAAAGGCAACGAAAAAAATTGAGTAAAATCAGACAATGTTTTTTGTATGTTTTATGACAAAAGCCAAAAAGTCCTTAAAACTCGGATGTAAATATCGAAAAAATAAATGAAAAAACACTTCTCACACTTCCAGTCGACTTTGGTAGCCTACTATCCTAAACAGAAGTCTCAGTCCCTTTGGATAAAAAATAAGAGTTTTGAAAAAAAAATCGTTGAAAGATCCAATAGAGTTTTGTTGGCTGGCCATAGGCGCTTTAATTGCATGTTACGCCTCCACTGCAAAGACATTTGATTGGTTCCTCCTTAAGGGCTACTCAGCGGTAAAGGTTTCAACCTCATACCTAATGCCCTTCTGGTTCCTAAATTTTTGTTTATAGATAAAATACCTCCTCCAGTCGTCCTCGAGTGAGTGTTTATAATAAATTGACTTTATTAATGTTAGATATTACGGAATTCGCTAAAAAAATTACAAGGTAAGGTATACAGAGTGAGCCAGATTTTAATCGAGGAAACTTAAAGACTCGATAGAACACCTCAAAATAATATGGATTTGCCAATATAATTCATAGCTAAAAATGTTTAGTTTTTGAGATAGAGGGCGTTAGTTTTAATACATTTTCAGTTTTGCAACTATTTCTCCGGAAATAATTGAGATATTGTTATGAAATTCGGAAGGTGAACGTTGCGTACATCACTACACTTCCCACCATAGTTTTCATCTCTTCATTCCAACCAAAAGGCGTGACGATGAGGGTGTTGAACAATTTCTTCCAAAAAAAAAAAACGGGACGCCACTGACTTGAGCTATGTTTTCTTTCTTTTTCGACATTTAGTATCGTTAATGCACAAAAAAGATTTTATAATTTTTTGATAGGATGCATGAATTAAACTCATTTCAAAATCATTCATTCCTTAGTTATAAATTGGGTGACTACAGTCACATTATCGATTTTAAGAAAAAATATGTTAGTATGTACCAGTTATGAGACATCTGTGTGATGACACTCAGCCATTGTCACTTCCAAAAAATTTACAGGGTAGCCAAAAATAATTTTTAAATTTACAACTATTTGAACTGAATTGTCTCAATTTTTTCAAATAGAACACCCTGTATATTTTTGGATGATGTGATGTAGAATTGAAATATGAAAATTTTTTGTAGTACATTCCTTTTGGCTATTTGTAATCATTTTCGATTTATTGAACAATAACTGCCAAATTCAGCAATAAAAATTAAAAATATACTTATATATTTTTTGTAATTTAAGAGAAGATATTATAAAAAAGTGTTTCACATGTTGCCCATTTTGATTGACACATTTCTATGCGTCTTTGCAATGAGGTTTCCACTATTCATAAAATTGCCGGAGTGGTACTTCTAAAAGCGTTTATTATCCTTTCCGTCAAATTTAAAATTGTTGTTGGTGTGATGTTTTTATGGGCATCATGTAACACGTTTTTATAATACCGTCTCTTGAATTATTTGAAAAAAAAACTTAATTTTTAATTATATATAGGAATGTACGTACAAAAAATGTTCGTTTTGCAATCCTACATCACATGGTCCAAAAATATACAGGGTATTCCATTTAAAAAAGTTGAGAAAATTCAGTTCAAGAAGTTATAAATTTAAAAATCCTTTCTTGCCAACCTGTATACTTTTACAAAGTGAAAATGGCTAAGTGTCATCACACAGATATCTCATAACTGATACTAACATATTTTTTTCTTAAAAGCGATAGTTGTGATTGTAGTGATATTTTTAATATACAAGTGTAAATAGTAAAATTTCAACAAAAAAAAATCATTACATCCAAATGATTGGAAGAAAGTCAATAATAATACAGGAGTGGAAGGAGGCCACAAAGAGGTTTCAAAAAATGTTCAAATATACATGGCATTTCATTTAAAAAAAAATGTTACTTGACCCTGTAGAATCGTCTTGGCTCACCCTGCATATTCGAAAACATTTTCCGGTTGTAGACTGTTTAGTTTAGTTTACTTATGTTTCTAAATCAAGTTTCTAGCTATCATAGAACTCTAGATATTGATGTCGAACGCACTATTGCCCCACCCTGTGTATATAAAGCCACAGTCCAAACATTCAATATTTTTACTTAAGATGAATTTCTGAAAAAAAGTGTTTTCAGTGACTCCTATAAATACTTTTTAAATTAAAAATTTTAAGTACAAATTGGTTAGGGATCTATTTTCGGTTTCCTCATGTTACTAAATTCCAAACAACAGGTTAAGCAATAGGAAATGAAAACAGGATTTTATATTTTAGAGTTTGGCCCAATAATGGTAGGATAGGAGCTAAAGAATCAACATGATTTTTTCTCTTTTTTAGAATTTTTAAAAGCGACATTTTCGAGAAAAGTTGTTAATTCTGTACCTCAAAATGCCATGTGTTGAATTTGTGGAAACAAAATTTGAGAGCTACAAAATAACTTTGTTATTTTATTTTCGTTGCTGAGATATTGCTAATAAAAAAACTCGTGTGTTTAGAAAAAAATTGAAAAGCCTGACAAACAAGTTATCAAATTTTTTTAAAATTAAAGTGTTATCGACTGATTTGATATGAAATCACCCAATTACATTGTTATTGGTTATCTAATAACCCATACATCATACTGCTGATGATAAATATACAACCTAATTTTATACCTAATAAAATATAACAAATTAGATAATAATCAAGTAAAAGAGATATAAATAGGACAGGCATCATGCGAAAACAATTTTTTTTTTGTAATCCCGACCCATGTAAAATGTTTCGATTTTTCGATACATTTTCACGTTTTGGGGTGCTCATAATCGTATGTGTTTATTAGTGAGTAATGCATGCGATCAAAATTTTGTACGATGTTGTTTTCTTTGCAAATTAGTCTATCACTCACTTAAATATGCTTAGTTTTTCAGCCAAATTGGTCCAGCGACGTCAAGCTATCACTAATATGATCTACGAGGGATCGCTTTTATATTCTCGTATAGGGCAGTTTTAATTTTTCATATAATTTCTCATTAAGTTTTTTTAAATAACATTCCTTGGAAACTTGAATGTCAATTTACAGAACAATTGCAACATTAACATTATTAATTTCAATAACTGTCAACTTGTGTTGTCGCACAATGGTAATTTCTCAAAATGAATAAAATCAAATACCGTGCTGTTATAATTTTTGTTATATTTGCGAGCGGTCAAAACTTCAAATGTGGTCATCATCAAATTGGATGATGATATCTCCGTCCAGGTCGCCCTGTTGACGTGATCACTTCAGTGTTGTTGAAAAAAACCCCAAGTGTCTGGTAGTGGAGGATTGCAAGATTGAAGAAGCGGCATTTAGCGGCTGTATTGGGAGTTTCAGCAACCACGATTTTCAAAATTCTACATGACTACCTTGTTATGACAAAGGCTAGGTCACGAATGCCCTCGTCATTTCAAATGCGTGTTTGGGTATAGACGTGTGAAGAATTCTTAACGTTTTGTGGAGACGAATCAGATAATTATCAACCGACGTGTCAC
This sequence comes from Rhamnusium bicolor, assembly GCA_029963845.1. Lineage (NCBI taxonomy): Eukaryota > Metazoa > Arthropoda > Insecta > Coleoptera > Cerambycidae > Rhamnusium > Rhamnusium bicolor. The sequence goes on along the minus strand of JANEYF010000691.1, from coordinate 224,105 downwards.
TGGAGATGAAACGTGGGTTCATTATTATGATCCTGACTGAATCGAAACAAGAGTCGATGCAGTAACATGTAAAAAAGGCTCCAGCTCTCTTAAGAAGTTTAAAGTCATGCCTTCTACTGGAAAAATATGAGAACCATTCTTTGGGATTGTCAGGGAATTTGAAACATCGATTATCTAAAGAAGGGTAGTATTGTAACGGGAGAGTATTATTCAAGCTTAAAGCATCGCCTCTGGGATTATACTGATATATAAAGACGCGGAAAACTAACGCAAGGCGTTTTGCTGCTCCACGACAATACACCAGTGCACACAAGTCAAGACTTGCAAAAGCTGCTGTTGCTTATTGTAGCTTTGAAGAAATTACACACCCGCCTTTTAGTCTAGATTTAGCACCCATTGATTACTTATTGTTTCCGAATCTCAAAAAAAAAACATTTAGGGGGGGACAAAATTCAGGGACAGTGACGAACTTAGAGCAGCTGTTGAGGACCATTTTCTGTAGAAACCAAATGAATAGTTTTACAACGGGTTAAAGATGTTATTGAAACGGTGTAATACTTGTATTGAAAAATAAATTTTTGTTGCTTGCCTTTTGTTTTCATGCCCAATCCGAGAATATAAAAACGACTCCTCGTATGTACATTTCGATTTATAAAGACAAAAAACAATAAATTCTACACGCTAAAATAAATTAAAAATTCACTTCTATTTTTCTAAAATGTCGAGTAAAAATATAATGTATTTTAAATAACTTAACGTTAAATTTACTAAACACCACTGTATAGTTAGTTGCAGTTCATAGCAGAGATGTAAAAATGATAAAAAATGCCAAATAATCGCTGCCGATGATTTTTGATTTTGATTACGTGTTAATATTTTCTATATCTCTACAATGAACTATATTTAACACTTTGTTATTATATTATCCTTATTTTATATTATATTATCCTTATTTTATATTATATTATCCTTATTCTTTAATTAAACCGATAAACTATGGGTGGGAAGTTTAGGAGGTAACTCTGCAGTTAATTTTTTTCCTTATAAAAAACAGCTCTCGGTGGAAAATATCGACAAAAGCGGAAAGAGATTTATAAAAGTTTACATATATTTTGAAACAAGTAATTTTTTCTTGTTTTTTTTTTAAGATCTGTTGGTGGCACATATTGTCATAGCTTTTTGTTTCTTTTGTGTTAGTATTTATGTTTAATATTTTTATATAAAAGAAATTCATAAATCGGAGGAGAAATTCTAAATCTGTGTAGCAACACTACCCTCGTCTCAGCCGCCCACTCACCGCCTAGGCGTCGCGACGTTCCAAGACGCCCTCACGTTCAAGGTGACAATTATTTTAGAATAACCCGTTATAGTATGTCATCTCTTGAACGATTGTAACCTAATTTGTGATTATTTATGGACTTTTCGGAGTCGGTGTTGACGATAATCAATTTGGTAATGGTAAGTGCGGGCGTTTGTTAGTTAACAGTGTAACATGTTGAGAGGAATTAGATTTACTGGGTGTTTTGAATCATTTTTAGTAAGTCAGAAATTTTAGAAGGGCGGTGTTATGACCAAGATGTGTGGCAACCGGACAGTTATATTTAACCTGTTAATAAATGTGCTATAAATCTATAATCTAAAGAGGTTCTCAGCATGGGCGCCGCGCCGCAAGGACATTTTCTAGGGAGGGGGGCAAAAATAATATGCATGTGTATATTGTGGCATATTTAAAAATGAAAATAAATTCTAAAAAACTTAAAAGTTGACCATTCTCGTTACTTAGGCCATATCTTTGGAATTAAAATAAAAATACACTTCTAAAAACAAAACAATAACCTTCAATCAGCACAAATTTAATAACGTAAAATCTCAAATAATCTTATTCTAAAACCCTTATAATTACTGAAATTGTTCTCTACCAGAAATAAAAATTAAAAAAAAAAAAAAAACTTAACATATCGCTATCCTTCATTGCCTGCTTCAACAGGCCCAATTGACCGCACAGTCTGTCTGTCTAAGTCTATGATGAGAGTATAAAAGACGTAGGTGCCAAATGTTGTCAGATTTACCTTTTTTTGTTATACAATCTTGGGAAAAGAAAAAATATATATATTGGTTTAATTAAAAGCAGATCACTTAGTGTATTCTCAGTAATTTATCTTGATACCTTTCTTCATTTTCCAGGAGGGGGGCTTACCCTCTTGTCTCGGGCACCCATGGTTCTAAAGAATAGTGAAATTGAAATGTATTTTTAGAAAACTGTTTAAATCTGGCCGTCATTACAAGATATTATACACTATTGGACACATTTTCATGCAAAACCTGCATTTATTCGATAAAAAGTAAGAGAATTAAAGTTTAAATATGCGGAAGAGAGTTGACTGTATAGCCTCGTAGCCACTAAGGTGTCGGCCTGACTGAAGTGCGGGCGGCGATAAGTCGACGGTGAACGAACGAGCGAATTTTTTTAACATCCAAATTAAAATACAAGTGGTCACACCAAACTCCTGCCTGTGCGATATTTCAGCTTGCAGCGAGCGATTTATTAAAAAACATCTGTTTGAATTTAGAGGAGCGAATTTTGTCACGTGTCACCGAATTTTATCGACTTGGGTCCCATACTCCAATACTAAAATATGACACAATGTAAATTTCACCAGCGTCCAAAATTATACTTTACATATTATTATCTTACCTTAAAGTCGCCAGTAGCCGTTCTTCTGCTGATATGGGAGTGCCATAGTTTGTTTTTATTTACTTTTGTTTCTAATTTTACTTCGTAAAAAATCGAATATAATTATTAAAATACGTATATATTGAAATAACCTATCGGAAAAATATCTTAATTCAAAACATCGGTGACGAAATTCTCCAAATGGCTGCCTTCTACGATTGATAGAATGCGTTCCATATTTTCGAGATTCTTCCAAAAATAATTTCCACTACATATAGGAGTTATCATTTATCAAAATATTTGGTTGGCTCTGGATAACGACATATTTGCAATACTGACAAGTAAACAAGGAAAGTAAAAAACCTCACGATTACGGTGTGTTTGATGGGCCTCTTAGAACATATTAGTATGTCCGCAAAATCGCCTACGAATAATCGTCCGTTCGCTTACCGTCCGCTTGACGCCCGGTGCGATACAATGCGCAAGCGAATGTCGAATTCAGCAGTAGTGCAGAGCAACTGTCTGGCATCTACTAGTTTTCTATCTCGTTTTCTATTATTCCATCACTGTCTGCTACATAAATGCAGGTTTTGTATGAAATGGAATCCAGTAGTGTTTACCTGAATGGATAATTATGTAACAGTTCCTACTCATATGTTCTAGTATTTTCTCCATTATAAAAACAGTGTCACAAAAACAGTTGAGAGCAATGGTAATATATATTGTTAAATGGAATATCAATAAGTATTTGTCTAGTCTAGACTATTCAATACAAAGATTTACTGTTTACAATGTTAATTAATAAGACGCGCATGTTTACTTCACGAAATATTTGCATTTAAATATTAAAATTCAACAATTACATAGTCACGTAAAACTTCAAATTAATTAAGTACAAATAAATGGACATTTCATCATTGCTCAATATGCTGTCGTTATAGAATTTAATGCATTATCCAGGGAAACATCGCGCCGTAACTATAAAAACACCCCTATTATTTATACATTTAAAAAATATAGTTCAAAACAATCATTTTAATTGCCACTCTTATTAAATAATCCTATATTATCATTTGATTCATTAATTTTTCTAATATATTATTAACGTGTAAAGTGCGTTAAAAAAAAACTACGTCAAATTGGCCATACAAATGGGCTTAGTTCGATGTATTATTTAAACCGTCACTGGTCATTGATAATGAAAGATAGCGTGTTTAGAATTTTGTAATGGTATATTCTGAAGAGCACAAAACTTTCATCTTCGAATCGTTCTTTAGCGGGTGTGTTAGTTCTCAGAATATGAGATTTTGGAATTATAATTTCCTTATTCTGGTTGATCCAATGCCAAAGTTGGAAAAGCCATGGCGTTGGTTCTAAACTGAAAAAACATCTCATTCCTAGCGATTCACATTACTTTCAGTGTACTGTAAGTAGGCTACATAATAATTACTGATGCTTATTTTGAGTTTCACATAAATGTTCTATGTTTACCATATCCTGACTTGAAAATAAAACAAATGCATTCGTAACACTAATTTACATATATTATCTTTCAGTACTTGTGTAAAAGTTTACAACTCTGGTTCTGACAACCGTAAAAAATAAACAGTCTATACTAGTGTCGACAAAAACCGAAAAATAGTAAAATCGGTGAATCGGTGCCCTCAAAAACCGGTTTCGGATAAAACTGGGTAGCCAAATATAGATCAAAACCGGTTAATCGGTTATTGGAAAATAGGTTAATCGATTATCCGAAAACCGGTTAATCGGTTATCTGAAAACCGGTTAATCGGTTATCCGAAAACCGGTTATCCGAAAACAGGTTAATCGGTTATACGAAAACAGGTTAATAGGTTATCGGAAAACCGGTTAATCGGTTATCAGTAAACCGGTTAATCGGTTATCAGTAAACCGGTTAATCGGTTAATCGAAAACCGGGTAATCGGAAACTTGAAAAAGCGATTAATAAGAAAACAGATTAGATTGAGTTTATAATTTAGATTTTAGAAGACAAATAAATTTAATATTTCCATTTCAGTAGATCGGTAGGTACTAGTATAAAAAAAACTCGATACAACAATTTTATAAAACTATTACGTACTAGTTATTTTGCCGAGGCCAGTAACATCCAAAATTAATAAAAGAGAGCTGAAAGTATTGGTGAATATACACCAACACATGTATATTTAACTAACGGTCACAAGAGTAAAAGCAGAGACGCATATTACACTAATATACGTCTCTGGTAAAAGTATATTGTCTATAGTTATTTATTTGTGGCATCCTATAATGTTTCCCCACACCGCCTTTGGGTATTAAACCACTGTCCTGTAAATTATTTTAAAAAAAGTTATTAAGTAAACTTCTGCGTCAAAAGAATTAATCTATGAAAACATATAAACAGAAAACTTTCGAGTTTGAAATTGCTAAAAAGCAAATAAAAGAAATTTTTCTCTTATTTTGAGAACGGAGTCAGAATATTCCGCTGCCTCCCGATCTCTAATTCTATATAAATATTGCATAATAAGATAAGATACGTTTAAAAGTTGAATAAAAACTGCAAAGAATGCAAAGTTTTTCCTGCTTTTATTTAGAGCACGCTCACGTCATGCATGAGTCATGTCATACCGAAAGTCTAGCTAGACTTTTTAGTGTTGATCGGGGAAAGAAGACCCGCGGAAAGAATGTGATTTCTGCAGTCCATTCACAATTAGGCGTAAATGAAATAAATGAATTAGTGCATGGCAAATCTTTGCGATCGTTTGCATCCGTATCTACTCATTAGCCCTCCACAATCCAGCGGATGGCCCGACCGATTTGATGCGGCATGGGCTAAGTCAGCGGATAAAACTTTGCGTTAGTGTGACGAGCCGAGGTACATCGGTCCAATTCCCATATCGCACCGACTAAGTCTGCAAGTCTTAACTTGACAGTTCCAATGTGGTAGTTAGTGGCGACGCACGAGTTAAACCTTCAAATTTGTACACTAAATAATAATGGCTTCAGATACGCGCTATATGGGAAAAGAATTTTTAACGAGCCGAGTAAAAACTGTTATAAGGTGATGAGTTTTGTACCACTAACGAGCGAACTTTAACTGACAGATCCAATCGGGAGGTCAAATCTTCGAACCGTATAAGTAAGGACGGATTTGGTATGTGCCGAGCCTGATTCGCCGATAAAATCCGTGCGGATCAAGTCGGTCCAATTTATCCGCTGGTGTGTGGCGGACTATTGGGAGAGATATTATATTCCTAGTATATGGTTTCACAGAAAGCTGGCGATTTATCAGTTATCGGTAATACTTTCTCTTGCCGCGCGGGCCTACTTTCACCAGCTGAACAGTATTATTGTATTTAGTTAAGATTCGCAAACTACGACAAAAATGACAAAATACAAAGTATATCAAGTTTTATATAAATTCTAAACTAAACAGGCATCGGTGGCCGCCTGCCCGCTTGTAGTTTCAGATTCCAACAACATTTGAAAGAAAAGAAACTCGTATTATTTGATTATCCGAAAAACCGGTTATTTGGATAACCGAATAACGGGTTATTTGGATAACCGAATAACCGGTTATTTGGATAACCGGTTAACCGAGTAACCGGTTTTCAATTTTGTATACCGCGAATAATCCAAAATCGATTAACCGGTTATCCAGAAAACCGGTTTCAGTTGCCAGCACTAGTCCATACTAAATATAATTCGCTACTAGTAGATCCTTCATTGGAATCCTTGACATTGAGGTAAAAATGGCGGTACTTACAGGTAATGCAACATTAGACTTCTTCACAGGAGACAAATTTTCCCTGCCTGGCACCAAAGATTAGCACTTCACTGAGCGTACCAAATCACACTAAAAATAAACGATATTGATTTTATATTAATTAGTAATCAGAGATTTCGTGAAGAGATTCAAACCACCGTCATTAGTCAGCTTGAGGTCAATTAATTGATTTTTGATTATTTTCAAAAGAAAATGTATAAAATTGTATATAAATAAAATCAACTACAAAATATGACATGTAAAAATGTTTATACATTTTTACAATACAATTTTTTTTATTATTTTTATATTTCTATAAAATGTGTAAATTCTAAATGTGTAAATTGTAAAAAATATGTCCTGCAAGTACTTACATGTATTACAAATACAATGAGGGAGAGAACATTGTAAGAGCTTTGTCCGAGGTGTGGCAAGATATATGATGTTGGCATGTCTGGACTGAATACGTGGTAGAGAAAAAATCAGTTCTTCTAGGATCAATGCCATATTATGTATTAATTTAAATAAAAATAGCAATGCTTGTGTTTTTTCTACGTATTTCAAGGCTTTCTACAGCAAATCTAATGATAAATATTCGTTGTCGGATTCCTACTTCATACACTATAAATTTAAAAAAAGTTTTAAAATATTACCTAGCGAGTCTGCACAGACGAAATAGCCAGGATTCCAGATTATAGATGCATGTTCCAATTTTGACCTCATGAGGGTGTTAGCAGCAAAAATACAGAACTATCTGTAAAACCTCTAGTGTTTCTTATCTTATAACAAAACCCATGTTTCTATACGAAGACTGTACGACATGTAAGTTTTCCGCTATGAATTGCAGAGTGGATTTACCATGTACAAAACCAAACTGATACATTGTAATCTGCTTCTCAATGTGAGCATATAGTCCTACGTAGCATTTTAAGGAACATATTCGCAAACGATTCAAACAAAGTGTGCCTGTTATCATGTCTAAAATTTAAGCTGTTTCCGACATGTTGCGATAAATTTTCGATACATAATTTCATATGGTTATACAGTACGTGTTTCTATTGTGGTGGCACTGTACGCTTCTTTGAAGGGTTCGAAAATAAAGAGAAACATATTTCAGATTTGTAGCTTGCTGCCTTGCACATAATTTCGCGAATGTATCGATACTTTATTATATTTTTTTATTGATTAATGTTTTTACAACTAACGAAATGTGCAGTCAGGTTCGCAAAAGTTTTATTATCTTTCATGCGTAATAAGAATGTTTCAATATTGTGAGTAACTTTATTCCCTTTCAATATGGAAATAGTTTATCAAGGTATAAGATCACAGGTCCACAAAAAAATTTTTTTTTCTTGGTGTCGGAAAACTAAGCACTGATTTGAGATATTTTTGATGTGCTGATTCGAAAAGTGTATCACGGTTTTTTTCGTAGGAGCTCTAGTTTTTGAGATACAATAGGACAAATTTTGGTCTGATAAAATGCAATATCAATGAAATGATGGTGTATTCAGAGACCAAAATAGTATTTTCTTACCTAAAATTAGGGTCTAGATAGCCCTACTGGGTATTCTCCATGACCAAAAAACCCAACACTCAACCACGTGATGACCCCCCACTAAATAATTTATGCTGGCACACATTTTACAGAATCAATAAACGAGGTTGAAATGTCTGGTGTTCGTTTGTTCAAGTAGTTAAAAATTTTATTGGAAAACATAAGGCAGAGGATTACGTTGACTTAGTGGAAGAGATGCTTTCCAACTTGTTTAAGTCGGTTGTAACAGGTTCACTACCTCCACAGCAGCATAGATCGTTTTCCAGAAAACCTAGATGATTTTAGTGAAGAACGGGGGGAAAGATTCAACGAGGATATAAAAACTATGGAAGGAAGATATGCAGTCCTCAGCGAAACTGTTCTGGTAAACCTCATACAAGGAAGTTTTATAAAATAAAGTGATGATTGGTCAATGTACATGTCTATTTTATGAAATAAATACCTTACTACGAATAACCTGAAGTGCATATAGGTTAAAAGATGATATGATTTTATTATCTATTTATCGATTCAAGAAATATGGCAGATATACCGCACCTCAAAAACTAGATATATTAGAGCAAATCTGACGGTATTTTTGGATTCTGCATCCCAAAATTACCCAGAAACACAACAAATCACGGACACCAAAATGTGTGTCGGCTTGTGTAATATTTAGATTAGTGTGAGAACTACAATGTAATTTTTAGGTAAAAAAAACGTATGCGCCGAAACTTGTATCCATTAATTTGCGCAAATACTTCAATATTTTAAATGTGCCATACAAATATAAACGTTTTTAATTTAATCTTGTCATCAAATTATATTTCATTTTCACAATTCGTATCAATATTAAGCCTTTAGCTAACCAAAGTTTTCTTTTAAAAGAAGATTGTCCATAATGACTGTTAAAACAGCAAACACGCCCCAACACTCATAACCAAAATTTCTAGGTGCAGAAAGAGTTTCGCATATGTTTTGAAAATTTAGATAATATTTTATAAAATAAAACTTGTTTCCCTAATGTAACCATTCAGTTCCTATTACTGCAGCATATTGCCTTTGAAAGAAACTATTTTAAGAATACAATTTCTTTAATGTATCGAACACAAGTTTACAGTTGAAAATGAGGTAACAGATGTACGTTTCAAAAATGTCTTCAAACACTTGTTCCGAAGAAAAATTGTACCTAGTGAAAACATTTACTAAATTGTTCCATAATATTGTTGTGCTATGTGTAAAAGTTAAAAAAACTGTATCAATTTCAGAAAAATGTTGGAAATGTAAGTAAACCTTTGTATCTCCAATAAAAATCGAAACAGTTACAGAACTGTTTCCCAGTACCAAATTTGTTTCTAAACTGTGTCTAAAAATGCAACCTGGGGTGTCTCATGTAAGGCAAACTAGAAAGCTTTAGCAAAGTTACAAATTCTTGTAATGGGCCAATAGTATTCAACGTTACTCTTCCGACCTTTTTTCTACATCAGGCAAGTGCTGGAGTTTTACCATATTTCTGGAAATTGGTGAATGTAAATGAAAAATTAAATATTTTGGTATAAGGGTCAAAAATCTGCCAGGACACGAGGGACATAAAGGTAACGAAAAGGCGGATGAACTGGCCAGAGAAGGCTCATCCAGGACCTGAACCCTTCTGTGGCATAAGAACATCCATTGAGAAATGGATGCAAAATAAGTCTCTGGAATGGTGGAGGGGCTTCCCGCAACAGAGACAGGCCAAAGAGTTCATTAAAGAAAGATCGGCTAAAATTACGAAAGATCTACTATGCCAAAATAGAAAGGCCATCATGATAATAGTGGGTCTTTTAACAGGACACTGTCGACTCAATAGACATATGAGTCTGATGGGTCTGGTACAGGATGTAACATGCAGATTCTGCCAAGAGGAAGAGGAATCCTCAGTTCATGTGCTGTGCCACTGTGAAGGCCTCGCTAGACTTAGGTTCCAACTACTTGGGGAACAAAAACCAAGAGCTGACAGCTACACTAAGAGCCCCTTATCAAGGCTGTGGAGTCTGATACAAAGGACAAAGCTGGATAAGGAGCTCTAAGGAAATGAATAGGAGCTCTACAATAGACCCACAGGGGGTCGCGGTGGTCAAGGCCAACCAGCCAGCTCCTCTCTTATAATCTAATCTAACCACAATCTTTAATGATGAAAAAAGTTATCCCATCGGGCTTCTAGATACGTTTGGATTTTAGTTTTTTAATGCTAATAGTACTTTACTAATATCTAAACTGTCACAACGCATGAAGGAAGTTATTTGCAGTGCATAAGTTTCATTATTATAACCACAGAGCGGAACAAAAGCTATTTACGTATACTATTACCTACATCTATCCCGGCTTCCTGCCACAATACTGTTTGCCGAGCTGGTGCATATATTACAGGTATATAAATAAACGCATACTTATCAATTAATTCAATTATATGAAGACGCTTTAAAAATTTATGTAACTGCCAATTTTAAAAATGGTCAAAGTGGTACTTGATTATAATACATATTTCATTTAGACGGTAGCGAGAAAAATTCTTAGAAGAATTCGAAAACCTGTTCTCTATATCCTGTGGGTTGTCGCACATATCGTTCTTTAGATGAACTTTGTTGTAGGCGGTATGTAATTGTAATTTCTTACGGAATTCATTGCCTAATTATATTTCACCCGAGTATTCTCCGCTGACCTTTAAAGTCAGGTTTGATAAGTACATCCCCTAGTCTTCCCACACTAGTGAGCGTGGGATGACTGGGGTATAGTGAGTGACACCCCTGTATTGCAATAGACTTGTCCTTCGTGAGATAACATTCAGTATAAAAAAAAATTGGAATTCGAAAAATTCGAGTTTTTTTTTTCGTTAATCGTAATTCAAAATATCATATCACAATGCAACGACATACAAAATTTAAATACTGTGCAATACAATTATTATTTAAAGTACAATAAACGTATAATCTTAGAATCGTACAACTTTTTTAGAATACGAGTTCCTTTTTAACTGTAATCTCTGAGAGCAAAATGCAGTAAAATGTAAATACACAGCCGGCAACGTTCGAACGCCACGTATAAGATTTTTTTTTGTCCGTAGGTCACTCTATATTACCTACATGTAGCCGCAATGCGCTTAGCCGACATATCGTTGGAAAGAGAAAGAATGAAAGAAATTGTTAAAGACCGTTGAGTTGCCAAAAGCTTGTTTGAATAAGTGTTACCCTTATATTTTTAACTCGTGTTTTATTATTTTCTCTCGATGTATTTTAAGGCTTGTTAGCCATATAAAATTTTGTATATTAATCACCGAATTCCTCTACCAAGGCAAATAACTTATGCCAGGAACAAGCTTACTAATGTTTTTTGTTAGCACTGACATTCCTAATTTGGAAGTTCTTGCCGAGTCCTCAATTTCTGTGGGGAAGGAAATTTGAACGTGCAACGCATCCATGCTCCTACATACTCAAAAGATAGCGCTTTTTGGAGATTTTTTGACATGGCTCTAATAATGGCATACCAAAGTTAATAACTAATTAATTTTACAGTGCAAATAAAATTATAAGATTTAATTTGAGATGAACACTATTTATGATAATTGATAACTTTGTACATACGTCATGTAAGAATTAATAAACGTTTTTACCTTCCGTTGTATCTATTTGGCAAAAACTCGTGTTTTCGTGTAAATGTTACTGGGTTTTTGGCTGTTTGAGTTAGATTTTTGCGTTTTTGATGGATCTTTGGGATTTTCCTGAAGGTTTTGCTAATTCTATGGATGGTAATGGTAATGGTGGGCGCGGCTAACGCCTGGCAAATAGGCCGCAGACGAGCCCTTTTTACCAACCCCCAGCTGTCCCCTCTTGCTACCTCGTCCAATTAACCTTCTAATGAAGGTCAGGATATCATTGCGAGGGAGCTCATCTCCCCCCTTAGAAGCGCCTCAGAACCGAAGATACTATGTCTCAGGCGCCCAAAAGCTTCACACTGTCCCTGGAAGTGATAAGATGTTTCTTCACCACTCCTGCATCCTGGACATGTAGGGTCTTCCTCAATATCTATCAATGATAAATGCCTCCTAAGTCTGCAGTGGCCTGTCAGAACTCCCTTTAAAAGATTCTGAGTCTTCCGATTCTGGCCCTGTAACTAGGCCGATATCGATTTGTTTGGCCCCGTCACAAAATCTCGAGTTTGCCTGCAGGCCCTCTTGATCCTTCAATGTCCTCGGTGTCTCATGGGCTCACTTGTTGAGGGCCGTTGTGACCTGCCTTCTTGTAATGCCTAACATAGGCTCAGGTCCGAGACAGGGTTCCTTGCTCCAAGTCTAGCCAATTCATCGGCCTTCTCGTTGCCTGGAACTTTGGTATATCCCGGGACCCACGCCAGTCTCGCTTGTTTATGCCTGACAAGCTTCCAGGGCGTCCCCGCACTCCTGAACAAGAACTGATCTCGTCCTGAGGTAGCACACCGCTTTAGAGTAACCTGGCTATCGAAGCAGATGTATACCATCTGTGCTGCCCCGTTCCTAACCTCAGCCTTACCCGCCACCGCTAGTATGCCTGGAAGACCGTGGTGTACGAACCTAGAGCAAAGCTCTCCTGTACTCCTTTGCCTTCCAGATATATTCCTTCCTCGGAAGACGGTGTAGTGGCCATTCGAGATCCACCTGTGTAGCACACCAGAGAGTCTGGGCAAATTTAATTCTCCCTTCACTCCACTTCTTCCTACTGGAAAGAGTGAGTATATTTCCTTTCCAATCTTATCTGATCTTTCGCTTCTCTCACCTTTAGGACAGAGATTGGGATTTCCTTCTCCACCAGTCCAACAATTGCTGCGTGACCTTCAGCTCTACATGAACACTGCCAGCTCCAAGAATCCCGCATTCTGATAGGCCGCCATAGCCACCCTTTTTATCCACGAGGGAAGCGTTGACAAGCCTAGCAGGACCTCCAGAGCAGTTGTCGGTGTCGTCCTCATTGCGCCAGTGATTCCTAGGCAGGCAAGTCTCTGGACTTTTGCTAACTTTCGGGACGTGGTGGCTCTGTCCACGTTCGGCCACCAGACCACAGATCCATACTGGAGCCTCAGTGTGATCGCCGTGTATTGCCAATGTTGGATCCCTGGATTGAGGTCCCAGTTCCTACCTACCGCTCGGCGCAATAGGGAACTTGCACATTTTTTTTTTACTTCATAAAAATGTTCTACAATACTAAAAAATAAGATATGCAAAATATGACGCCTTAGTTCCCAATAATAAATTTGTTATAAATTATTAAAGTTTCGCGCGCGAGCGAACCGTTTCAAACAGGTTCAAAAGCGCGGGAGTAGTCGTGACGTCACACCTTACCACGACGGAGATCCCAGCACTCGACTGCTTGATTTCAGCCGTAAAAATACCAGCATCGCCATACATTTTAAGTGTATAGGTACTTAAAATGGAAACAAAAAACTCCTTATTTTAAATATTGCATTGTACCGTTGTGTAAGAATACTACAGTAAAAGTGCCAGATAAAATATTTATAATGTTGCCAGAAGATAAGATTCGTCGATCAAAATGACAAAAAGCGTGTAGAAGAAATGAAAAAGACATTTCACAGAGCAGTAGGTCTCTACATGTGTGTGAAGATCATTTTAATGTAACTACATTATTAAATACTATATGTCTATCTACTAGTTTTTCGCAGGTGGGCAATAAAATATTCCGAATTCCGAATTATTGAATTTTAATTAGGGTAGGATTAAAGAAAGAATGTGTATACAATGTCAAAAAATAAGATTAGTAGATAGAATGTAATTTAGTGATACTAAGTAAAGGTAATTTCCTGGTGCGAAAGTAAACAGCTATTTATTATTATACTCTTCGCAAATACGATTACGAAGAGTATATTGCATTTGATCGGGACATTTCTAAAATCGTTAATATCGCTCGCAGAGAAAAAATCATTTCGTTCGTCATCGAATTCTGAACAACTTTCAAAATGTCCGTCTGTTCATCTGTCCGTCCGTCTGTCTGTCCGTCACGTTTCTTGTAAGCACGATAACTAAAGAAAAAAAAGTCCGTTCGAATTGAAATTTGGGCTATAAGTTAGTGTTAGCTAGAGGAAGAAATCCATTGTTTTTTGAAAAAATCAAATAGTAAATAAAAAAGTTATAGGACATTTTATTTAAAAATATAAATCTACAGAGGGTTGCAATTTTCAATGTGCTACTAAAATTGAAGTAATTTTCTAAAGACACCAAAATGCTGTAAAATATGCTACCACAAATTTCGCCTACGCAGTCGGCATCATCGGGAGATGAAAAAAAAATTGAAAATTAAATATGTGATCAATACATTAGGTATTGTAAGAATTAATCTTAGTTTATACTATAAAATATACTGCCACGCGTTTCGCCAATACAGTCGGCACCATCGGGAGAGAAAATTAAATGTAGTCAATACATTAAGTATTGTAAGAATGAAGTTTATAAGACAAACACAAGATTCTTTTCAAAAAACTGCGAAGAGTATCCTACAGAATGTGCAACAATTATATAAAAGTTCAATAACACTACTGTCTGCGAAGAGTAAAATGTTTACCTCTAGTATATACAGTATATTGCAAATACCTTTCCCTTGTCCTTTAATTTATTCTATTCAAATCTTACATTTATCTATTATGTGAATGATAACACGACACAATCACTTATTTCCCTTGCCCCAAAACACGGTACGAAAATACCTACGATAGGTAATTATACATTTGCGCAACATTTCCTTTGCAGCAAATGTCTTCTATAGAGACACTTTACGCGTGTGTACAAAAAAAAACACGAAAAATATAGAAGTGGCTGTTGTAAAGAGTTACCCTAACTTCTTTCAAACATAAGACTAAGTCTGCTAAAAATGCTTAGTTGCGATTAAGCATTTTGTAGTTATTTCTTTTTATTCCGTGATCAAGTCATAACTATTTTATGTTTATAAATTATTACTAAAAACTAAAAAAATACATACTTCTCTGACTTGACCCCGCGGACCTCTCCAAGGGAAAAACTTTCACTATTTTGTATAAAAGATGCCACCATAAACATATCCACTTTAGGCAAATTATCAGATTGGCCCTTTGAAAAACCTTGATCAGTCATTTTAAAATATCTGTACAATTACAATAAGCGGTACTATAAAACACAATTATATATTTATATCAGAACAGTCACTAACAAATCAACCACAGTCTTATAACACCGGTAAACATCTGATTGTATTGCTTCCCGGCGCGACGACTATCGAATGTGGTATGGTGTGACGTCACAGTCAATAGTAGCTCGTTTCGGGTCACTTCAATTTTATCGCTGTTTAGATCCTTTATACTGATCGCGTGGAATTAGAAAACTTATTTTTTTGTGAAGTACACGTTTTATTACAACGTTACGGTATGTTTTTTTAGTATTATTTTTATTTTTAAAATTATAGGCAAGTTCCCTATTGCCAGAAGGTTGCAGTCGACTTTTTGATGACGTTGTCGATCTGCGGCCCTCATAACAATTTACTATGTAGGGTCTCATGGATAATAAATAATAAACAAAAAAATATCTGTTGAAAAGTGATACTTGAACGTGAGTAATACGGTATTTAGACAAAGTAAGAAACTGCCGATGTATTTATCTTGAAATAGAAATATTTTACTTTTACTTGATTGTTATAGGAAAAATTTTTCTAATGCATTTCATAAACTATTAGCGCTTCGGTATTATTGATCCTCCTGATGAATGTTTCAATCCGAATAGCATACGTTATTTTTTCTTATAATTTATAGTCTAGTTAGTATGCGGGCGGCGATAAATCAGCTGATCCGCAATCCGTCTTAATCATTCTTCCACCGATGCATCACATTATCTATACAAAAAAAGTTGTCTTTCTGGTAATGAAAATGGATCAACCGGTTTTTTGTTAATTTTCAACAATAAATGTCGAATATAATTACACTTAATTCATTCATTTTTAGCAGTAATAATTCTAAAAAAATGAAATAAAATTTTTTTTCTACGATCGAGAATAAAACAGTATTTTACTACCTCAAAACAGGGAGTAAAACGAGCGTTTATTCCCTGAGTGATTTAAAGTCGCCATGGAAACCAATGAACAGTACATACATAACGTAACATCAACATTTTTATTATGTCAAAATTTTAATGGTAGAAAGCAAAAAATTAAGAATCAAGTAATATATAAACCATAAAAAGTAACTCTTTTCAAATCAAAATTAAGGTAATTTTCACAGTTCATAATATTTGGTAATTAATAATATTTAGTAGTCCTGGAGTGGGTTGGAACCTTTGATGTGAAGATAACACTGACATAGTTTCCCACAAAACACCAAAGCACTATATACTGCACCCGACGCGCGTTAGGCCAACCAAGTTGGCATGATCTGGAGATGATTAAAACTGGGTTTTAATTATCTCCAGATGATGTCAACTTGGTTGGCGAAACGCGCGTCGAGTGCAATATGTAGTGTTTTGGTGTTTCGTGGAAAACTACGTCAGTGTTAATATTTAGTAATCTAAACGTCATGCAAATAAATAAAAAATAATGACAAACAGACAATTAAATACAAGGATACCTAGATAAATTCAAAAGAGCGTCGTGGCCAATTATTGTTCATTAGTTTTTACATTGCTTTTTTTTTGTAATAAAAATTGTGCCCGTTCGTACAAAAAATATATATGCACTTCGGGAGTAATATGTGTTTTAGCCCTTTGCATGAATGTTTCCTTCGTAGCGATCGGGTAACACTCTTCGTGCTGGGATTAAAACGCTTTCTTCCATGGTGCATAAATAATTATTAAGTGTTTATAATCCTATTATTATTTAATATTGGAGATTAAAGATAAGGAGTTTTCTTTTCCCTAGATCTTTAAAAAGAACGAGTGAATAATCACAGACATTACCCTATACACAGTAAAAGAACTTAGACAAGACTAGCGTGACGCAGCATCATCGAGAAGACAATTTATTCTCCACTAGCTCAGGCGATACAGGAAGTAGATGTTTATAATAAGATTCGTCAGTGTAAAGTAAGGGATTCTTAGGAAAGTAAGTCACTGGACAGATTTGTTTTAAAAGTTTAGTTTATTAGAGCGGTCCATCGCGGAAAATATCAGACGGAATTCGTCAATGGAATGCGCAGAAACCAAATGTAATTGAATTAAAGCGAACTACGCATACTTCCGACGACTCTGTTGACAAGTTCGCGACGAACTACTCTAACAAACCAAGCCTTAAGTCTTTGTCGCGTCTGTGTCTTGTTGTTGTCTGACAGATGGATGTTCTGCCTATGAAGGTTGCATAGTAGACGCATTAGGCAAAAGACTGTGTACATAATTTTTACCCCAAAGCTGCTGTTTATGTGACGTCGATGAAAAAAGATCTATTAAAGTTTTTAAGTTAATAGACGATTTATGGACATTTTAAATCCTGATTTCTGTAAAATATAATATTTTTAACACGATATGTAATCCTAATTTGATTTAACGAGCTAAACACTCAAGATTCGTTTTCATGATAGCAGCATTTTGATACCCTCGTAAAGATCAAACCTGTAAAATTTCTCCCAGATAGCATTAAAAATAAGCTCACTGAGCAGGGCAAACCCAGGAGCTTTGAGCCTTCCCGCAACTACTGTTTTTCTTTGTCTGTCAGTTACCCGGTGCCTGTTATCAATTAACAGCTCGAAGGAGATGGCGGCGCGGCGTTGCACATCGTTCATTCTGGACGATTACAATGAAAAGTGTCAGCTGTCACAGGAGTCGACACTTGGAAAGCCTCTACTTCGTCCATTCACAGATAGGGTGTGTTCACTACGGCCTATATAAAATGAAAGTTACAGGAATTAACTGGAATATCTCTTACGAAGAGTTCCTTCAGATTTACACACAATATGTATTGATGACGCTTCAGTTTTCTACACTTGGGAACTCACTGTCTGTCTACTGATCTAGTTGACACATTGTAATGAATGAAACGTGCTAGTTTTTAGTATTATTCTTCGAAAAACCTTTTAACAAATAATTTTTTTTTAAATCACGATGATTTTGAATATAATGACTATATTTCGGAATTACTTCCCATTCCCAAATCACAAGGATTTGTGTTAGGATGAGGGAAGCGATGTTACACAATCGTTCTGGGAGACAGAACAACATCATGATATGCCCGTAAAAAGTACCGTTGAGAGGATTGTAATATAGTATGATGATTGATGAGTAGACACCGTACAATTCCCATGATTCCCAGGACCGGCTTCCCGATCGGTCTGTCTTTTCTATAGGAACGGAGAGTAGCTGTGCATGCGCAGATTCATTTGCACTGCGTAGTTGGCTGGCGTGAGGATAAACGCAAATAGTAACAACTATGTCGACAATATCACGAAGGAAGCGAAAAATCAATACGTGTAGATTTGCGTTGGCGAAGCCATGGATTTTAAGAACCATAAAATCATTAGGTAATGTTAATATGCGTATTTTAAGTACTATTCAGATGCTCGAACTGTTGAGGAAATAGTGATAAATGCTTTGTGTAATATTGGTGTTACAAGTAATAATGTTTTACTGCTTTTATCAGACTTAACGGCATATACACTTTGTCTAGGATAGATGTAACAAAAGTGTAATGGACAATTAATTTTCGAAATTTGAAATGACACTTCGGAAGTCATTCCTGCTTGGTGTAAAACTGTGATATAGTAAAAATGAGTTGAATCGGTGTTATACAGGGTGTTTTATAAACCAATTTATAAAAAATGTCACTAATAAACTAGGTACTTTTATTATTCAATATATGAAAAAAATCCCATTAAAAATAGTTGTTTACTTTAGAATACAGTTTGTGCCTACCTACCAAATTTTAGGAATATAAATTTACTTTGTTGGAACTGCCCTTTTTCACTAGTAGTCAGTTTTTTGTTGAAAATAAGATAAGATGTTAAGAATAAAAGTTATCCATAATACTAATTCATTTTAGAAAAGATTTTGTGTTGTCTCAACTTGTAAAAATGATTTTTTGAATATTCAAAATAATATATTAGTTGATTGTAAAAAGGGGCAGTTTCAACAAAGTAAATTTACTGAATTTTCAAGTGTCATTCCAAAATTTGTTGTCTATTACACCTCGGTAATAAACTTTAACCTTTTGCAATGTGACCTAACTTTGGAATAGATCGTACGTTTCTACTAGGCTTTATACAGTGTGTCCCGTCTCAACTGGACACACCTGGATTTTTTCGGTTATTATTCGACAAAGCGATTTCAAATTTTCTTCTGTTATGAAACTCTTGAAGGCGCATCTTTTTATAATTTTCAATTGTCACACCAACTCACTGCGTTCACTCAAAAATGTGATTTTTCTATATTTTACTTAGCGTTAAAGATACAGCAAAAAATTATTAAGAAAAGTTGTTCAGAATCAACAAATACTCCTAGATACTGAGTTTCATCAAAATATGCGTATTTTGATATTTTTCATAAATTTTGCAATTATTCAGAAATTTAATTCTTAAGTATTTGACTTAAGCAAAGATTGCCGTGGAAACGGAAACAAAAAGTACTCAAAATCAGTTTATTAAGATAAAATTGTGTTAACGGAAAATGATTGTTTTATTATAAAATATGAAGTAACGCAATAATAATTAAACAAAAAAACAAATGCAGTAAAACAATTTCAATTTCAAAAAATGCTCGTTCCAAAGTATTTTTAATAACTCGCTGCAACGGCGGAAACTACCGATGTATTAAATTTTTTGTAAATCAAATAGTCGTGGTAATTGGTATTACGAAATAAAAGAATAATTGAAAATAGCAAACTTTGTGACAAACTGTTTTCAGAAACTGATCAAATTTTAATTGAGCTGTATGGGAAGAAAACCACATTGGGGCATGAAAAATAGTTTAAAAAATTCCGAACAAAAACTGAAATATCGGGGTCGTGTTAAGGCTATTAAAGAAAATTTGAACAAATGCAGATTTGGAAGAAAATATGAAAGTGGCAGACCAAGAGTCGCAAGAACCGAAGAAAATGTGGACATTGTAAGACGACTGAATGAGTTTGTTGATCACGTCGAAAGTGCATTTATCCCCATCTGACTGAAAGAGAATACGGAGAAAAACGATCATATTGTGACAATAATTAATTAAACAAGATCTGCGTTTAAAAATATTTAAGAGAGCTAATCGAACCAGTATTTGTAAGGTAATTTTTCAAAATTTATTTCTTCCATACGGTTTGATCAAATTACATCAAATTTGGAGTATCAGTAGTTGAAAGTGTACTAGAGGGTACATGTATATCTATTTTAATTAATTTTCACTTTATGTAGGGAAAATTTATACTATAAATATAAGTGAAATTTGAACGTGCTTAGCTCCTGAATTATGATATCAGTCGGTAAAATTCGAGGTGAAATTCATACATGTCTTCTAGAATGAATCTTGATAATTATGCTCAGCAAGTTTCAAACTTTTATTCCGTACTGTTTGGTTAAAATAAATTTTCTAAATAAGTATCCTTTGTCACTACAAATGGAGCAAGGAAGTGTTAGTTCTAACTGGAATCGCACCTCAATGAAGTCGGTAAATAAAACGTCCAGTGAAGGTATAGTCAAGAGCAAAATTATTCAGCGGCGCATGTATAAAAACTTTCTAGAGGTGACATAGCTATCCGAAGCTTTTTTCCCGACTAGGCCCCTTAAGAGAAAATTCCAAGTGATTAAGATTGGGAAAAATATCCAAAGCAACCAAATTTATGATCCTATTAAAAAAGAAAACATTACATATTGATCTGCAAATGCTCTTAGTAGAGAATAATTTTGGCCCGGGTGTAATGGTGTCAGTATGATCGGATAATAAATAAAAGACAGTTATTTTCACTTGTCGACGTTTCGATTAATTTTTTAATTTTCTTCTGGGCTTAAGTAAAAGGTTTGCTGTAATAATCGTAATCATACAAACAACAGAGTTATAATAAACAATGTAAACATTCAGAATATTATAATTATTGAAATAAATTTCGATGTAAATATTACTATATCACGTAAGACAATGATTGTCTTAATCGAAACGTCGACAAGTGAAAATAAGCGTCTCGTATTTATTATCCCATCATACCGACTATTTATTGACTAATATTTACATGCGGATACTATTATTCTATTTGCTTATTACCAGAAATATCGGCGACAAATAAGGATTGTTTTTATGCAAAACGGTACTTCATACTTCACCACATTGTTCTTGTTTCACGATGAATTAATTAAGGACGACCTGTCCAAATTTTATTACTCCCATTTTTTTTGGCCCACCGTGTACAGAAATAAATTTTCTTTGCTATTTCTACAAATTAAATATTATTTTCTTTCGATTCCACATAACCAAAGACGTGAGAACTTGCAGCAGAAACTCAAAAATGGTTTGAAATATAATGGATCGATTGATATTTTTGAAAGAAGTAGGGTCAAGTTATGAGAAACTGAAAACAACAGGAAAGTTACTGGAGAAAGGAAATTAAAGCATTGAAAATTAATTACATAAAGATAATCCGATATTTGTAGGAATCCGCGAAGTACAAGAAATTGTCTTGTGGCCTCAAGGGTTTTTTTTTTCTCAAAGACAGTAAATGGTAATGGCATGAAGAGTCAATTTTTCTTTGTCATCTTGTACGATCGTTAAAATTGGCGGCACTTGTAGTCACAGGTCACGATTTTGGAAAGCCTGAGTGCCAGTTAATACTCACAAAGGATTATCCGGCAATATCTAAAAGGCCAACAGGTTGATTTATTATTCATGCCATGGGGTGGAGAAATTATCAATTACCATTTAATCTCTAACCTAGGATTATGTCTGGGGATTATCGTCATCAATTAAATTCTGAGAATTATGGTAAAATGGATTCAAGAAAGGCTAATCCCGGGTTTATCTAAAAAGTCCGTAATTTGCACAACATGTGGACGCCAGTACGATTTACTTGGCGACGGAACAGTTCGTGGTTCGTCACAACTCGTGGTTATTTTAGTTCTTAAATATTGTTTGAGGTACTTACATTTTACAAGTATGGTATTTGCACAGCAGGAGAACCAGCAAAATAATTCCATATAAAATCATAAGTACGCGCATCGCATGCTGCGCATCATTCTCAGCATGCAGACTGTTTAGTTTCATTCTAGATATGGTCTAGTGAAAATCGGTGGCGCAGATACCTACATAATAATCTTTGTGGAGTTTTATTTCATTTATATTTTTGTAATGCTTTATTTTTTATTTTAATTAATTCTTTTATGTCATCGGTATTCCATGGCTTATGTTTTTTTAAAAACAAAGGTTATAAGATGTGCATGTAAATCCATCAAAAGTGATATTCTCATTTAAAAAATTTACTTTAGAGTCTATGTTATCTAAATCATAAATATTATCCCATGGTATGGATTGTAAATGTGCATAAAGCTAATCCTTATCAATATTTTTTATATTTCTGTAAGTAATTGGTGTCCCTCCATTACTCGTCAACTCATTACTGTTAATATGAACATAAATTAATTCATGAAATATTAACTTACGCACCTTATTGGCCAAATAGTCTTGTAAAAAAATGCATTCTTATATTTGATCATGGATGCAAGACGACTAATTATTGTGTGATATGAATTGTGGTTTGTTGTTGCAAAATCGGTTGAAAAGACATTAAAAAAATGTGGTGGATGGCTCTTCGCATATGACAAGTAGAGGCTTTCAGTATTATCAACTAGTTTGAGAGTATGGATGAATTGTTCGATTGTTTATTGTGAAGACAACAACAAAGATGACACAGCACGACTACACCTACACTGCGACCTGCACTGTAAGCGGTCCGCGATATGCTGAGCCTGTGCGAGCTATGCGAAAACCTTGCAAAAACCAACGTGTCCAGCTCCTTTGGTCTGTGCAAATTTGCCGACAAGCCAATGAATCCTGCGATTCACGCACCACGTGCCGCGAGCCACATGTATCTAAGGGCGTGTGGTTGTGTTCGTCGGAGTAGGTCCGCAGAACCACGCTCCGTGTAACTGCGCCTTAATAAGTACATAGTTTATGACCCTAATTCATTCGAGATTCAAGGATGGGAGGGATAACTATTACAATAATTTTTACTGTTTGTCTCTTTGTAAAATTTAAACCAGTCGTATTTATTTTAAAATAAAAACTAATATCTCAATAACATTCAAGTTGACACTGTTTTATTACTAATGCAATACTGTCGCCATAGGTAACCGCCAAAAACTGTTAAGCGTTTTTGCATTGTATTAACGACTTTTCTCAGTGTAGTAATAAATTATAATAAATTTGGCACCTTTCAAAAACCCGTTAAGTTTAAATACGACCTTGTTATTAAGGTAACCCACATTATTTCATTTAATTGCTCCGTCTGCGTTAAAAAACCGTCAAAACTCAAGTGTGTTCTGTAATGAAATAAACCAAATTTGCATAATATAACCAGGAAAATGTTAGATAGAGCTCCATTTAAAAAGTATTTTATAAAAAATACTCGTATTGTAGAAACGTTATTTGCTCCGGCCAATTTAAAAAAAAGTTATTATGTAAATACTAGGAAGGTCAACAATGAAACAGAAGTAACCGACCTTTAAATTTAAATAGACATGAAATGTGATATAATGATTTTAGTCATCGCTAAAAAAAATTGTATTTGCGGACTGCGTGTAATTTCTGTACTGGTGTAAACTTACAACAGGAATAATCTTGGTTAGTGCGCAAAAAGTTAATCAGCATAAATTAGTAGACTTTTATTGTTAGTTTGCTAATAAAAATGTGAAATTATTAGAAATTATTACTTGTCAAGGCTTTGATAGGTACAGAATCTTAAAAATTGAGCCTTGGAAAATTTTATTTATTGTAGTTTTTTTATTAAGTATTAGTCAACCAAAAAATTGCAGCTGTCTCATTTTAAGAATATGCATCAATTAATTCCGATCTATCAAATAATATTGTCGCATATTAATTAATCACTGTAGATCGCGAGTAAATCGTACATTCCAGGTCCGTATACCGTTTCGTAGATAGATATACATGGTGAAAAATAGACGTTTTTACAGAAGCACATAGACATAGGATATATAGATGAAGTGACAACGGCTTAGTGATATCCAAAACATATCCACGACGCCATTTTTATGTTGCTCCCTTTCTATTGTATTGCATTAGCATTAACGGTATCTCTCCCTCTCTCTCTCTCTCTATTTTTCGACCAACGAAATGGGAGAAATACAGTTTCATTATATATGTATGAGTTTACTTCTAATTTGCAATAGGAACTCATCATAGCTCATTTGGTTAACGTTTTGTTTTTGGAAATAGAAAATTTAATTCCCTAAAAAATTGTTCCTATTAATTTTTATCATATTTCCCGTTTCAGACATGAGTAAATTTATAATAAAAAAAAAAGAAAAACCAAGGAAGGGGTGGGTTACATGTTAGATTATAATAATGTTTATTTTAGTACAAAAGAATTACAATATAATAATGATATTTATTTAATAAGCATAACATAAATACACCATAATAAATATTAGAAATTAACATTTCAACAGCACAAAAATTATATTTAAAAACTTGATTCGGACATAAACACCGTACCTGTAAATAAAATGATATAAACGTAATGGCGGCGGCTGGCGAAATAGAACAAGAGGCACATGAGCCGACATACGCTCAAATTTCTTTTGCGCAAGTGCACCTGCATTGAAACGAGAGAGAGAGAGAGAGAGAGAGAGAGAGAGAGAGAGGTAAATGAGTAACAAATGACATGAAAGGAGAGGAATCAAAAACGGCATTTTGTGGATTGTCCGGGCATAGTTTGAGGTGAATTGATATGGGATATTGTTGACTTTATATTTGAGGCCTGTGCAGAAACACAATCATGTCCTCTGGTAAAATGTTCATGGACCTCGCGTACAAACATACATTGTTCCAATAAATGGGGGGGGGGTGTAGTAGACCATGATGTACTTTATATATAAACACCATTGAATTTAGAGTAATTGACTGTCTTACACTGCGTATTCCTAATTTGTCCAACATTGAATTTATACTAGTATATTTGTTACAGTGTAATATTATTCTGAGAGCTCAGTTTTGCTTCTTTTGTAGAATGTCAATATCAGTTTTTGAGTAAAAATAGAATTTTCGAACAATAGTTTAAGTGAGGGTCTATAATGAGGGTTGCGGTTTTTAGGCTCACCAGTTGGTGCCACTGGCGAGTATGGTCTGTGTCAAAAGTTATTGTTAGGCGCGGAACAAGTTTATAGGGTTTTATTATAATCATTTCGTACATCAGTAAATAAAAATACTTGTTAATTATGCCTCAGTGTTATGAAGTTCCATTTTGTTCGGAAACAAGTGGCTTCCGAGAGACAAAACTCGCCTAAAACAATGGTTGGTAGCGATTGGCAGGGATAACTTTACTCCTTCGAAACATTCGCGTGTTTGTAAGTAACATTTTAATCCTAACGATTATGCGTTACCAAAGGAGTCTACTACAGAAAATAGTAAGTAATAATCATGCACATTCGTTGCTTTCATCATGCTCATTCTTGATATAACCTAACTTTAATGACATAAGACACCTCTGATAGATACAATAATTTCCCTACTGAGCAAGTAAATTACCACTTTCCCCTTCTGCCATCATTGTGTTAAATATTTTTCAGCTAATTTTTATAAAAATTACTAAAAACTCGCGTTAAAAAGTCATAGTAAACATTAACGTTCAGTGACTTTGGACCTTACCCTACACTAGCGCCTCTCGTGGTGAATTCAAGCGCGGTAGCCCTCATTGTCATGTAAATAGTTGATTTAGCCCATTGTGTGATATTACTACATAACCTTCTTAATAAATTTACCTTTATCGCCACTTTATTTGTAATAAACACTGCATGATTTGAGATAGTTAAGTATTCATCAATAATAACACCAATATATTTAAATCCTTTCTCCTGTCCAATGCTATCACTTTCTATAGTACTGCCGATATTTTGCGCTGTATTAAGTAATATTTGCTTGTAATCATCATAAATTTAGTTTTTTTTTTAATATTTACTTTTTGGTTATTGTTCGTTAACAATTTATATAGCCTGTCTACTTCAGTATTTAGAACTAATATCTCCAATGAAATATAGAAAAGTATCATCAGCGTTATTGTTCAATATTGCAGTTTTTACACATTTCACAATATCATTTATATACAAAATAAAAAGAGTTGGTCCCAAAACTGTCCCCTGAGGAACTCCGCTGAGAATATTGTATGTATTAAATAACTAAGAGCGTAAATACAGCCGCTCCTAAGCGCTACGAGTTTTGATTGCACAACTTTGAGCGTGACTCACGGCTAAACTATAAAAGATAAATATATACCATCGTGGATTTTTTTTGAGAACTTTTTTTGCATATTTGTCAGATCAGTCGATTCTGAAACTTTGGATCATTATACTCAGTTTTGAATTCTGAACAACTATCAAATATTTTCAATCACTACCTAATTCCTATCAAATTCGCACCTCATTTTCTTGGATTATTTATAAAAGTCATCCGGCTTTATGGAAAACCATATTCAACTAATGCTCAAACAGAAATTAAAAAAATATGGGTTATGAAGCTTTGCAATTTTTTTCTTATTCGATCTCGGTATTTTCTCACCAACACAACAAAAAATATCAAAGATTTTAACGAAAAACTTTTGTCAAAACCAAATTCCACAGTTTTAGCAAAGTCGAAGATAAGCCGAAAGATTTAATTTGTCACAAAGAGAGTCTGCGAAAGAGCGCGGGCGTAAACTGCGACTGATAAAATCCGCAGAGAAGTCTCAATGTCTGTGATCAGCTAATGTCAAAGAAATAACCGTGCAGTCTAAACCACTTAAAAAATATTTAATAATTTTAGTATAGATTATGATCCGACGGGTTTTGTAAACAAACTGTAATGAAAGATAATTATAAAGAACAATAATAATTGTACTTGCCAGAAACATGCACGCTTTACTTACATATTCATGAATTTACATTTTTTTCTATTTCGTACACCAATCCAATAATGTATGAAATAAATATAGAATCACCCACCCAGTTTACAACAAAGAATATCCATTTTCAAGGCGTAAGTCTGCCTTTGTGGCCGTTCAATAGGCACATTTACTAGGTTAATCTCGGGAATATGCCTCTGAATTCGCACAAAACAAACGGGAACAAAGCAGTACGAAATCAAAGAGAAGACTACAGAATGCTACATTGCCATAAAGTGTGTTTTTATATTGTTTTGCTTCTGGAACATCTGTTCCGCAATTCTTGAAACTTTTACTTAAATATTATTAATTTTGCCGAGGATTATCGAGGCATAGTTGTCCTCAAGGTGCACACTGAAATATTATAAAAATAAGTTGACTTTTACATATATGTGAATATAACACTATCTATTACTTTAATATTCAATTATTTTTACACTGACCAAAAAGTGGGACAGCAAGAGAAAATGGTATATTTTTAATTAAAATTTTTCTCAGTGTACACAGAGTATATAGAATCATTTGTTGTGCATTCATGCAGCTTTGTTGTTCATTTTTTCTTCCAATTTTTTTTCTTTTCCTTATCATTTGCAAAATAGACGGATTTTAAAATTTTGTATCGCCATGAGAAGTCATTATTTTCAAAAATGCACTTATCCTCGGAAGATTTCTCTAGAGCAGTTGCTTTAATTGATGCAGGCTTTAGCATTTGCGAAGTCGCTGAAAGATTGGGTTTTCCTCGATCCAGAGTCCACAGGGCAGTTGTTTGCCTTCGAGAAACCGACGAATACCGCAGAAAGCCGAATTCTGAAAGAAATCACAACTCCTCGTGGTGATCGATATATCATGATTTCTATCCTGCGAGATCGACATATATGCTGCCGTTCAAGTAAGGAATGAAGTGCACCATGTGAACGTCAGCGATAGAACTGTTAGGAGAAGGCTAGTTGAAGCAAATTTATCTGCTAGAGGATCTGCAACAGCCAATTTTGGACGCGAATATGTCAATTGGAATATCGGGCAGTGGAACAATGTTTTTTCTCTGATTTGCCCTGAGGTCTCCAGATTGACGAGACAGAGAGAGTATGAAGAAGGCGAAGAGAAAGATACGCCCAATGCAACTTTAGTGAGAGGGTGAGCTTCGGTGGTGGGTCTGTAATGGTGTAGGTTGGCATATCTTACAGGGCTCGCACAGAGCTTGTGTTCGTAGATGGAGGTGCTTTAACGGCTAGAAGGTATTAATGACATTTTGGAAGAAGAGCATGTGGTGGTTTTTGCGGGAATTATTCTTGAGCAATTTCTTTTAATGCAACGTAATGCTCGTCCGCACCTGGCCAGAATTGTTAGAAACTACTTTCATGACGTCGGTATTGCTACAGGACTACGTGCTGGCCAGCAGTCCTGATCTAAATCACATATAACATGTATGGAATATGCTGGGAAGGCGGACCAGGCAACGTCGTGTGCAGTTGTTAACACTGCCCTGCAGAAGAGTTGGATAACATTCCCATGAGGTCATTCAACACGTTGTAACGTAACGGCTAGCTGAGTCCGGGCTGGTAATCAAACACTAATTTCGGAGGCTTTTGTTTTATTTTAAACTTTTTCACCTTAAAAAATAATAAAGCCAATGACACATTCATAACATGTAACAATTAAGACACCTTTCACCATAATAATTTAACAAGTGACAAATAACTTATTTCAGAGCAAATATATAAAATTAAAACACAATAAATAATTTTAAGACAAACCAAACAATGTACAATAATTACCTTAAAAGACCAGGACACACTTTTCTATGCAATAGAAAAATTGGGAATCCAAAAGGTTTTCCACAAGTTGCAAAGTTTAAATAGGTTGATCAAGCTCTCATCAGCAAATGTCTCTCAAACAGTATCTTTCTTATCCGAAACAGCATAAGAACTCTTATAAAAAACTTACTAGGAATCCTTAATCCTCATTTTAAATTAAAATAATTTTACTACCGATCCCGCCATCTATTGTTACAGTTTCAAACCTTGGTGCAAAAAGTTACAGGTATCCTGAGTTCAAATTAGCGGTCATTGATCATAGAATACAAAATTGACAGAACACATTGATTAAAATGTAGATGAGATAAGAGATCTGTGGGGTCTTCATCTGTGCTTAGAATGACCAGTTCGCACCATTTATTTGTTTTATGATTCGTAAAGTGAGGTTAGACAAATAAGTAAACCGTTGACCTTAGGTAAATGAAATAGATGTGGAGACTAATCTAGTAAGTTTGCTATCATGGAAAATAACACGTGGTTGGTATTTTCTTTGTGTTCTGCTACAACGTAATAGAAGGCATGCAACGTAGACTTGAGAGTGTAACCAGAGCTAGGGGAGGTAACTTGTCGTTATTAAATAAAGTAATTTCATTTTATAATCGCCTAATCTTTGTCCATGTGATGTACCCAAATTTTCGTCGGACACCTTTTAACCTAAAATTGAGGTTATTCTAAAATAACTATGTTTTAAGCGAAAAAATTTAGAAAAGAGGCCAAGAAACAATTTTACACATTTTGTTTACACTGAGAAAAAGTTTCATAAACCAATAAATTTTGTGCGTGAAGTCAAGACATGAAATTCATGGTATCTAACACCTAAATAACCGGCATGTTTTAATGTTACACCCTCCATAGTACTTTCAGTACATATTTTAAAAAATTGTTGCATATTTAGTAAGTAGAAAATTAGTTAATTTTTTCTTTTTTTTTTCAATTTAGCCTTCGTTTA
Source organism: Rhamnusium bicolor (assembly GCA_029963845.1). NCBI lineage: Eukaryota > Metazoa > Arthropoda > Insecta > Coleoptera > Cerambycidae > Rhamnusium > Rhamnusium bicolor. The sequence continues at coordinate 194,289 of JANEYF010000691.1, read as the reverse complement.
AGTGCACAGTAAGTATGTCAATTCCCTTTGAAAATTCCGATCATTCTTAGTAGATATTTTGCAATTTTAATTATTGTTAATCTGACTACACTATTTTTTTTTATGGAAACTCATTATCAGCAACTCATTGATCCAGTCATCTCGTTACTGATACGGCGGCCGCGGCGTCGCATTTAATAATAATAAACTTTTTACAATGGTATACTGCGCCATGATATATTTACCGCAATATTGACAACAAACCTTGAACAATGATAGTAAAGTGCGTTTCAAATATTAATTTTACTGTTCATCACTTCAGCGAGAAAAAATAAAATGCTATCGTCAAAATTTTAAAATCGGATATAATCATTTTAGTATGTTTTTTAAAATATGTCACCAGCGTATATTATAGTTTTTAATTTTAGCACACTTCCTTTTGATAGACCAAAAACGAAAATGTAACAGTATTATTTATAGAGTATTTTAAAAAAAGGTCTACCTAATCCCGAAAATGGTTCGATCATCTGTAACGAAATGTATTAATAGAGAGTTGCGATATGTAACTAATTAATTTGTTTATGTCTTTCATAATACAGGGTGTCCACAATTATTACTTTTCATTACGTTGGTGACAATGAAATTTTAGTGCTATATTCCCCAAAGAGAAACAATTATGCAGCTACGGACACGTGTTTCGGAGTTATTGCCCCTCATCAGCGTATCGTAGCTAAGGAATTGGATCTACGATGGGATAGATCAGGAACAAGAACTAAAATAAGGCTGGAAAGTACAGTACACAGTACTCAGTGTCTTCATGTTCCCATGTGCCACATTTGGGGCCTCGATGAGCACAGTCAACACACAGAGCTCTATGTGTACTGCTCATTTCCACCTGGCACATACAAATAAAACAAGATAGATTTATTGGGGTTCAAAATAAAACAAAGAAGGTTTAGTGCTATATTCCCCAAAAAGAAACAATTATGCAGCTACGGACACGTGTTTCGGAGCTTTTGCCCCTCATCAGCGTATCGTAGCTAAGGGAATTGGATCTACGATGGGATAGATCAGCAACAAGAACTAAAATAAGGCTGGAAAGTACAGTACACAGTACTCAATTAGTGTCTTCATGTTCCCATGTGCCACATTTGTATGTGCCAGATGGAAATGAGCAGTACACATAGAGCTCTGTGTGTTGACTGTGCTCATCGAGGCCCCAAATGTGGCACATGGGAACATGAAGACACTAATTGAGTATTGTGTACTGTACTTTCCAGCCTTATTTTAGTTCTTGTTCCTATTCGCAAATCCAATTACCGATGGCGCCACTGCTGTTTGAAAGCACTAATGGTGAATAACGAGTTAGGGTACATTTATAACCAATTCGGTACGAGCACATTCTGCTGGTGGATTGTAAATTGGGTTTTAAGCATATCTGGTTGAATGTATTTGTCTACAATAAAATTTTAAGTCGGCACGACCTTGAATTGCACTTCAGGTTTGAATTGGATGCTTGCAAATCGCAAATATTCAATTCACTTGAGACAAGAATTTCAAATTGCGCATGCGTACTACGACACAAATTTATTGTTTATATTTAGTCGATTTGTGATTTGAAATTGGAAAATTAGATCTTTTGTATTAGAAAATATGATGTTTTTAGAAGTTATGTTAAATAATTGTAATTATTTAATCAAACTGATTTTGCACACACGTAATATTAAAAAATCTGAACAGATGGCAGCTTCTAACTCATTATAAATGACCTAAATTTTATCTCGGCACAATTCACAATCCGTTAGTAAATTGTGCCTGTAGCGAATTGGTTGTAAATGTACCTTAATCTTACGTAAATCGGCCCGCGTTTTAATGCCAGTTTGCTTTTGTTTCAGTGAATATTCTCATTAAACCAATTATAGTCTCGTCTTCACAACAGCTCTCAAAATATGAGAAAACCTGATTTAAGTGCAACATGAGCAACAAGTTGTTTTTACAACATTTGAGAGATTCAAATTGTAACAGTAACAGTAACTTATCTTAAATATAAATTTACTTACATTGGAACTGTGAGTTTATTTCCGTCTCGTGTTGAATTAATGTAAATGTACTTCATTTCAATTAGTTATCGATGTCGGGAATATACTGCAGTTCAGTAAGTATCTATTTATTAGTAGTAGATTGCATCATATACTTATTGTGCTTATGTACTGATGTTTTAAAATCCCGAAGCTGTCAAAAACCACCATGCGCAAAATGGCACTAAAGTTAAGGAACGAGTTAAGCATACAGATAAAACCACGAAGAGGTGAATACGGTCATTAGTATGCGCAATTTACTTTTTTCCATTGAATATTGACCGACGGTGTATTACATATCCGATAATTATCGAAGCATCTGACTATAATAACGTGCAAAGCCAACTAGGCTGCAGTTTTGCATCAGATGTGCTGAGCCGAGCACACCGCTTTGCGACTGCGGATTCCTCTCCGCTGCCATTGGGCACACATAAATTGCGCATACTAATGGCCGTGTTTGACCCTTCGTGGTGTTATCTGTATAGTGGCTGGGTTTGAAATTCTTCAAAATCTGATTTAATTTAAAAAATAATTTTCGTTTCCTGCGTATTTTCTTCGGAACGAAAGCTCAAATCAAAATGTACTCTTAAGAAAAGTTTATCCTTTCTAAACATACTTGATAATTTTATGACGTAATAAGAATAAGTTATACAACCAAAGACAATGCAATGCAAATTTCCTGTGACCCGTTTTGCAATCGTGTACTAGTCATGCAGTCGTGGCCTCGTTCTTTTGAAACGTCAGTATAGTTTATTACAGAAATATTATGCACATAAAAAAACTGCCATAAAAACCTCAAAACTAGCGGCCTCACGCGCCAACAAAACCTAATTAGCGGCATACAGAGCCGTACTTCAAATTGATGTGTATTACAATGAACACGATAATTCAGTAGATTTAAAAGTAGTATCGTAAATAAATAAATATTTAATACCGCTTCCGTTAAATCAAAAAATCTTCCTCTGTTTTACTTTAACTTAAACACTAACTCTAAATTAAAATTAGTAAGTAATTCTCTTGTTGCTCAGTTTCGCCAATAATAATTTAGCATGGGTATCAAACTATTATTGTTGCATAGCTTTTCGTTCATATTGCCCTTCCTTAATTAATGTATAAATAGTTCGTTATGGACCTGGAATTTCTGCTAAGTAGACTGTTTTTCCACGGCTTCTGTTTCTCTTTCACTTTCTTTCATATTTCTGTAAACATTTATAACTATATCTTGTAACGGCTGGCATGTTGTTTTGAAACTTTTTTTTTGAATTTGTGAACTATTACCATCGTCCACATCTTCCTGACATTCTTTGTTTGTGTTGGGTTGAGGATCTTCCCAAAGCCTGAACGTTTTTCCAATACTATTTCTATTTTACCACAGCTACTTGTGAACAGTAAACACCCGATTAGTCGCCGCCCGCCAAAAAAATTATAAAAACAACTGTGTAAAATATACTTAAATTCAGAGGGTAATTTCATCTACATACATGTTAAAGATCTTAAGTTGTCACAATCTACTAAAATAAACACAAACTGTATAAAACACACTTATAGCACTGACACATCAACGAAAATTTCGAATATAATTCTTAAAAGCAATATAAAATACCCTCGAAAATACCACCTACTAGAATATTTTATTAACCCATCTAGTACTGATACACTTCGTGAAAGTCATAAATTCGAAATTCGACCCTGGATCTAAAGAATAATGCGGAAGAACGAACAAAGAAACCGCGAAGATAATTGTGTTGGCAAATTGTGCACCATCATTAGAATAGCTAAAAGCATGAAATTTGGCACACACGTATTTTAGGTCATTATAAGATTTTTGACCTGGAGAGCAAGGCCATTTTTTGAGTTTGACTCAAAATGGCGCCTTTTTTTCAAAATGGCCAACTAACAATTCGCAATTGTTAGTTATCAACAGTTTTTAGCGCCTAATATGTCGATTTCGACAAATTTTTTTGGAGCACAATTCATTAAAACAACTCTTTTTTTGGTGCAATGTTAATTTATATGATAAATTTGTACAGGGTGGTTAAAAGTGTACGTCCAATATGGAAATTTCGATTCCTATGAGCTTAGTCCAGCAAATCTTCTTCATATGCACTAAAAAGAAGTAAATCGGTTAATAAATCATTAGAATATTTATGTTAGACTATTTACCACTTATTTACACATGTATCCTTGCACTTGCACTGTAATGTACAAGTGAGTCCTGCGCGCCGGCATGAGCAACGTTGCGAATCACAGCCTGATACAGCCGCACTTTTCCAGCTCCCTGCATGCTGTCCATATAGATGATCGACATTGGACAATCCTGTAGTTGTAACATACATCTTTGATGTAAAGTCTTCAAGAAGTGCTTGAATGTGACTTGGAATGTGGTCATTCGGGAAAGACATAAAAATAAATTCGTCGGTTGCTGACTCACATGACATCCATGTTTTCCATGCTCCTTTTTTTCCTTTTCCGCCAAAGAAGGATACACTGTCACAACCAGTAAAGGCATGAAAACCCCTGAGGCCCATACATCTTTCTCTTCCTAGCTGGATAGCGATTTTGTAAGCTGCAATATACCGTCGATTCTTTCCCGACCCAAATAAAACCCATAGTTCTTCTAAACCCATAGCCTGGAGCTCATAAAAAAATGACACACACAAAACAACAACATCAGTGTCAAAAAATATTTTTGACTCCAAGTCTGACCATGTCCGAAACATGCAACAAAATGCGTCCATCTGCCTCTTCCCATTTTAAACATGATTTTCCGGCTAATGCTGACTCACAATTCTTTGTAGCTAAAATGTCACCAACATTCGTGACAATTTCCAAATCATCCTCTGTTTGTACAAGATTTTTGGCCAGGAAGGCAAATAGTTCGCTTTTATTGTAAGAATTGCCCAAAAAATCGCTCCATTTTTTTGGCAGTACACCTAAAACATAATAAAAGAACCTGTAAGAAAAGTATTACGACTTTATGACAGCCTTACCTTTAGCTAAAACTTCTCTCCGCACCCCTGTTCCCCTCTTCTCACGAGCCTTTTTGATGGTGTCAGTGTTGTAAAGGTCCCATACCACGTCTACCCTCTTACAATTTAGCGAAGATGTTTTGCTTTTTATATATGGATAAAATTCCAAATGGAAATACTCCTGAAATGTTTTGGCTACACGTGGAACAACTAAATGCGTCATTGCAGCTCCATCACACACTATTCCGTCGCAGTGTTTTGGGTTGGTAGTTTCAACTAAAACTATTGTTTCCAAAATTTCTACTAAATTGGATTTATTTCCAGATCTCAGGCCACCATTTAGTGAAATGGATGGAGGAAATTCTTGATTTTCATATCTGAAGAATTCATCCATGTTTAGTTTTCTAGATTCGCTTATAGGGAACGTGAGCTGGGTTTAGACCGTCGTGAGACAGGTTAGTTTTACCCTACTGATGACTCGTCGTTGCGATAGTAATCCTGCTCAGTACGAGTGGAACCGCAGGTTCGGACATTTGGTTCACGCACTCGCTCGAGCGGACGGTGGTGCGAAGCTACCATCCGTGGGATTATGCCTGAACGTCTCTAAGGCCGTATCCTTTCTAGTCAAAGGTGGCAACGATATCTCTTGGAGTTCCGAGAGTCGAAAGGCTCAAAACAATGTGACTTTACTAGGCGATCGCGGCTCGCCGCGGTCGTCGCACTAGCCTTATTTGCCGTCTCGAGATCGACGGTCGGCGGTGGGATCGATCCTTGCCATGTCCGACCTGATCTGTCATGACGGCCGATCATGGGTCGCACAAACGTTTCGATGTTGGAACTCGGAATTGTCTGTAGACGACTTACGTACCTGGCAGGGTGTTGTAGTCAGTAGAGCAGTTTGTTTACCTGACTTATTGACCAGTAGAAAAAAAATCTTGTTTGATTTTTCTATTCAACAACATGAAAATACATGTTGGTTAAGTCGCGTGTCTGTACACTCACAATTAAAAACAAAAACGAGGTCAGTTGCGAATTCGCGACCGAGAAGAACAACCGTAGAGAAGCGACAAATTGAATTTGCCTTCAAAATTTGTAGTGGGGCAAGCCGACCAACTGTCATTTCCACGTGTTCTTCGAGTCCGACGCAGGGTTGTTATTTGATATGTTTGTACTAAAGTAAATATATTTTTAAAATAATAAAATAAACAAAATAAAATAATAATTTAAAATAATAAAAAATACCCGCCATCTTGACTCATAATCAAAAATTAGGCTTGCCCTCCGGGTCAAATCCCTTAGAATGGCCTTAAACATGTTCCTGCAAAATTTGGTGCTTTTAGATTAATTTGCCGAATTCGGCCCCTTTTTGGGATTAACCGCGGCAACTAGAAGGCGCAGGAACCTCAGTTAATTACTTACATACTTTACATAAGAACAATAATGTTTTATATTAAGTAATACATCGTGTTTATTATTTAACATGGTGTAAAAAAATTAAAGCATGCCCCACTCTCTCTTCAAATAACTATCGGTAGCTGAGCTGGCAGCGTTTGAGTTTTTTTATGTGCACAGTATTTCTGTAATAAACTATACATATGCATTGATTTTATTTAAATCGCTGAAATCTCCACAGAACTTGCCTTTATGAGTATAATAGAACCCCTAACACTATTGTTCATTTCAAACTTATTTGCAACATAGAAAACGTGGGATTCTGTGACGGCTTTAAAGGGATCAAAGAAGCCGACGTTTTTATACTGCAAATAAGTTTGAAATAAACTGTACTATACTGAATTCACATTTATTTTGGATTAAAATTTAGTTTATGTAGGATACCTTATACTGAACATGCTTTATAGAGACACCTCGTAGGCAGTTGCATGCCTTAATATTTATATTCACTTAATTGTGTTTTCAATATCCAAAAATAGTTTACTTTAAAATTTTAGTCTGTAGGTCATTGATTTTAATTTTTGTGTTATCTTTTAAACGGCTCAATCAATACCTATGATTTTTAGTATAATAATAGTGTTATTTGAAATAAATACCTGTCACTGGTCTCATAGCTCTTACTGGAACACCTCGTATTTTAAATGAATAAAACCTAATAAACCACATTTTTTAACATAAGTATGCGATATGTTTACTTCATTTTTCTTTTCCCACATTGACATCAAACCAAACTGTTGAAAAAATATGTGAGCGCGATACGATGTATTTCCGAAAATAAATCCTGATGTAGTGACACACTCAAAATAAATAATCATGAGATTCTTCGCATAGCATTGAATGCGATCACATTTGTGGCAATTTTAGAGCGAAACTTTTATGATGCTGCAGGTTATAAAACTGTAAAAATAAAAAATAACTTTAAATGACTCTTCTCGCGTTTCTGTTGGAGAATGTTGGGGATCCGTTTAAACACGAAGCTGTTAGATTGGGTGATGGGCGGGAAATCGGTCAGTTTTGAGGGAGTTCTATTTTTGTCCAAAATATCAATTAACAAAAAAAAACATTTAAATATCTACCAGTATTACAATTTTTTTTTTAAAATTTCTTTACAATCGAAAATTCCTCAATTTTTTTTTCGTAGAAAACTTATTAGGGACTAAAAATTGTCCTCAATAATAATATTTTTTTAGAAAAATAAATGAATAAAACCCTGACACTCGCGATTTATGAGGTACAGAAGAGACATTTATTAATTTTTTATATCTATATCGATGTTCACGCGTTGATATTGTAACAAAAATATATCACATCTACATATGTATATCCTACGTCGTAATTCAATTACATGATATATATTTTGTGATATAAGTAATTTTCCTTGCCCTAGAATGTCCGTCTTTATTTGTCATTTTGAATGTTATGTAAGGCTGTCAAAAATGTTCCGTGGGACAGTGGCGTACGCGAAATTAACTAATACGAGAAACAATAAACTGTTACAATTTATAATAATGTATGTAAAACTTACCCTCTTAACTAGCTTGATGAACTAGCTTGCTTATCACAAACTGGAGAAGATGTGTAGCCATTTTACAGCATCAGGTATGTTTCTATGGTTGTCTCCATGAGTGTGTTCGCTTTGGTGAAAATATATTCTTATATTTTGAAAACGACCGTTCGACATCTACTGATGTAATACACGCATACGTAAAATAGTCTTTGAACGCACTTAACGGATCTGGGGCTGCACCATCACATATTTGTCTTAATTTGGTAAAACCGGTGTCTTTATTTAACACACTTGCGAATTTTTCATTAACGCGCTCATTTGTTGCGTCACCTATAGCGTGTAGCAGTAGATTTACTTCGTCCACTATTTGCAGTGACTCCGCTGACGACAACGCACTGTTTTCTAATTTTTTTATGCTTTTATGTAATGGTTTATAGTTCTTCGCAATATTTTTTAAAGCTATATCTTCGAATTTTGTCTGGCTTTCCTTAATAGCTGCAGCCTCATCTGGATTGAATTGTAGTATCACAACTTTTATTTGTTGGAAAAATTCAGTGTAATAAAAAGCTGCCTGCAACCATGTTCCCCAACGTGTAAAAATCGGTTGTGGTGGTTCAGGAATACCGGGACACTTGCTATCAAATGCACGGAGACGTTTAGGAGATTTAAGAAACACTTTTTTTGTACTTGCTATTAATGCATCCACCTCTGGAAAACCTTTTCGAATAGTTTCTGACACAAGATGTAAAGCATGCACTTTATACGTAACATGTATAAACGTATAACCTTGTTCTTGCAAAGAACAGTCACAAACATCAACACTTGACTTTTTGACAGTTCAAATTTTTCTAACGTCTCCAGCACCACCCTGGTAATTGTTTCGCTAGTACGCTGACTTAGTCTTTTGCTAGCTAGTAGGTAACAGTGGAACTGTCGGATTAAGAGGGTCCAGTACTCGTACTATAACATTATATTAAGATATTTCCTTAACATTAGTTACATTGTCGGGTGTTACGATTATACATAAGTCCAAATATTTATGAAACTTGAAACTTACCGATAAAAGTCACCATTTTACATTTCTTTTGTAAATTTACCGGAGATCCAGATGTAGAAAAGAAAAATTGTTGTTCTAATGATTTAGGTAAAGCATAAATACATATATGACTTGGCTCTAGTGAATACCCTATATAATAAATAATTTTATATTCAATCCTGTAGTGACGTATTTCAGTTTCGTACGGATCTACAAAAAAAGTTTATTTTATTTGGCCTGGGAATCAATAATTTTATAGAACAGTTTATTATAAATTAATAAACGTACCGTTTGCTTATATCATCAAACGATAAATTAAGATCACCAGTGCCAATTAACAAATTTTAATATAAATTTTACAGCATTTATGTTGAAGAATTATTATTTTAATCAGATAAGACGTGTTTATTTATATCTATCTTCGTAGTAATACTAATTGAAGTAGTCATAATGACGGGGAAAGATTTATTCACTTATATTTAAGATAAGTAATTATTTTTAATTATTATTGACATTATTCAGAGAAAGTTAATACATAAAGCATTGTGTTTTAGTTTTATGAAGGTCGACCTTTTGAAATAGTCTAGACAAAAATACCCCATAGACGGCGAGTTTTGTTTTAGACAGTTAAAAAATAAATATCAGTACAATATTTTAATAATTAGTTTGATTAGTAGTACATTTTTCCCCTCTTGAAAATTACTACCACATGAAAAATTCTTTTAGGATTGAATGATTAAAAAAATATGTCAGTTATTTACTGAAAGCGTGAGCCTGTGCCTTTACGTCAAAGGAATAGTCGAAACAATTTTGACAATTAGAACCAATCAAAAATATTTCCATAACATTTCGGAAACTAAATCGGTTTCTTTTGTCAAAGGTTTGACAGCGTTTATAAAGTAATATATACCTGATATATTTTATTTGTTTATGATATTCGGAGATGTTATAGTTACCGGGTGTCACTGAGATCTGGTTTAATTTTTAACAGAGAAAAATAACTAATTTCAAGCCATTGTACTTAATATCTTTGTACATAGTACAGTAAAATAGTCCTTACAGAAACAATAAAACTTCTTTAGAAACGTACATTTACTGCGTTTTTTGCATTTAATAATATATCACTAATAATAACGAAAAACAAAAGCCGAACACTTAAGTATGTCACATTGCCGAACTCAGATTCAATGCTCTATCCAAAACTGGAAAAATATACAGGGAGTCATGGTAAAAATTAGAAAGTTGTTATCACTTCCGTTGAAACCGGAAGTGATAAATACTTTTTTATGCAAATAATGTCTTTATTTGTGTATTCACTATATATAATATCATTTTTCTAAGTTAAGAATCAACCAAAGAAATGGGGGTGAACCACATATCAGTGACATCCGGTATGGATATGGAATATACGTAGGATTGCTGATATCTTGATAATTGTATTGAAGTTTAACGGTAAATCTGGAGACTTTTGGACAACAGACAGTTTTTTCTTAATTGGAGGGCGCTGATTCCGAATCTGCCTGTTGCCCAGCTTAATTATTTTAGATAAAATGGCGGCCAATTCTCGCACTTTTTTTGTTTTTTATATGTGTATATCAAATTGTTCAATGAAACATGAAATTTAATCTGATCTGACTTCTCAGGCGCGGGAGGAGTGGGATTAAAAATGAATTAATTTAATATATTTATATACTTATATACTTATTTACTTATCATTTTTGTTCAGTTCTTCGGTTGTACAAAAAAAATCAATAGAGCCGATGTATAAATGAAATTCTGAAAGTTTGCGTTCGGCCTAAGAAAACATATACAGATAAAACCACGAAGGGGCGAACACGGTCACGCATCAGCTGTGCTGAATCACGCTCACCGATTCACTACTGTGGACCCTCCTGCGCTGCTAATGACCAAACGTAAATTGCGCATATCAATGGCCGTGTTCGCATCATCGTGGTTTTATCTGTATATTGAACCTTTGAATGTTAACTGTTGTTACAAAGATGATTTACTACTACTACAATTAATTAATGCTGTATTAATTAACGAGATTAATTATTTATATTTATTGTTACAGGTATGTACTGCATTTGCTGCAAGGAGTTGACAATTTTATATTATATATACATGCTTCAAGGTAAGATTTCAATTTAATTTTAAGGCAGCGTCCATCGAAGTTCAACACACAATTCATTCCAGAAGTTCTACGTTGACTTTTGGTGTTATATTAGTTTGTAGAAGCACAGCATCAGGTCATTCCTTATGCTGTAGTGAAAGCAGCATATTGAATAAAATCATGTTGGCAATTTGAAAATGATTCTGCATACAGAAAACGGTGGCGGTGACAATTGCGATGGCCGCTTCACCGTGGTCCCAATGATTCTGATGATCAAAATCACAAAGCGATGTAATCTCGTTGTAAGAAATGTTGTTTTTTTTTCTAGTGGTACATTGCCAACAACTGTTTTAGAATTTACGATCGATGTTGGTTGGAGGAAAGAAAATCGGTGTGTAATTCAAAATTTAATTTAAATTTTATTTCACAACATTTAGTCGTAATTAAATTTAATAGACTAATTGGTTAATTGGGAATAGAAATTCAGCAATTATCAAATGTGTACCTCTCACTGCGATGAAGAAGGTTGCTACTCATCACGTAGGTACTAATGTGTGAACGGAAGGTAGATTGTTTATTTTAGGCAATAGGAAAAATCGTTAAATTGAAAAGGTGTAGAGGATTAGAAAAACAATAAAATATTTTCGGTAGTACAGGGTTTAGAAAAATGTGACAAAATGATATAGGTTTAACGTGGTTTGCATTCACATTTTTGACCTTCAAATGCTAAAAGACACTTGCAGAGTATTAAAACCACTTTGATGAGAAGTCACCGGTACTACTGCCCTCTAATTTTGTTGTAATTTATTACATTATTACCCATACGAAAAATTGGTATAGTTGGCATCATTGGATTTCCTTCAGGATCGTTTATAAATTCGGTGAGTTCAAAATCATTTGATTTTGAAGGTCACTATCTTCAGATCCACAATCCAGTCTCGTAAAAATATACAGGGGATGCTATTTAAAAAAACAAAACTTTGGTTTGCCAACTTTTTCTAATTCTATATAATCGAAAATTATGTGCTTTAAACTATCCCATTTCTAAAAATTCTACAACTTTTATATTTAAGGTATTTTACCTCTAGACACTAGTGGCTCACTCTGTATACACGTCCGCTCCCAAGTCCGTTTCCAGAGCAAATTCTTCTTCCACTTCTGTATACTGCCAGTGTATGAAACAGCATGGCCCATCCCATCTCAGCTCAGGAATTTTATTGCAGTTTATTTGTCTGTCTGTCTGTGTCTCAGGTTGATGATTGCGGTTGCTTAGACCATTCATCTAGCACCTTAGCCAGTCATATGAAATACACAATTTCCAAAGACGGTGTCCCATTTAATATAATAATTGAGAAAAACTATAATAACTCAAGGGGATGCAAATTACTGTGGTTTTAATTTCGTGTTGGTTTTATACACCACCATGGAAAATAAATGTAAAAAAATACTAAGTTAGAACAATAGTAACTTTCATTTATATATTTGAACTGTCAAATGTCTATATTTAAGAAACAAAACAAATAACATGTATAATTTTGCATAAAGTTTCATAATGTCGTTGATAAGATAACCTTCCGATTGTAGGTCAATTGTGTAATTTAACTCTAACCATACATTTTATTTTTAAATGAAATGTTGCTACAATCCGCTCAATTTCTACGGAGTTTTTCTCGTGTGTTCATTTTGAAAAAATGAGTTTATGGGCCAGCTCTTCCCGAATTGAGACCATTATGGAGGCTGCATAAATTAACACGACTGTGGTGCCAAACCTCAAGAATAAAACCATTTTCAAACCATCTTCAATTAGAGGATTTTTTTTGAAAACATCTGATTACTAGATACGGGACAATTTCCGTGAACCGGTTTCCCAACCGGCTTGTCTCAGTTTCCAAGCACAATAAGCTCACGTTCAGCGAGATCTAGACCGTGTATATTTCCTATTCAGTTACCTGTAACTGTCACGAGGTGTAGTCGGTGTGAGAATAAAAATAAGCAGTAACAACTATGTCGCATTTTCGTTAATGTTTGTCGACAGTTCTCCTGCGATTTGGAAAAACCTACATAGTAAGTCACAGTTTTAATGAAAATTATATTAGGTGAGTAATGTGTTCTACTAGCTTTTTTCGTTTTACTGATATTTATTTCGAAGTGGTATTCAAGATGGTTAAAGTAACTGGAACTTCCTAGCAAGTTAATTTAGTTCCTATTATACAAAGGAAATATATAATAAATTTAAAATAAAATGAAAAAACACTATCATAGAACGTTTGCTATTTTATTAATATATAGTATCTCTATTTATAACAGCAGTACCTAATATTTGGGCTTAGTTATTGACTCTTTGATATCTTATATATGGGGTTATCAGGGGTCTATTTTAAATTCTTATATAGTTTTAAGAAATTATGCTAGTAGCAGAAAGTAAACAGAATCTAGTTGCCTCAATAATTGGATTTTAGTGTATCTATGGAAAACAAAAGAATTGTCGTGACAACTATTGATACAAGTGTCAAACGAAATAATCGTAATTTAGAGAATTGTTCTCAAAATAAAACTCGAGTAACGTAAATTGTAACAATTTCAATATGGATCAAACAAGAATTGGTTTAGTGCAATGTTATTATGAAGGCGGTAAAAATTACACTACTGGATTACGAACATTTCGTACGAAAATGGATTTGAGAGCAGGGCCGTGCAAAATGAAGGCGTATCGTAATTTGATCAGCAAATTTGAAAGAACAGGGTCTGTAAAAGACCTTCCGAGGTCAGGAAGACCTAGGATTAGTGATGTCCAAGTCAGAAGTTCTTCAGGAAAATCAAAACGTAGCCAATACTAATCCGCTAGCAGCAATCAGTAGTGTGAATGCGATATCAAAACGATTACAAATGCCATACACCACGGTTTGGAAAATTTTACGAAAAAATCCTAAAAATATATCCCTATAAACTGCAACTGCTGTTTGAATTAAAGGACGCAGATTTTGCTCTCAGGTACGATTTTTCATTACACGTATTGGCTCAGATGGAAATTGAACCCGAATGGTTATCCCGTATTTTATAGACAGATGAGGCCCATTTCTCTCTTAATAGTGGAATTAATACTCAAACTGTCGAATATGGTCAACAGAAAATCGACATGAAATCGTTCAGCAAGGCCTTCATGACAAAAAAGTCACCGTTTGGTGCGGTTTCACAGCTAATTTCATCATTGGTCCATACTTTTTCGAGGAAATACAGAATGGGGAGGTTGTATCTGTAACTGTTACTGGTGAACGATACCTGCAAATGTCAAGGGATTATGCAATTCCACATTTGCAAAACGAGCACGAAGGAATTGAAAACATGATTTTTTATGCAGGATGGAGCACCTCCGCACATTTACCGACCAGTTAAAGAATTGTTAACTGCGTTTTTTTCAAGATCATGTTATAAGCAGACATTTAGCAAATTCATGGCTACCAAGATCGCCTATATTAACCCAGCGGATTACTGGCTGTGGGGTTATTTAAAAAATTTGGTGTTTAGAACACGGCCAACAACGCTGGAGTAATTAAAGGACAGTATTAGAGAGCAAATTCGTGCAATTCAACCAGAAATGTTGAATAGTGCTGTATACAATTTGGAGGAACGGTTGGTAATTTTACAACAAAATGGAGGTCATATCGAGCATTTGCAGTAATTAGTGTTTGGCATCAGAAATCCCATTATGTAAGACACTAGATTCCTTTTACTTTTTGTTATTAATTTGATTTGTTAAGAATATATAATAAGTTGAAATATATCCCTTACTTTATAATCACCCGTTATTATTATATAATATATTTATATGTTAATAGCTTTTTTATTATTTTTTTTGTCGATATTCCGTAATAGAACATTGACATTCAATTTATATTTACAATATTCCGTTATTTTTTTTTAATTCATTTATTTAACGTTGACCTATTTCCGCTACCAGGGCTAATCACCGACGCCAGGGGACGACCTTCCCCCAACCTGAAATGTTGCCGAATCTCTCCTCTATCTAAGAGTGAAGAGTAGGGATTTTTTACTTGCTTAACATCTAATAGACAAACGACCGACTGCTTTACATCACATCCCATCCGAGGGAGGATATATCACCTACACAACCCTCGCCTAAGATTGCATAGCTTCTGCGTAATATGCTGATACACAAACCGCTAGAAGACGGCACGATGTCGCCTAGTTTCACTTGAGTTACCATAAAATTACTGACTGTGACAACCGTTATTTAACTTTCGCTGTCGAGACACGAGTATGTTAAGGTATATCCACGGCCGCCCGTATTTCGTTATTGATTTATTATGTATACTAGGTTTATTCAATGTAAAAATATGCTTTTAAAAAAAATGTTTCTAGTAAGTCGCGTAATATCAAAAAAAAAAATCAGTACGTGTGGATTTGTGTTGCTGAAACCATGTATTTTATATTGGAAATGGGTAAAGGTAAATAAAACACAATGATTTAGTTTTTCAGTTTAATCACGAACTGTTCTTTAAGCCGTCTTATAATCAACTCAACTAGAATAATCATAAGTGGTTCCTTCATACACATGCTATACAATTTATCAGTTATGTCGTGAACACAGATTTCATGAAATGTTGACCTTCAAGGTATGTCTTTTAATTGTTCCGTATAAATGATTGTTAATGTCCCTTATCCCCTGTGCCGACTCTGTACGCATGGAAATTGTCCGATGTCTACTGATTATATCTCACCAAAAGACAAATAATCATTAATTATTGTCATTTAATGAACAATAGAAATCATTAGCTGCTTTCAGATAAAATAAATTCATTCCGGATGCTTCAATTCAAATAATATGTAATGTTTTACTTCCTCAATTAATTGATTTCTAAAAAATTTGTCACTGTTAAAGTCGTACTTTAATTAATTCACCTACTGAAATGGGCATATGAATTAGTAAGCGAAATTGCCATAATTGATAATAGCTTGAAAAACGAGAAACGAGACGAAAATATTGTAATGGGGTATATGAGATAATTGTGGTAGAACCTGTAAGTGAGGTCGCACACCGAAACTGCATACCACTTGCGTGACACATTTGTGTGCGTTAGATTCGTATTGCAACATAAGCGGCGACATATTTGTGGCGTTTGAATGCACACCGGACTCGCACTGCATTTATCGCGCAGTGACAATATCGTCCTCATCCGATGAAGATGAGTTTTTAAGAAATGTGGGCCATTTTAAAGTGGCTAAAGAATGAACTAACGATGGGGAAAACTTTTTTCCTATTTTCGCCCATATCAGTTCTGTCACCTGCCGATTACTGTATTCGGCAAAGGTATGGTTATATAATGCTGGATTTTCTTCAATTTCTTAAACAAACGCGATGCAAAACTCTAGATCGTCTTTCATATTGTACCACAAAAATAGAACAAGTTGAATACTGCAAACGTCTGGCGCATCCGTGGCCATGCTACAAAATGACATTCGCCACAAATACTTTTCCGGTGTGCGTACGTACATGCAAATATATGGGGTTAAATATATCTCGATACATCTCTGGCATGTGTGGCGTGTGTCTTTGGTGTGCGGCCTGACTAACTTTTACAAGTTTTGTGTAAAATTTGTAAGCAATAATTAAACTATGCTCTATTCACTTAACTTTGCAGTGTTAGCCAGGATAGAAAACAAAATACGCGCTGATTCTTGATGCAGACGACGGACACATGTACACAAGTGCAAAGTTCCTATAGCGGTTCATTTTCATGTTTATTTTATTTCATAAGCATCGGTCGTAGTTGGACGTTTCACTCACTTAAGTCCATCCCAACCTGCAAAGTTAAAGTGAATAGAGTTTAGACATAGGAATTGTGGACGGCATCCCAAAGACGGGTTAAAACCTAATACTGTATTCTGACAGTTTTTGTTTACTTACACATTCAACTTCTTGCAAGTAAAACTCGCCCCTAAGAGGGGTTGTCGATCGCCGATAACTACATATGTAAATGTTGGAAAGGACGCATAACTTTGGCGACAATGGCGACGACGACTACCTCGACTTTGTATTGTTTACCCTGCCTCCATTGCTCTGTTCAGTCTGCAAACGATTACGGTTGAGAGCTGTTGCATATACTGCGAGTATAGACTTTTTTTCAATTCCTTTATTGTTATGTAGTTTCTGTTAAGTGCAAGTTCGGTTAGTAGACGTTCATAATGGCGAGGCAACCCGCGTTTGTAGAAACGATGCAAATCGTGGGTTCGCGGTTACAAAACTACTAAAACTACTACTGTTAGTTAGTGTTAACCCAGCAAACTTTCAGTTCCAACAAAGTGAATTTATATTTTTTGAAATTTGGTAAATAGGCACAAATTACACGTGCACGTACTGATTTTTCGTGTCCTCCGTGATGTTGTCGATATAGTTGTTAGTATTTATTTTTATCCTCGCGCTATCTACATACTGCGACGATTGTAGATAAACTGAATGTCACTAATATGTTTTTTAAACATTTAAAATTTTAAGTGTCAATCAAAATTCAAATTCTAGGGTGTTGACAAAATGTCTACAAAATTTTAATTTATAGCTTTATTTAAACATTTGAACACCATATTATAATTGGTTTGTATAACAGATCTGATTTATAATCTTTCATCACGAATACATTTTGTGTAAAGTTAGAAATAGAAATGTTGGGGCCCGGTGGACCCCATTCCAGGGGACCGATTTTGCTCATCAACGAACCCAATCTCTTCCTGGACCTCTAGAATGTGTGTACCAAATTTGAAAGCTTTATCTCAAAAACTGTAGCTGCTATCGCGAACCACACAGACAGAAAATTTTTTCTGTCTGAAATTTTGTGTATCGTCATAATTCGTTGAGATTCGTCCAGAAATGCAATAAAAATTTTCAAAATTTTTTTCACGAATACTTCCTCACCTTGAGGGGCGAGGAAGTAATACTAGTTGATTTTTTTACTTAAAATACATAACTATTTCTCATGACGATGAATTCAACCGTACCACATTGTAAAATGCAATATAGTGAAATCATAAACCATAACCATTGGAACCTTTTTGAGCAAGAGCATTTCTGGGCAATTGCCCGTACTATTTTGCTCAACATTTCCCAGACTATTCACGTATCCGCGCCATGTCCATCGACCGTGTGCATTTCGTAGACTAAAAAAATAAATAAGTAAATAAATAAATGCGACATCACACCACCACATACAGTCGTTCTTTGACGTGCCAAACGCATCATGGTGTATTAGCTTTTCTAAAATAACCTGTGGCGTCTATTTCTGCACGCGGGCGCCGACGGCGCTCGCCAGACTTTTGTCTATTTTTCTAAAACTAATAAAATAATTCGCCAACACTGAGACTAAACACTTTTTATTTTAAGTGTTTACTGAACGGTTCGGTATGGGTTCAGAAGCTTACTAAGTAAATTGTGTTTAAAGAAATATTCAGAGAATTTCCGTTGTATGCGTATATGTAATTTCATAACGATGCATATTTAGAATTTTTTGTGCCAGCTGGAGAAGCGTTTTATCAAACCGGTAATAAACTTACTTAAAAATGTGTGAGTCGAAGTTATACTTGATTTGTCTAGAAACATATTAGGCACTAGATTATAATTTTCGCAAATTATGTCTCACGTAATATATTTATATATAATAAAATTATATCTATAGGGTGAGTCAGTTTCAACCTGTCGAAATTTTGGAATCGATAATTTTCGAAATTTTAAATATGAAGTCCAATTACAACAAAATCCATATTTCGCTTTTTTAGTCAGATACAAAGTGTTACAAATTCGAGAAAACAAAAGTTTTTAAATTAAATAAGTTGAAAACTGAGAAAGATATCAAAAAAAAACTCTCTTTTGTGCTTGCAGAGTACGTTTAATGACAATAATTTTCATTTCATTCCTGTGACCAGTGGCTTAGGAATGTTGCACTCCTTTTATCTAAAATACATGTTACGCCACTGGATTAATGAAATAATAGATCATTTCTTAAATCTGCATTATATTTGAAACAATAAAGGTCTTGGAACAAAAAAAGGTCTTCTGCGTGTTTTTCGTAGCATGCAGTTTTTTATCTATTTACTTTCTTATACCTAATATAAGGAAATATAGTAATCGTTTTTTTTTTCGACCTGGAGATTTTGATTGATATATAAGTTTTTAACCCTCCTGAATCCATTTTGACCATTTTCCGAATGATGTCTGTCAGTTCTTGTGTAAGTGAGGATGTGTGAGTGGGTGCGGGTGCGGATGTGTGTGTGGATGTGGGTGCGGATGTGTGTGTGGCTGTGGGTGGGGATGTTTGTATGAATGTGTGTATGGATGTGGGTGCGGGTGTGGGTGCGAGTATGGGTGCGGGTATGGGCGTGAGCGTGTGCATTTGTGGGTGCGTTTGTGTGTGTGCGTGTGTCTGTGCGTGCGTGTGTGTGCGCGTGTGTGTGTACGTGTGTGTGCGTGCGTGTGCGTGAGCGTTCGGGCGTGTGCGTGTGTGAGGGTGGTGCCACGAAAACTTAAAAAATACTAATGGGAGACCTACCAAATTTGGCAATTAAGATTTTCAATAACATTTTGGTTGACACATTAAATTTGGTGATTGTGGTAACACCAGAGACATAATGAATGAACGAAGAAAAAATGTACAATTTCGGGAAAAAGAAATAAAATAAATTTATTGCATTTCTGGACGAATCGCGACGAAATATAATGAAAAAACATAACTATAGAAAAAATCTGTCTGCATGTCTGTAGTATTGCGATGACAGCCACAAATTTTTGAGATAGAGCTCTCAAATGTGGTACACGTGTTCTAAAGGTCAAAGACAATGACACATTCGGTGATGAGTAAGCTGATAGCTAGCTGAAAGATTATAAATCATGTCTACTATATCAAGCCAATAAAATAAATTTTCCAAGTACTTCAATAAAGCTGCTGTAAACTGAAATTTTTTACACATTTGACCTCATAAAATGGGGTTAGGATACTTTGGCAGTTTGACATTTGAAATATCTAATTTAGTTACAAAATTGTCAATATCACTAAGAAATTATTAAAATATGACATAAATTATTATTGACAGTGTCGAACGACACTGATAATTAGTTATTTAAAAATTTTATGAAACATTTCAAGTTACGCTATTAAAATTTAATTGAGGTAAGTGAAGAATTAAATAGAATGAATTTTTTAGATTAGGATGATATATACTGGTATAAGAAAGTTATGTGGTGGCCCCCATCAGATATTTTTTTTTTTTTAGAAACGCCTGTGAATTTTTCCATGGTTTTAATTATGACCATAGTGAATATCTCGCTTAATATCACTATAAATTTAACAAAATAATCACAAATGTCGCTATCATGTACCGAGTGATTTTGTAAGAATTACTACCACACAACCCACTTCTCCTAATTTTGTTATTTTTATTAATACGAAAAAAAATAGTAAATACAAAAATTATAGGACTTTTTATGTAGATTTTGAAACAAATGGTTACAGTTAATTTTATTTTTTTAAATTCAATACCCTATACATATGTTTACATATTTGAATAGAACGCTCTCTCACGAATACAGCGGTATAGGGGTTATTGGGTCAGACGTTTAAATCTCCAATACGAACAAAACTTCGTGAGTTTTCAGTCTTCAATATAAATGAACTATTTGTCCAAATGTCTACTCAAGCGTTTTCGAAATAAAAGGCCTCTGAAAATCAGTGCTCACATTATAATCCATTGGAATAAACAGCCTGCTGTAAGCCGCACTTGGCTTAGCGGCTAAAACGCTAGACTCAGGATCGCTGGATCGATTCCTGGCAACATCTTTTTTTCTCTATTGTTTAATTTTTTTAATACTTCATGCAATTCTCACAAAATCACCCAGTACCTAGAAATCAGTCTTCAGTGTGTATCAATTGATATTTTTCTACCATGTTCACATAACATTTAGAATATGTATTATCTATTATAAGGAAAACAAATCTGGAGCTCTTGCCAATCAAATAATAAAGTATTTATTATGTATTTATTTATTTAAATATTAAATTGAGTGAGTATTTAAGTATTAAAGTGATTAGAAGTTTTAAACTACATTGAGACGCGATAAATAAATACATATTTTCACTACCCTATCGATTTTGTCTACTAATAACCAGTTACTTATTTTAGTACTATTACTCTAATAGCGTCGTTAGTAAAGTACACTTTGAAAAATAAATTTTAGAATTGTCATAATTTTTTGGTATTTACCCTACCATGAAGGTTATTAATAGTTTAACGCTCGATTTATGGTCATTTCAATATTCCTTACGTTTTTACAAACGCCGAATACTCTGATATTCATTCATTACTTACCAAAGATGGAACTATGGTATTAATTCCAGTGGCGTTACCGTAGTGGTATGAAATAACTAACTTGGTTAAAGATAATTATTTAAACAGACCTAATGGCACATTCCACCAAATACGGCGAAGGATCGACAGGGCATCATAATGCAGTACTGTATAGGTTTTGACTCTTATGTTTAACAATACAAGTCACTCCAATAAGTAAGGTGCCGCGAAGTCTATGCAGTACAGCACTGTTACGAGTAAAATATTTATCAGTTGAAAGTTATCTTCCAGTTCGTCAACTATATGTAATTTGCATTTTTTTTCATTATGTGCCGTGCAGTAGTAAAAAAAGAACGCGAAGCGAAGCTGCAGTAATGCAACTGCTGAAATAAAAGATCGGAAAACTGCACAGTCGATTAGAAAGATTTATCCCTGCAGAATAAGAAAACACGCCCTATGTCTTTTACAATTACTAGAATTCCAGCGCACCAAATTCGTTTTACACATAATGCGCTATATTACTGCCCCATTGTAACGTAATTCAGAAAAACATTTAAGAAAACTGTAGGTTTCAATCACAAACAGCAAAGCTCCCGACCGGCGTGACATTTTATAATATATCATCACCAACACATATAGACGGCCATCAAACAACTAACACCTGTGGTGAATTTGTGCCGTATCCCCTACGCTGACCCTGCTACCTGTATAGAGAATTGAATCTCAGCTTTATTAATTACATTTATGGGTTCTGTGATGGAAGTGGTCGTAATTCAGTTGCAGAATATCAAAGACGATTTCCTAATAGAAGAGTTTCTAACTATTTTATCATGTTTTTATTGACACATCGACAATTTCGGCAGTTAGATTTACGAAGTAATGAACAAGGTCGCCTAGAAGGTAGCTGAAAATCTTTATTTGTCGCAGCCCGATGTAATGAGAGTACTTCATAAGGACTATAGAAAGGCCTTTCATTTTCAGCCCGTTTAGGGTACACGTTTCTAATAAACAAAAATTATTTGATTTTTTTTGTTTTATATTATTAAAAAAATAATTAAAACACTGTATATTACGAAAAACATATAGGAAACCCTTTTTGTTCCAAGTAGAATGTATATTTAAAAAATGGCCTGATATTTTTATTAATCCAGTGGCGTAACATGTATTTTATCTAAAAGGAGTACAATTTACTTCATTCCTACACCGGCTCCAGTGTTTGAAAACTGCTTGCTTGAATAAAAATTGTTTAACACAAATCATTTTGCACAGAATATTAACTTATTTAGCCTTAATTATTTATTTCAATTTAAATTAAATAATTCTAATAACCAACAGTGCCCGCAGTTCCTCAATGGTGGAATTACATGGTCTCCAGCAGACGGTAACTATTAGGGCTCTTCGATTGAATTAGTTGGTTAGCTAGGTTGTCGACTGTATTGATATGTAATTGATTTTTTTGGATGCAAGAATACTAGTACATGCTTTAGAATAATATATATGGGTAATTTCAGTTATGTCGAGCTGTTTTTAAGAAGAATTAATTAGAAAATTAGCATTTCGCCAACAGAATTTAGATCTGAAGACGCGTGCTTAATCAAGAAAATAAAGTAACGCCGGGAGAGCTTCAAAAAGATTTTTACGCGTGGGTTAGCGAAGACCCAGTCACAAAATGAAATTTATGATATTAAATAACATGTAGGCTTTTTGTGAAGGAACCTCTTTGCCCGATCATTTTTATACTTACCTTGAAAGGTCAAACACGAATAATAACTCCGGCCAACAAAACGTCTTGTGTGTGAGTAATGTGGCGTGTGTCAAACTCTAGGCCCATATCATTATAGTTATTATCAATTCATAAAATGTACATCTTTTTTTCTATGTATGCCTTGTCGTTTATTTGCATGGTAAATAAACCCGCGTGTATTTTGCAATATGCCATTTTTATAAATTGTAATATCGCTACCATAATAGCATAAGGTCGTATGTTCAAATCAATAGTTTTGAGATGGATGGACTTGAAATCTTGGATAAATTCATCGCCTAATATTTTTTGTTATAACTGAAATATTGTTGATTTGGTGATCACATTATTTTTAAAAGTTATGTTTTGAAACAGCGTTTATTTAAAAAGTGTGATTTATTCAGAAATTTTTAAAAAATCAGCTCGCATACGACCTTTTACAAATAAATTATAAATAAATTGTTACATACGACTTTTTTGGCGAGAATTTTTTTTTATAATATCTAATGTTCTTACCCAAAAAAAATTATACAAACTAGGTGTTAATATGAGCAATTGGTCAGGGAAAAAACAGCAAACTTTCCACGTCTCTTGAACATAAATATTTATATACACACATACGACTTTCTCACTGATCCTTCCTGTTAAATTTCAAATAATACTGTGACAGAAGGTTATAAGTGCACATACTACTGTGTGTCAATAAATTACACAGGCAACACAAAAAAAGTGGGCTGTTCTTTTGACTAGACCAACTTATTTTGATGTATTTTGACGCGCTGAATTCGAATCTGGAGTCAGAATTGCTCCATCACCCTCCAGTTTTTTAAATGTGGTTTTCTACATGTTCGTGACAGAAATAAGAACGCCCACATACATAGGGTTTTTCATGATTTTATGGACTGTACTCTAAGAACAACAAACACATTTAGATTGTTCCATTGAACAATCTCTGTAAAAACTTATCAAAATAATAATTGTAAATTTCATCATTATTTTTGTTTGATATCTCCTCACTAAACCTAACCTACAACGACATTATTTTTACGATTACAGCAATAATAAAATAAGATAACGAGGCTCATAAAATCCTGGCAATATTACATAACTTATGACGGTTTTTATTTGATTTCGCATACGCAAGTCGATTTGCAAATAGACCGGTCGGTGCTCGAAATTACCAGCAGCGAGGTATTTAATGTAAACATTTCAGACGAAACAGTGCCAAATGATCGTACTTCCAATTTACATATAAAGGATTTATAAAAATAAATATTCTCAAATCTCCAATGTATTTGTATCCATGCTGGACAGTTCGAACCGTTTTCACGGTTTTGCTATTGCGTTAGAAAGACGAGATATATAAATAAAACATCTTTTATCTTTGTTTAATTGTAACTATTAAGAACAATGCTTGGCAGGATAAGCGAGGTCATGGTGTTGTGTTTGTATATATTTATATATATTTTTTTTATTGATTTGTATATTAGTGGCGGGCAGGACCGTATCCAAGATAATGTTTACACAGATGCCGATTTATAATTTTATGTATATATAAATTTATGCGAACAAATTAACTAATTGAATTATCTAGTCTGTTTCTTATTCAGAAAGGGTGATAAATGCTCATTATATTAATAATGCCAGTCGTGGTCCGGCAAAAAAAGGTAAAAAAATTGTTAATTTTAAGTGAATTTTAAATGAGTGAATCGAAATTTTATTATATTGCGATTTTTACATAAATAGCAACAACTGATAAATCTATCATTTTTAACAGAAATCAAAAGCTTGTGGACAGACTTGTTAGGAATATGCAATACATGGTTGTTTTAATTCACCACAAATGATAATTTAGTTTTAATACTTAACAAAATCCAAAGTTTGAGACCCAATGTTAGCCAAGATTTTGTTCCAGGGCTGTACAACTGTAGAGAAAAATAATCGATGTTTTACTACTACTACCCCCCTAAATACGTCACTGTTGCCCCCCTCTTTAGCCAAATCTTAAATCCGCCACTGACCGCTTCTGATATTGTAGTACAATTTCATGTCGTCCGTATACAGTAAGCAATTCACTTGTATTTCACAAATAATATAGTTAATAGAAATATTAAATAGGAGGGGACCTAGGTTGGACCCTTGAGGAACAGCGGAGGTTATAAAGATTTCGACAAACTGGTGGCCAGAACATTCAACATATTACTTACGATTTGAGAGGTAAGATTCAAAAAATGTTAAGGTACTTAGTGAGAAACCATGATCTTGGAGTTTAGCAATGAGAATGCTGTGGTCCAATCTGTCAAAAGCCCTAGAAAAGTCAGTATAAATGACATCAGTTTGAAGTCCAGCATCTATGGATTCCGCTAAGAATTGTGTGATGCAAAAATGATTTGTGACGGTGGATCTACCTTTGATAAACCCACGTTGAAATGGACTTAAGCGATTGATTATGCATACATTAATATGTACATATATTCTTGTATTAGGATTTCAAACACTTTAGAAAACTGTTGAATATTGTAATCTATCTGTAGTGTTCTATATTGGTTTGTTCGCTTTTTTTAAAAGCAGGTACAATTTTCCATATAGTTGAAAATGTTATAGTGTTGATGACAAGATTAAAAAGTATTTTTAGAGGTTCCTAAGAGGCAGAAGCACAGTTTCTTATCAGAAATGCGGAAATTTTGTCTGGACCTGTGGTGAATTTAGGTTTTAGTTTTTTTTAGTTTTCTATAAACGTCAAATTCATTAAAGTTAAAGTTTTGTCGTCATTTTGCGCAATAGTAGATGGTCCGGGTGGTGAACAAGAATTTTGCAAAAAGGCGCGAACGCGTTGGCAATATTTTGTTGATCTTCGACGTTAACTCCATTATAACTAGAGTTGGCAAATCGGTCCGCAAGTCACGGGCGGTGCCAGGTAGAGAAATACCCAAATACGTAAGCGAGACTTGTTTACTATTTTAGCAAAGACTAACATTTGATTTTAGTCTATTGATATGCCTTGTGGTGTGTATAACGTAATTTATTCCTATCCGTTGTATTGTTGATAATTTTATTTGTTATATTTTATTCTTGATATTAATTTAATAATAAAGTATGTTAGGCGGATTTTATTAAAGGTTACAAAGTTTTATGAATTTGTGGCAGTGTTTTCATAGGGTTTTGAAGAAAATATGTCTGATTATGAAGAGTGGTCAGATTATGCGAGTTGTGGATCGGAATATCTTCCCCAAAGTGATTTTTTAAACACATGCTATACAGATATGTTTTGGTTCTCTCAGTTACTTATTTTCGTTTACTGTGAACAATTATTTGAATAGAATAAAAAAAAAACAATATTTAATTCAAGAATTATTATTAAAAAAAAATTATAAGGTTACATGGTTTTAAATACGTTTGTGTTACTCTCAAAATATCCAATAATCATTTTCCATTTTCAAAATAGAAGATTTTTTTTATTACATTATTTGACAATAGAAAATGTTATTCTGTTTCACTCAAATACCGTCGCAATAACATTAACATAATAACAAAAAAAATTTAATTATAACTTCGTTTTTCGTTTATTTTCATGACAGAAAAAAATTCGAAAACAAAAGATACATCCATGAAATGGGCACCATATAACTATTTATTACTCTTTCACAATAAGAAACGGACTGTAACAACCATAATGTAGATTTTAAATATAAAGTAAATATTATGTTTTGAGGGTGAATAATAATTTTTGAAAAATATGGGAATCTTAGTGCATCTAAGAATAAATTCTTACTCGGTTTCATTCAAGAACCTCCGCAATATATAAATCATGCCAATTTTTACATTAAACTAAACGATAAAAATTGCTCTCCTATAAAATTTACCAAAATGTACTTGAACTCCAATGGAACGCGCGCGACGATTTACAGCAGATAATAACAAAAAAGAAAGTATAACTTCGTTTTTGGTATATTTTCATGACATTATAGAAAAAATTCGAAAATAAAAGGTACTCCCATGGAATGGGCGTCAGATAACCATCTGTTACTCTTTCCCAATAAGAAACGGACTATCAAAGCAATTTATGGATTTTAAATATAAAATTAATTTTATGTTTTTGAAGGTGAATAATAATTTTAGAAAAATATGGAAATCTTAGCTCGTCTGTAGTTGCAATTAAAAAGAAATTTACTGAAGAAAAATTAACAGAAATAAAAAAATTAAACCACAAATAATATAATCTATTTTCTCGAAAGAAATCTTATGCAGGAAGTAATTACACATTTTACAATCAAAACACACTCAGTGTCTGAATGACTGTGTTAAAATTTTCTACTCATCTTATTTTGTGTGCTTGAAAAAAAATTCTTTGCTCTAGAGTTCTAGGTATAACATAATTATAATTATTTATCTCTTAAGGCACAAAAATTTGAATAGCTTTAACGAACACACTGTGTAATGTACAGAACCCAATTTCAAGTTTCTTTACACTATTATTATGTTTTGTATATTTGGCGCTCTCTACAATCACTAGTATTTATTGTGGAATTAATTGAGAAATAAAGAATATTATTATTATTATTATTAATGGCTAAACGCCTGAAAAATATGTTTAGCCCTGTTTATCATATACTTACATATTTGTCTTCATCAAAAAATTATATCATAATGAAATAAATGCCATATTTTATTGTGGATGTTGCTATTACTTTTAGAAACTTTTTATCAGATGTTTTGGTTTTTTCCAGTACATTAATGAACGGATCTGTTTTATTGGCACCTAATAGAATTCAATAAAATTAGAAAGAAATAAATAGTAAACAAACTGCGTTTTAAACACATTTTTTTGCAGATATTCTCTTATCGGAAATCGTAAAATATATAGCAACATCAACGAGTTAAGATAACTTTGCAACCTTATAGTTTATAGTTCAATTTATTTATAACAAAGAGAAACAATGAGAACGTGATGTTAGTGTTATAAATAGAAAAAAAGAGTGTTGAATAAACATCGATTAGAATTTAACGTCTGTTTTATGGAAATGTACGACGAACCAGTGGCACAGTTGGAGGTAAGTGGGTAATAGGGAATATCATAGCCCTTATAGAATTAACGGATATTAATAATTTTAGAATTTTTTTATTCGCCATAGCAATAATCCTAAAGTTATTGAGTATTGTTGTAATTCATAGATCTCAGGATGCCGCAGATTAAGCAAATTTAAAACGTCCAATAATATAAGAACTGACCGTTGTTATACCGTATTTAGTAGGTATATAACTTTAATTTATTAATTTGTATTTTATTTCGGAACTTTAAAAAATGGAACAACTGTCTAAATCTATTTTTTTATTTGAAAGCCCATCGACCAAAATAGTAGCCGTAACATTGAAAAAATATTTTGCCTTATATTTCTTGAGGTTTTAATTAGCTATTTGGTGATTACTTTTGTTGTATATCTTGTTTTGCTACTTGTGTTAATTCTGTTATATATGTATGTACGTGTATAGTGTATACCCTTTTTGTAATTCAATAGCCCGGAAAGTAGTGGAAAATAAATATGTTCGTAGTTAACTTTGATTACCTAAATACGTAATCTTTGGGTAACTTTGTCAAAGTAAAAAATTATAACTATATATTTCGCATTCCAAAAACTCATTATTTTTTTGTTAAACTTGTTACATATACGTGCACTGATATTAATATTAAATAAGGATAGAAGTAGATAAGCCGTTTCTGGACCGGACGTGACTTATTCGGGAGAGCCCACGAAGTATGGGGGTCCATCATTATCTCTGAAGAGTTCTTGCAGCTGAAAACTTTTGTAGGTGAAGACAGTGATCAGAAACTCTAGAGGAAGTCTCCGATGACAGCCGATGACCAGAGGAAGTTTAGCAACACCCAGAGGCTGTTACAAAAAGTTTTAAGCAACGACCGGAGGATGGACAAGGAGTGACGTCGTGGCAGTAAAAAAACGTACGGCTGGTTTGGGGAAAGCGTGCTTACTGATCTTTTGGTCATTGTCAGAAGAACTTCAGCTACAAGAATTTATCGGCAATGACCGGAGGATGTACAAGAAGTGACGTCATGCGGCATTAAGAGAATAAATAGTCGATTTGGGTAAAGCGTGCGCACTGATCCTGTTGGCATTATCGCAAGAACTCTTCAGCTACAAGAAATTATCCGCAATGGCCGGAAGAAAAAACGTGACGGAGTTGGGAACAGAATTACGCACTGGAAATTTTAATAACGTTATGTGGTTTTAAATAAAAACCAACAGCGTCTGTATTTAAAGAAAAACATGACGGCGGTATTGTAGAAAATAAGATGACTGCGGTATTATGGAAAAAACATGGCGGCTGTATTATAGAAAAAATATGGCAGCGGTATTATAGAAAGTAATATGACTGCGGTATTGTAGAAAAACATGGCTGCTGTATTACTAGGGTTCCCGATTTATGTGACCTGTTTAAAAAATATTTTCCTTATTTTTTTCTGACACATTGTGAAGCACCCTAAGTATTTACATTGTTGGTCATAAATCATAAAATAACTCGGACCGAAGATGTTTTTTGAGACCCCAATACCTACTCGCCAATAGAGGGCGTCAGTTAAATTTATTTTATGATTAATTTGAATGACCACATGATTTGCTATAAAACTAGTTCAAAGACAACATGTACTAATATTTGTGGAAATAAGGCCGTAACATAATTTTTCTTCTGAAAGCATTATATATGTAAATTTAAAAAAATAATTAGAACTGCATATATCTTTCCATTTTAGCTGATATCGGATAAATAATAAGGTGACCCCTTAATTTATCTTCATCCCCTTGGGGAAGTGCTATGCAGAATTGTGGGAACTGTTCGGACGGATCTCTTGCTTTAATTACTATGAGCAACCATTACAGTTAATTGTCAGGCAGTATATTTTAAACATTCAAAACGAGAACAAGTAAATTTTAAATTTAAAATAGACTACGTTTTATATACTTTTTAATAAATGTTTTTATAAATTTGTTTAATATGTATTAATTTATACAAATGCATACACATTGATTTATTATATTAGCATAGTCATGTCATAACAAGTGATTCCAAGGAAACGAGTTTTTTCCAAGTGTATAAGGAATTTTTTTTAGTAATTAATTCCTATTTAACCAATTTGTAAACGTAGGCCCGGTTTTTCAATGCATAGTTAGCAAAATTATTCGTCGGTTAGTGTGAAATGGATGAATTGTATTGGCCGATAAGTCGCTAATTGATGGATAATTTAGCCAACCAAGCATTGATAAACCGGCCCATAGAGACGGTTTATGGTACTGGAAGGAAAAAAGAAATTAATATCACCCATATTTACTTTGCATTAAATGAAATACATATATTTTTTATTTGTGTTATATTTACAATTGCCTTTGTCATTTTGTATGATTCCTGATAAATAATTATTTGTTATGAAAAACGTAATACATCACCGTGCATTTCCTAAATTATGTATAAAATTTTGTTAATTTGAATTGTGTCTAAATCAGGCATAATTGCTCTTCAGTTTATATCTAAAGAATAACTATATATTTTTAATTACTTGGAAATGTCCAAATAGGATGAAACTAGTTGTAAATCTAAAGCTCCGTACATACCAGCGAACAAAATGGCAAACCGGACAACGAGCTGATCGTCGAACCGTACGCCGACGTGAGCCGTGAATCTTTTCCAACGAACATTGGCAGGTGGTGGGAAAGATTTTGTGCTCTGCCGGTTTTCTGTTTCACAATGACGTCACTTCTTTATAAATACTCAAAATCAGAAGGAGTCATCCTCGTAACATTTTTATAATGCCTACTTACAACTTGAAACTTTAAATCACTTAGCAACCAGCAACCTGCATATACAGTGTGACCCACTTGAAAACGGGACACCCCCATAAAATTTGTATTTATCGTCCGATGTTGACTAACTTTTTTTTTTTGTTGTAGAGCTGAAAAAACTGTACTTTGGGACAAAGTGTCACATTTTTTTTACAAAAACCAATGCCTACGTAATTTTTTAGGGATGAAAATTGAAGAAGTCGTATTAGCTTTTTTTTACAAAAAAATCTGAATACACTACTGAATTCAGCGCCCACTGAAATGGACATGTACCAAATTTCATAAAAAAATATTGCATAATAATAATTCTGTGGCAAAATTAAAAATCACATTCTTGTTATGAATTTATTTCTTCTGATGAAGCAAGCCATGGAATAAAGTGTCAAAAATAACTGACAATAATTATTTGTATTCGTAACAATATTCAACAAAATTATTGGGTTCCAGAATAGAAAAGCTAATCAAATTCTTGTTGCTTCCACCAATCCGCCGTTTGTTTCAAAGCACATCTCATACCTCTCTCGTATCTTCGTGGTTACTTTTCTCAATTGTTCTGGGGTAACATTTGCACATGCTTCGGTTATTCTAGCGCGTAGTTCTTCTACTGACTGTGGTCTTGACTTATAAACTTTTTGCTTAAGGATACCTAAAGGAAAAATCGAGTGGGGCCAAGTCCGGTGATCTTGGCGGCCATTCAATAAGAGAACTGTTTATTCCTATCCACTGATTTTCAAAATTTTCGTTCAGCCATTCTCTCACAACTGCTGCGTTATGCACGAGAGACTCATCTATTTGAAACTTCAAATCCAGGAGAACCAGAGTTGGTAAGTCATACAGTGCGTCCCAAAATTCATTTCTTAGAAAGTTCAAAAACAGATGTCCATCAAATTACCCTCAAAGAAAAAAGGATCAATAATTCTATTATCAAGTATTCCGCACCATACATTTATTTTATGTGAATACTGGCTCTTGCGTTTACGACCCACTCAGGATTTTCCGCAGACCAATACCGTGAATTTTGTGACGACACCACCCCTTTTGTTGTAAACGTGGCCTCGTCACTGAACAAAATTTCCCTTAAAAAAGTTCCTATTTTTCAGATATTCTCCCTGGGCCCACAAACAGAATTCCAATCTTCTTCCCTCATCTCCTAGTTGAAGAGTATGCGAAAATTTAGGCTTAAACGGCTTTATTTTTATTTTTTACAAGGCACCTTCTAATAGTTACTCTAGGGATATTTAAGTCTAGACTAGCCGTTCTCAAACTCGAATTAGTATTAGTATTCCAATATTCGCTCATTATTTCTAATCTCCCTTGATACACTGCCTGTTTCGTTGAAAACTTTATTTATGTGGTGTACAGTACTGCTGCTCACTGCAGGTCTATCGGGATGTCTGTTATTAAACTCTCTGGCCGCATCTCTTGCCGAAAGAACATTATCGCCAACAAGATGCACAATATCAATTTTGTCTCACACTTAATTGTTCCATAATGACACTACTAAGATCTACACTTTTTACATTATTTTCAAAGGCTCTAATCTGATAGAACTAATGCTTTAAGTCACTTTCTGATATTGTCAGTTATTTTTGACTTTTTATTCCATGGCTTGCTTCATTAGAAGAAATAAATTCACAAGAATGTGATTTTTAATTTTGCCACAGAATTATTAATACGCATATGCAAAATATTTTTTTATGAAATTTTGTACATGTCAATTTAAGGGGGCGTTTAATCCAGTGGTGCACTCAGTTTTTTTCTAAAAAATAGCTAATACGATTTCTTTAATTTTCATTCCTAAAAAATTACGCAGTAGATCTTGGTTTTTGTAAAAAAAAATGTGACACTTTGTCCTAAATTATAGTTTCTCCCGTTCTATAATCCAAAAACAAGTTAGTCACAATCGGACGATAAATACAAATTGTATGATGATGTCCCACTTTCAAGTGGGTGACACTGTATATACACGTCGCAGCAACTACTTCCATGACGACTTGTCGGTACTTCGATGGTTAGTCGAAATACCGACATTCGAGAAGCGGTTGCATGCAGGTTCGCTGAAATGTTACACCACTTTGATCGCCTCTTCGTTCGGTTCGCCATTTCGTTCGCTGGTCTCTACAAAGCTTAACAAAATAAAAGGAAAATTAAACAAGTAAAAAATAGTGTTTTGTAATTATTTAATTTCAAATTGGATTTTCACAAAGTAACGTCATCAATATTTTACTCTACTGAAAATACCAACTTGATACCCAATATGATATATATTTTTTTTAAAATAACAGTATAATTCCCTATCAATCAGTCAGTCAGAACTATTTATTTTTAAATTATAACATAGTAATCATCTCGATATCCATTCCTGGAGCCAGGCAGACATTCACGGTCGATGCACCGTAGTAATTGAGGGGCTGAACGTGGGTGGAGCCAATTTGATATCTAACAGTTCTAATTATAAATATAATTATAAATTCAATGTTCATTTTGATGTACAAATTTCCTATTATCATTCCCACTACAAAAGGAAGACAATCAAAGCGCAGGTGGTTAGGTGGTTTATTATTCTTATCAATACGACCTCGATCGCAATTGTAGCATCAAAACACCTGTTATGAGTCTATTGTATAGTACATGAATGTTTGTATGCTGTTAGACTGCACACATCGAATCGATATTTAATTTAAATTGAGTTATTTTAGTAGATTAATGCATAAATCTGCAGCGATTAGTGCATAGGCCAAGATCCCTATATCGCTTTGGACAAGTAAATCCAAGCCGGATATTGGTATACGTTACTCGAGTTAATATCGACGTGTTTAAAATAGTAGTGTAAATTGATACTATACTATTTTTTGTAATATAGCAACAGTCAAAAAATCAATACAATAACAATAAAAAAAATTAAATAAGAGTTTTCCCATATCAGGTGACAAATGTGTTGTATTATTATATTATTTTTTGGATATATTTAAAGAATTTTGTTAAATTCCATAGGGCACAACGTGTTTTACAAACAGTAGTATGTAAATAATAATAATAATAATAGAAATACAGATTAGCAGACAATAGGAATCAAGGCTATTCTTACACTTACATATTGTCTCTCAATTTGCACCGTTTTCGATGTACAGAGTTAGTCATTTAAAATTGACACCCCCTTTCATTTCTTTTAATTTTCATCGAATGAAAAAATTCAAAAAAGAATTTTACACGGTTTTTAACAAATTTTTAGAATACTTAAACGAATTTTAAAAATGTCCTTAAATTGTATGATTATTGTATGTTTGCAAGTATATATAGTTCTTGAGATATTAGTAAAGATATTGTCACATCA
The DNA here is from genome assembly GCA_029963845.1 of Rhamnusium bicolor. Lineage (NCBI taxonomy): Eukaryota > Metazoa > Arthropoda > Insecta > Coleoptera > Cerambycidae > Rhamnusium > Rhamnusium bicolor. The sequence continues at coordinate 159,883 of JANEYF010000691.1, read as the reverse complement.
AGGGAATAAATTTAACACAATACCATAAATCAGGAGAGCCATGAACCGAAATGGTTTAAAGAAACAATAAGTAGTTTGTTTGACAGGTTTCACGTAAAATTATTATTTTGTTAAGATGCTTTAAATTCCAAAGTATTTGGTGTTTCTAATTGTCGATATGGGATATTCTTTTGTCGAAAGAAAAGAAATATTGGAAATTTACCTCACCAGCAATAGAAACAAATCTTTAGCTAAAAGAGAATATGCAAGAAAATTTCCTCAGAGACTCGTTCCCTTCAAGAACATCTTCTCTAATATTTATCACAAGTTTAGGGACGACGAATCTTTGAAAGATAAGAAAAGAGAAAAACAGAGGGCCAAAACAGGACAAGTTTTGGAATTAGGCGTTTTACTTTTTTTACCGAATACCCCAATAAATCTACAACGGCTGCTGCAGAAGAATTTAATATTTTTCAAGCAAGTAAAAGTAGGATATTAAAACGTCACAAATATAAGCCTTATAGTATTTTGCCAGTTCAGCTTTAACTGAAAATAACTTTGCCGACAGAAGAGCTTTTTGTAGAGAGATGCTCGATAGAATAGAAGAGGATAAAAAATTTTAAAAAACGTATTTTGGACCGGTGAAAGTAGCTTTTCAACTGCCGGACTTTTTAATGGGAAAAAGTACGCATTATTGGGTGCCCGAAAATCCACATATTATAAAAAAAGATAAAAAACAAGGATATAATATAGTAAATGTGTGGTGTGTTATTCATCAAAACACAATTGTAGGCCCCGTATTCATTGATGGGTCCTTAAATGCAGTGCATTATTTGAATATTCTTCAGGGTGAAGTGGAAAACTATTTAGATAATATTCCCCTTCCAAACAGGAATTCTGTTATTTGGCAACAGGACGGCGCTCTCCCACACTCTGTGTACGCAACGCAAAGGAATATTTAAATGAGAGATATCCACTTTGGGTAGTATGATACAGTCCTATACATTGGCCTGCTAATAGCCCAGACTTGAGTCCTTTGAACTTATTTCTGTGGGGAACACTAAAACAAAATATTTATGAAAATTCGATTTATAATAACATCGACCAGCTGATTAGACAAGCAATAGAAAATTTGCGACAAAATGATCAATTATTTGAGAATATGAGAAATGAATTTATAAAAGGATGCCAACTGTGCCTTGAGAGAAGAGGAGGATACGTGGAGAACATATAAACATATTACAAACCTACTGTGATAAATACATAATTATATCGTATTATTATTATATGGTAATTCTTACAATATTTATTGTAGCCTTTTGAAGTTGTTTTTATTTTCTGTTGTTATTTATTGTTGTTCATTGTTGTTCTTATACTGTTTGTTGTCATTTATTATATTGTTTTACTATAATAAAGGTAATTATTAGATATTATATGTTTTTGCATCAAAGAATTATTATATTTTTTTTTATTAAAAAAAAAAAATCACGACATCTCGAAAACAGTTGAAGTAATAATACAATAATGATACATTTTTGTAATCAGAAACCAACGGACAATTTTTTGAAATAAAAAAATACACGGTGTTCCATTTAAAAAAAATCAAGAGAAAGTTCTTATTGTTAGGTGTTTGCTATGCACATAAATAAAGATTTAACTATAATCACAATGAAACCATTACTTTAGTCTTTAACTTATGTCCTCTTTACTTGTACAACTCCAAATGAAGACTGAGCTCCTCGACCCACCGTGCACTTTATATATCCATCCATGTATGGTCTAGAACTTTCTTGAGTATTATTGGCCTTTCTCGAACAATTTTAGTTTCGTCTGTATAAGTCTAGAGTTCCATGGCTATTTAATTCGTTTTAATACTGGTAGAGACATCGCTGGGCACGCCCCGGTACCAGTCCATTGGCGTAAAATTATTTTATTTGCATTTGAACATTTCGCAAATAAGCCTTGTCGCTGCCTTCTCTGCAGTTTTCGGATCCAAAAATATCTTTGATACGATGTGGTTTGTCGCGACGTGCTTTTCCATTTTTCAAAGTAGAAAAAGTCAAGACTTGGCTTGTGAATTTGACTGAATAATGTTTCAGTTATAGATGTCCAGGAAAGTTCACTGGATTTGTTGACCGCATTTCTTGGAATTTGGCAGGGTCAGGTAAACGGGGGTAGATTCACCGTAAAGAGAGTTCCTGGGAAATTGGATAGCAATGGAGAGATTAACAGGTGAACAATGTGCGCTTTGTGTAAAAGCATTCTATGAGAACGTCATTCTTACGTCACCATAAATTTTAAAGCCCTGCGGTCGTTGTAGACCAGTTAGAACCCCTGAAAACATAGCGCGTGTTCGTGCAACAGTACGGAGAAATCCTCAGCGTTCTAAGGAGTGTTGTGATGTGCTTAGCGGCGTCAGGTTGCGATTTAAGAACAATAATTGTTTTAGAGACTGATATAGGCGGCCGTCCGTCCACCAGATGCGGTGCTGTGCTTGTAATTGAATTTTCATGCATTGCTATGACGAAGCGTTCGACCATCTGTGACTTGCTGATCCAGCTCCATTTCGCTCCGAGACCGATTCGAACGGTGTAGACATGCGTTTTGCAAAAATGGAAATGTAAGAATTTATTTTTAAGTCCGTCGTTATCCCAGTCTATGGAAAATGGATGATAAGAATTATAAAACTCGGTGAAAGAACATGGGATTTGATAGTGGACGGTCAGTCCATAGCGTTCATCAACTTAGCATAGCACGCCACAGCACAGCACCGCATCCGGTGAACAGCCGCTTTAAGTCTACTAGCCTGCACAAAGTTATGATGATAGTTTTAAGATTTCATCCATATAAAATTCAATTGATTTACGCTCTCAAAGTGGAAGACTCCCCAATAAAGTAAACTTTTGGGTCTGTAAATAAACAAAATTGTCGTTATTGGTGTTAGGTAAATCCAAGAAAAGAACATCAGAAACCCATCCATAGTCTAAAAGTCACAGTATGGGCCGCTGCGGACATAATGGCCCTTATTTTTTGAAAATGCTCCGGTAAGAACAGTATCCGTAACTATTGCCAGATATACAGAAATGCTAGAGAATTTCGACGATTTTAATAACGAAACCTAGTACCAACAAGATGGGACAACAGCACACACTGCTAATGCTTCTATGGAAGTCGTTGGGATAGCGTTTCCGGAAAACGTATTCGCCAAACGAGTGGACATTCATTGGCCGAAAATCCCAGACTTAACCCCCATGGATTTTTCTGATGGGGTTATATCAGATCCACAGTTTAAGAAGTTGGAAGTGAAAATTCAAGAAGTATCCAGCGTAGCTAAGAATTTTGTTCGTGAGGCATCAAAATTTTCGGATCCCGACTGTTTGAAGTTGAGGAACGCGAGGGCAGACATTTGGGTGATATTGTCTTTGTAAATAAATTTCCCAAGTGTGTACTTCACTTGCCCTCTTTGAGTTTGGAAATAAATTAAAATATACGGATGTTCTGCGGGCTTGAATTTTTCTTCACATTTCCATCTGAAAATTAACGACTGGAATAAACAACTAACACCTGCATAGTGCATAGGTATCTGTTGAGCTGTAATCTCCTGTCTGTGTTTTACACAAAATATATCTAAATGCTGTTCCATTCAAAATATAAATGAACATTTCTATTAAACTCTCAGCTCGCATTTACTGGAATAGGTATCTTCTGTCAGCCTGAGTGCATTTCTCTCGATATTTATGGACTTTATTCATTTCGGCTTATTTTCGTGCATGGTGCCCTTACCCTATATATTATATTCCCTCACAAAAGACTCGTTCAGCTACCTCGTTTTTCATTTGATGGCTAGACTGTAATAAATTTATCTTTATATATATATATATATATATATATATATATATATATATATATATATATATATATATATATATATATATATATATATATATATATATATATTTTTTTTTTTCCCTTGACCTTTAATATCAATGATATTATGAATCTAAAATGCAAACATTGATTTTTATTTGTGTAAATATGAGAAATTTAAAATTATAACTAACACCTTCCTTCAAGGAGGTGATAGAACTAGAAAAAATAAGCTGAGTTTTGTATATAAAAATTTGCTTTAAACAGGAAGCTACACCCCGTATGGGGGTAATGGACGGGGAGCCAGCCACCGATTAACCTACATGACTTCCTCAAGAAAATATTTTATTTCTCAGTATACAATTGTCAATGCAGTCGTCCGCGGAGGGAGTGTGCGGGCGGTAGACTCGTAAAGCGAAAAAAGAAAACGGGAAAGTTATATGATAGTCTCAAGGTTGGTTTTTTATTCTTTTAACTATAGTGTTGTAGATATATCATGTTATAAAAACATACTTCCAGACATAAATGGGGGATAAGCTATTGCCAGACCTAAATAAATCTGTGCGTATACTTAATATGTCGAATATTTACATTACTGCATCAAACTTGGAATTTTGCTATTATTGAAAGCAAAATCTGTGCTATGTATGTATATGCCAGACAAATATTCTGGATTTAACATTCTGCCATATCACCACAGAGCTCAAGATCTAACGGGATTCATAAATGATCGTACACCACGTGACTAATTAGTTACCTTTAACAGCCTCGTCGAATCGTCCCGACAGCTAAAGATGGTTGAAAACTATTTCTTAGACTCATACGTGTTTGTAAAAATCCTCATACCATTTACACGTGTATATTAAAAATATCACTACAATCATAATTTTCGATTTTAAGAAAAAATATGTTAGTATCAGTTATGAGACATATGTGTGATGACACTCACTTCCTAAAAGTATGCAGGGTGGCCAAAAAAGGATTTTTAAATTTACAACTTTTTGAACTGAATTTTCTCAATTTTTTTCAAATGGAACACCCTATATATTTTTGGACGGTGTGATGTAAGATTGAAAACCGAACATTTTTTTGTACGTACATTCCTATGGCTATTTGTGACCATTTTCAATTTATTGAACAATAACTGCAAAATTCAGCAATAAAAATTAAAAATGAGGGTTTTTTTCAAATAATTCAAGAGAAGGTATTTATAATAAGCCTGTTACATGAGGCCCATAAAAGCATCACACCAATAACAATCCAAAATTTGAAGGAAAGGATAATAAATGCTTTTAGGAGTATCACTCCGGCAATTTTATGAACAGTAGAAACCTCATTCCAAAGACGCATAGAAATGTGTGTTAATCAAAATGGGCAACATGTGGAGCACTTTTTATAATATCTTCTCTTGAGTTACAAAAAAAAATATATTTTTAATTTTTATTGCTGAATTTTGCAGTTATTGTTCAATAAATCGAAAAAAGTTACAAATAGCCACAGGGATGGGATGTACGTACAAAAAATTTTCGTTTTCCAATTCAACATCACATCGTCTAAAAATTGAGAAAATTCAGTTCAAATAGTTGTAAATTTAAAAATTATTTTTGGCCACACTGTATACTTTTAGGAAGTGAAAATGGCTGAGTGTTATCAGTATCACACAGATGTCTCATAACTGGTACTAACATATTTTTTTCTTAAAATCGATAATTGTGACTAGTGATTTTAATATACACGTGTAAATGGCATAATTTCAACAAAAAAAATCATTACATCCAAGTGATTGGGAGAGAGTCAATAGCAATATAGGAGTGGAAGGAGGCCACAAAGAGGTTTCAAAAAATGTTTGGACATTCATGGCATTCCATTTAAAAAAATATTAGTTGACCTTGTAGAATCGTTGTGGCTCACCCTGTATGTTCGAAAATAATATGCGGTTATAGACCTTTTTGTCAAGTTTATTTATTTTTTTAAATCAAGTTTCTAGCTATCATAGAACTCGACATATCGAAGTCAGGCGCACTATTGCCCCCCCCCCCGTATAGTAGACATACACATGAACATGTGGTTTATTGTCTCAATAGTATGAATAAGACTGTTATAGTATATATAGGGTGTTCCAAAATTATGTATCCCAATTCTTACAGTAAGTAGATGACAACTCTTATAATAATATTATTAGTCAATAATACATATTAAAGGTGTTACACCCTATCAAAAATGGAGTGCGTGCTGTAACTCAAAATTCATAAGAGATACGTATATCAAACTTTAGAGATTATTTTTTGTTTGGGATATAACTAGTGTCATACATTTACTTTTCAAGAAAGTAGTCAGGTGTGATGCACCTGGGAGTCCTGGGACTTAGGTTGCGTGTATTAATAAATATTTTCGATTTCATCAGTTCTGTTAAAAAATTTATTTTAAAATATGATTTTTCGATCATTATTAGAGGCAAATTATATACCTATCATTTTTCTATAGACTTAACCGTTTTTGCGAAAATCAACTGGAAATTTACCCAAATAACACCTCACTGTTGCCATACTACTTCCAAAACATTCGGCCAGTGTTAAAAGTATGTCTGCAAGTTTTTTAAATTGGCTTCCATACTGTAAATGTTTAATAATTAAGTTGATTTTTGTTACTATATTCACGTTGACAGGTATTAATTTGATGATGGAATATACATACTTAATAATCCACAATCCATTCCCCTCAATCGACGTATTATACAGTTGTAGACTCTTAAAGATTTCCATGTCACTTAATTATTAATTTGAATTTAAAAATGTTTTTTACGTTTTAAAATTTATTTTCTCTTTTTTAGGTAAGACTGATGTAGTATCTATATTTGCTTATTATAGGTAAGTAATAAAATGCAATCTCTTAGTAATAAAACGATTAGATTCCTTTAATAATAAAAAGATGGTGCATAGCGGGTCACGACAGAGCATGTGACAATCAGGAGAGGAGTATTCTAAGGTGATTCCTTGAATCCTCCCTCTTCTGCATCTCACTGCTGTCATTATCTATTGGGCTCCGCCAAATCCACGGATATCAATGCGGACCACTCACCAACCGGAAGCATTTGTTTTATTTGGATATCCTTAAACTTTATGCCTCCGGAGAGCGCGAACTACAAAACGCTCTTAGGGTGGTCGAAGAATACACGCGGGCAGTTGGTATAAAGTTCAAGTTGGACAAATGTGCAGTCATCCACCTCAAGAGAGGACGATGTGGGGAATTCTCTGAAGATGCACAGCTCGCAGACGGAACCATTCTATGACATCTAAATACCGAAGATACTCATACATATCCAGATACATCCAGGTGTGTAATAAAGACACATCCAGGATGTAAAATACATAAAGGATTCTCCCCGACAGGTACAGACACCGACTCCGAAAGATTTGTTTTTTCGAACTTTCAGGGAAGAACACGGTGCCTGCGACTAATATGCTTGCCTTTGCGGCTCAGCTCTCCTTTGGAGTAGTGAAGTTGATGGTAGACGAGCTGCGCCAATTTGATTAGGATACCCGCAAGATGATGAATATTCACAGAAATATTCATCCTAAATCGTCCGTTCGTCATGTGTACTTCTCACTTCAACCGGGAGGGCCTAGGACTCTTGAGCCTGGAGTGTACGCATGGCAGAGTAGTACTGAGTATGGCATGTAACATCCTCAGGAGCTCAGATTTCCTCTTGTGATTTGTGAAACATCATGAAACTGTAGGAGTGGGAGCAAGATTGTTCAAGGCAGTAAAAAGAGCCGCAGATGAAAGATGAACTCTCGCATTTGACACCAGGCGAGGAATCCGGCGAAATGCCTGATGTAGAGTCAAATCACTGAGCTTTAGCCAAATCGTCTGAAAGCCCGAATCAGAGCTGCTGAACAGAAAAAACTGTTTCGACAGCACATAGATAAACCCCAGCTTGGTGTCTTTTATATGAACATAGAAAAACTGGGAACATGCAACGGAACTACGAGGCAAAGTGAAATGCAAGTAATTTTGTTGTAGTGGGGATGCCTAGTATATGACTGCAAAAGAATTACAGAAAATTGACATTGCATTGCATTTAGTTGTGTAACATTTATTATTAGTCATAAAATTATACGCCAGTATATTCATTTAGAAAGGATAAAGTAAACTTTTCCCTAAAGTACATTTTGATTTGGGCTTTCATTTCGGAAATAAATGCAAAAATTGTCAAAATTGAATTGGATTTTGAATCATTTCAAACCGAGATATTGCCGTTTTAACTTTCATTCTCTCTAAGCTCCAATGTATAATAAATATAATATTTCAAAATTATGAAAACATATTTGCTCTACATCATTTCAGAAAAACTATTTAAAAAAATCGCAATTTGTCTCTTCTTTGCCACTATATGCTTAACTTGTTTTTAAACTTTAGTGCCCTTTTTGCACATGACGAATTTTGACTCAGAGCACTCCACAAACTGTAATTCTCTGTTCTTTTCTCACACCTGTGATGTTTGTTTGATACACGTTTGAATTTCACGTTTATAGTTCATTTCAAACTTATCTACAACATAAAAAGCGTCGACTTCTTTGACGGCGGTAAAATGATCAAAGAAGCGGACGTTTTTTATGTTGCAAATAAGTTTGATATAAACTGTATACCATGTCTTACGTTCCCCATACTGTATATCTGTTTCAAATCGATCAACGTTTTGCTTCTAATAATACATTTATTACCATGTCAGTTTTAATTATATTTCAAAGAATTCTCGCCTAGGATAATAAAAAAAGTTAATAGCTACGTTGGCGGACCGCGGAAGTTGCAATGCAAAATGCAACAGCAAAACGTCTCGAGTAGACAGACAGGTAATCGAGAACGATCATAGGCGTAGCCCGTAGGAATAGACAATAGACGAATGTTTTAGGGAATTATAGCATCATTTGAATGAATTTACCTGTATCGAAGGAGTGATTATTCATCCACTATTTTCCTAAATGAAATTATGAAGTACAGTCTATTATATCATGCTCTCAGAATTGTTGCTGGTCTGACGCTGACCACATAATTAAATATCATTATAAATTGCATAACCTTTCGTTCAAGGTCAAGATTAGTCTTGGTCCAAATTTATCCTACAATTGAAGGTTCGACATTGCTTTGTTTTATGCACACCGAATTTAAGCAAAAAATAATACATAGGTAAATGCATTGTACAGGTTGCACCAAATTCTGTGGAATTTTGGGGTTTTGGGTATAGAATAACATATCAAATTGCCTACTTTTTCGAGACAATTCAATGTCCTATCATCATATTTTAAGTATTTCTTTTTGTTTTCGCGTTTTTTTTTTTGGTACTGATTTTTAAATTTGTTTACAACGAACATTTCTTTAAATACTTTTTGTATCTTATGCAGTTTTTCACGAGGGTTAGGATGAGGCCATTGAAATTGTTTTACCGTCTTTTGTTTTCAAGATGTAACTTTAATTTGCATTTTCTTAAATGGAATCTAAATAATCAACAATATGAAAACAATTCATTAACAAAGAGAGATAGAGGTAGCTAAAATCTGAATGCGCAATTGAATTTGGCTGAAAATTTAGACCATTGATATGCTAACCGTTTTGTGGTAGGATCATTCCTGAAAACCTGAAAATCTCATCGAATTTGGCCACGCTGTACAACAAACACTTCTTATTAATTATTGGAAAAAAATTACTGAGAGTATACTTTTTGGTAGAAGAAAGGTTTGATTTCAAATATGTTCCCTTGATTTTTTTGGGGTTTTGTGAGCAATATTATTAATAAAATACATATAAATGATGACGAATTTGAAACTTACAAAATATGTTATTATTATTGATGTAACAAGCAGAAGTAAATCTAAAAAATAATGCATATAAATCGTTATAAATCGTAATAATCAGGTAGCTGAATGCTTGCTAGTTACGTATAATGTTACATACATCTATCCCTGTTCCTGCCACAATACTGGGTTGCCGAGCTGTGCATATATTTCAGGTATACAAATACTCGTAAATACATTAATTAATTCAATTATATGAAGGCTCTTAAAAAAATTATGTAACTGCCAGTTTAGAAAAATGGATAAAATGGCCTCCCTGGTAATAATAAATTAGATGTCCATAAATTGGCCTACACATAAAAATATTCGCAAAAAACCATATCTCTTCCAAATAAAGTAATTCTTCAAGTGGTATCACATCCAAAGGATTTAATCTGGAACCTAGTGTTATTGGAAAGTTTAATGTTAGGGTAAGAATGAAAAGTAGTAACCTAAGTTTCAGTCCCGTTTAGGTAAAAAGAGACGAGGCCCTACATTTTAGTGTGGAATCCGATTCACATCTAGAGCATCAACAGTTACATACCTCATCTAATTCAGAAACAAATTTTATATGTTATCCATTTCTCCCAGGATAGAGTCGAATCATCCATCAATCTTCATACCATCTTTTACCATCTGGGCTACTGTCCCTATCACTATATAGGTAAACTCATATGCAAAATATAAGGAGCAGGCTTGCTTTACAATTATCTAGAAGTGTTACGGCATTCTCACAAAAAAATTAAATTCCTAAAAGCATCGACTAATTAGGTACGTAGGTCACACCCACTGGATCGATTGATCACGATGCGTATTGCTGACCTTATAATTGGTCAGATTTAGTTATCGTTTTTCGTCAGTTCATCTAAGTCCACGTTTACTTGGTTATTCCCTCGGGCTGCATTTGGGGTTTCGTGAAGAAAGTCAAATTCAGTAGTTGTCTAGCCCCAAAAATTGAAGACTCAGTTACCAGAATACTATTACTGTAATTTTATGAAAATGGTGGCCTCTCTTCCTTTTGTATAAGAGTGTTGTAAAGGTTGACGCCCATGATGATTGACGGCGCCCGACGGCATTTTTTCATATAAAATTAAAATATATTCTTCTAGTTATTTTTTTTAAGTTCTCGGGCCTTTTTTTACTGGAGTGTTTCACCCTACTTTTACCCTTACAAGAGTATTCTCATTATCAACATAATATAAATTTTTACACTTCTACACACTATACATATATTTTGGAGCAGGTACCAACGTTAATCTAGCGAATGCCGAGTACCTATCACAAAAATGTTATTTTTTTTCTAAATATTAAATACTTTAAAGTAATGTGACTTCCGATTTTAAATCCAACATTGATATTTATTACACCTTAGGAAGTTCTTGATTACACCACTGACTAATCTTCACTTATAATTCCATTATTTTGTTTAATTGAACCTTCTGAAGGGAATTTCTAAACTTCGCCTTTTTTTATAACTGAAAATCTTAATTTATACGAATATCAACACAAGATTGTTTTTTATTTAATTAACACACTTTAATTAACTCACCCATATCGTTTTGCTTAAATAAGCAGAAATATAAGTTTACCGTAGCACGTGCATATTATTATGATTATGAAAGAACGTGATTTTCGCTTACGGAATGGATAAAATATTGATATAAGCTATTTTTGTTCAACAATAGATGTATAATCCTTTTAAGGCGGCGCGGTGAAGCCTCGTTTGTTTCGATTTATCTATACTATAATACTTACAGTGTCAAATATTACATTTGCGTAAAATTAGAAAACCAAAAGACATGTTCATGATTTATTTGATGCAAGTCAAATCAAGAAAATCAAACACCTTGACTTTTGAACTGAACCAATTGATCTTATTAAAGCGCCCAAATTATATTCTTCTTTTCCAACCGATTTTGGGTTTAACGCCCGCGCCCCTTTTAAAATCCCGGAAAACGTCAAAAATTGTTGTGTCAATGTCTCATCGAATCAACATTGTGAGAGTAAAAGTAGAGTGAACACCCAATAAAAATCTAGCAGTATGTAATGCAGAAAAAATATATTATTAATTTGCAGGATCCTGATTTGTATTCCATTTTCCAGATCCGGCTCTTATAAAAGAAATATAGATATTAATAAACACGCCACATAAAAATTCATCTGGTGTGTTTATTTCGCTGTAACATATGCAACCAGTGGAACAGGGATTGAGGCATAGGGTTGTGCTACCGTGCGGGAATGAGGGACTTTCCCGTATACAGTGATATGAAGCAAGGCAGTTTGTCCCCTGGTGATGCTGGTGTCTCTACTCTCTAGTACCTAGTAGTTTAGTAATCGTAAAAATCTGAAAGTGTACGGGTGCGTGCGCTCTTAGCACTGGCGCCGTTTGTGCATAAGCTACAAAAAATGATGGAAAACTAGAATGACAAGAGATTTCTAGAAAAAAAAAATATTTTTGCTTATTACATAAGCATGCTTTCAAACCTAACAAGTATTGGAAGTGTTTAATTTATTATCTACCTAAAACTTTTATACTAGGGGCCTTCAGATAAAGATGACAATAGAAAATGTAAAAAACTGCAAATATTTATAATTGTTATCATGTTAGGTTTGAAAAGATGCTTATGTAATACCCAATAATTATTTTATTATTTTTTCTAAAAAGGCATAAATACGAATAAAATATTTTTTTTAAAACAACAGAGATGGTTCACTTATTTTGTGTACTCCATGGAATCGACTTTACGTATTTCATACACGCCGTGATTGTAAAAGTCATTTAAATTTGGTTATCCATCGACAAATCACTGCCGGTACATTTACAAAGAAAATTTTTTTTGTGTCATATTATGTGTATGCAGTTTTCCTTTACCTAGTAGCCATATATTGCTTAAAACAGATCTACCAAATATATATAAAAATGTTTTGAATTATAGAGTACGTACGAAATAAATTTTTGTCGTGGATGAAACAACTGACGGTGTAATACGGATGTTAATGTTATACTAATAAGAATTTTTAGTGTTGAAAAGGCTCTGTCTCTATCAGACAGCAAAAGTCGGGCTATAAACAATAAACTAAAAAATGTTTAACACAGGAACCTGGGATACAAAACAAAATTCGTGAAAATTATCTGCGCGGTTTATCAGTGCCTACCCATATGAACTATTTAAAATTAGCACCATTAACCTCGGTAGATGTGGAACGTTCATTTTCCTTGTATAAATATATATACAGACCAAATCCCTCAAATTTAACAGCCACTAGCACAGAATGAATATTAATAATTGTGATATTTACCATGTACATGTGATGGTGGACTTCACTCATTCTGAATAATACATTGTATCAAGCAGTATGTTCCATTATTCATTTTATACTTTTGCCCTTATTTGTCTACGTATGTTTTTTTTTTCAACCATAGTTAGGTTAGGTTAGGTTATTGTGATTGGTTCCGTGTGGCTCACTCCTAATTATATTTCATCCAATAAGTTCAGTCTCTTAATGAAACTGATAACTTTATTGTGTGAGAATGTGTCCAGATCCTCTGGCAGCAGTTGCCCTTTGCTATTGAGAATCGAATCCTCTCCACAGCGGGACAGGTGCATAAGACGTGGTCTGCCTTCTCATCATCCGCCAAGCATAGACAGCACTCAACCTTTTCCGCTAGGCCGAGTTTATGCAGATGATAGTTTAGTCGGCAGTGCCTGTTATATACATAGGCCTGTTAGAGTTTTCAGGTTTATCCTGTTTAACTCTAAAAGTTTCTTAGTTCTTAATTTCAAGGTGTATTTTATAAACGCCTTCGAATGAACTAATCCTAGTAACTCTTGCCAATACTGGAGAATTTTTCTTTCAGCCCTGGTTGAGGTAGTCATCTTAGCAGTACTTGAAGATATGCCACGTACCGGTTCTGGTCAGATGATTCGTGATCTTGCTTCTTCTCTGGCCAAGGAGTCGGCTATTTCGTTACCTTCCATACCAGAGTGTCAACCATAGTAGTAGGTAGCTGCCGGTCCTGGACTCTGGCGTAGTATCCTGCTAATTTGTATAAATAACAATAGGCTTCTGAACTATAAGATGATTTTATTAAAAAATGAATCATGCTAACCCAGACTATCAAAAGCAGTGGTCTATTCATGTAAAATGTTTATGTTCTTCTATATTATAATAATATTAGCTGTCCACAGCAGAGATACCGATAGGCGCCGTTAACTACCATGGGCGTAGTACTTACAATATTGGAATAGAATTCTTGTAGTAAATTATATTTTATTATAAATAGAGAAAACGTAATGTGGTCGCAAATATTAATAATTTATTTAATATATTTTTTTTTAAATACAACCCATACTTTTTTTAATAATTATTTCTAATTTTAAAGATATAAATATAAGACGATAGAGAGGGGTCAAATTATAACATCAGGTGGTTTAAATTTATCATAGTATCGTATGAATCCGATAAAAAAATCTATCAAGGTATCAAAATGATTCATTTATGATTTACGCTGGACCATTTCAGATATTGTTTCATCAATTAAAATTGTGATAAACTATTAATAAATATTACTGCATATCTGATGTTTTAGTATAATTCTCCGCAGTATTTTTATATAGGTAATTTTTTAAAATTTTGAATTTTTTTACTGATAAGATAATCCATTCAAGAGCATATGCAAATGTCATGTTTATTGAATGATTTACCAGTTATTTCACCAAGATGTGTAGGTTACGCATGACATGGTACCCATCACATTTTACATTAATGTCCGTCATCATTTACATCGAATATTCCCAAGCAGATGAACTGGCCACTACATTTTCCTGACGTAACTCCATGTGAAAATTTTTTATGGGGCGCCGCATGTTCGAAAGTGAGGTCTAGTAACTGATTTTTTACTTATATCAACAGACTGAGGATGTCATTTCAATTTTATTTTTTATTTGGCATTATTTAGTTATGCTAAATTATTAAATTGATCCGCGCTTGGGTTGGTATCAGTACAGTATTAGTAACTGTAAATATGAACCAGTTGTTTTGTTGACACATCTGTAGGCACAAATCAGTAAAATATAACAATTTGGTTTATATATTTCCATATATTTACTTATTAATTACATTGATGTGTGATAATTATACAGGTTAGTGTAATATTAAAGGATATATGTATGTATTATGCTAAATACTGAATAAATTTAGTTATTTTCCTTTATTAATTAATGGCATTAAATATAAGGATATGGAAGGCAAATGTAGGGAAATATTATTTTGTAATCTGGCATTTTGTAAATCTTTTTCTGTCTTATATTTCGTCGTTTCAGACTTGTTTGTGCTTACATATTAATATTACTACAATTTTATTTATTTGATGTTGCATAAGGAGGATACTACTGTATTATCTTTACAAATGTAAAGACTAAAGAGCCATCATATTATTTTCTTCTAACAGGGGTGCATAATAATAATTCAACAATTTATTATGTTTATATATTACATTGATACATTATAAACGTAGTTTTTACACTGATTTTAACTTGTCATGTCGACAAATGTAAATAAGGTAATAATGAATTGTACCAATTAAGAGAACCACGTATCGCACGCCTTTTCCAACTTGTTTATTTTCTAATTATTGCTATTAAAATAAAATATAATTGTAATTCTTCATGACCGGTAAATATAAAATACTATTTACAAATGACTGGTAATTGACTAATATTTTCCAAACAACAAGTCAAAATGACGTTTTTCAGTTTCCTGATACGATTCATGAATTTGTATAACAAAAAAATAAATTAAATATTTTGCGGAAGTAATCACTTTGTAAACTATTTGTCGTCATGAGCCGAATGAATTCTGCCATATATTCAAGCACAAAAATACTGTTACTTGTTTGCTATCCCCACAAACATGTCAAATCCTAGATTGAAAGTCCAGGCAACACTTATTTACTTTATTAATTTATTAATAACTAACAACAACTTAATGAGGAACTTAACTATAATCATAATTAAAATGTTATAAATCACTACTTTACTCTGAAAATTATTTCTTCACTCGTTCGATTTCAAATCAGACTGAGCTCGTGAACGAACTGTACGCCTTATACTATATACATACATCCGTGCACGGTCCAGGTGATTCCCGGCCGTTCTCGTACAATTCTAATTCCATCTATCAAGTCTACACAGTCCAGTGGCGTAACACTGTCTCCTCCTTATACCTGAACGTCCCACTCAGGCAATTCATTGTTTCCTACATACTTGGCTAGTCTCTATATGCACCACCTTCATCTTTGATTTTGGACTTTGCTGAATTCGGTATACGACGTCGTTTATTCTGATGGTGACAGTGTATGGTCCTTCCCAGGGGGGAGGGGTTATGCCTCGGGACCCGCCTTTTTTCATTGTGGGTTATATAGCCAAACCAAATCTCCCGCCTGGAATCCTCCTGAATTCGCCTTAATATCATAACGAGCCTTCATACGATCACTTACTATGGCAATTCGATCTCGTACCAGCTCATGGATATTCCTCAGTCATTCGCCAGCTTCATCGGTGTAGTTATTTATGGAAAATCGCTTCTCACTCTGGTGTACCAAACACCAAGGCACATGGCAGTCTAATCTCACATCCAAACATCACGCGAGCCGGCGCGGCGTCTGTTTTGCTGTTTCATATATGGAGGCCCTGTATGCCATGAGGAAAGAGGTAAGTGACGGTCCCAATCTCTCTGATGTTTCTCAACCACTTTGGATAGGCGCTCCTCCATGGTTTTATTATATCTCTCCACCATTCGATCTGATTGTGGATGTAGGGCTGTTGTCCTTGTCTTATGGTATGAATTTCCAGTAAACGACACATCTTCTGAAATACCCCTGATTCCTTGGTCCGATTGCAACTCTAGTGGTACGCCAAATCGACATACTAGATTATTTTGGGCGACAGTGGCAGTTTGGTATGACATACTTACTAGAATAGTCCATGGCAACCAAGCTGTATTTATTCTCGGGGGATTGGATCAGTCACGTCGATCATAATTCTCTCAAAAGTGGCCCCGACGTTATATTGTTTCATTGGGCTCTTACTTGTCCGTAACCCCTTACTTGCCGCAATACAAACAATGACGAAGAAGCGATCAGTTTGGTAACAAATTGGTTCTCGCGTTGTATGACGTAAGTATAGCTCTCACATTGTAATTTTACTAAAAGAAACGAAGTAATTTGAATAATTTTATGTGTTACTAACAATATGTGATCCCGTCTCGATGCAAACATTAATAAAATTCTCTTCTCGATCGAACGGTTTGGCTAAAAATATATTTTTTTAAGATGATAGGATGAAGCATTCTACAAAGTAAAACTATTGTAGATATTTTTTAAGTGGCAAGCATATTACAAGCTAAGGTATATGCCATTTTGTTACGTGCAAACGATCATATCACCCAGAGGTTTTGTTAACAAGCATATTTATATATTATTTAGCTGTAGTGAGGAAGTCTGAGGGCTCTAGAGTCAAATAAGGTGACGACTATAACTTACGCATCGTTGCATGGCCCCTTAGATTTAAATGCGCAATGGATTTGGCATCTACTGTCTCTACCGCATACGGGCCACTTCTTTCTAACTTGTGCGCAATTCGGGGGCCACTCTACGATGCGTGACCTGTACTAACGTATGATACCGAATTGTCGAAAAATACTGGCTGAATTATGTCAGGAAAACTTAATGTGTCGCCGGATATGGTGGTATAAAAGGCAATGAAGAATGGATCGATTGGCAGGAGAGGAAGTTAAAATCCTGTTTCCAGACTCCGAAACAGCTTTTTGCTTACCAAGAAGTGTTATCACATCCTAGCTATGAAACTGGTTCAAGTTTAACAAACATTGGGTTCGAGCTCCCGGAATTTATATAATTGTGTACCATTTTGGGCATTAATATATGGATATATCATAAGGCAATTTATAAAGCCGAATGAGTTACCGCCACCGGAACTACCCTGAAACAGTCTGCTCTCTTTTGTAAAGAAAGCCCATCTCTATTAGGG
Source organism: Rhamnusium bicolor (assembly GCA_029963845.1). NCBI lineage: Eukaryota > Metazoa > Arthropoda > Insecta > Coleoptera > Cerambycidae > Rhamnusium > Rhamnusium bicolor. Next base: position 142,158 of record JANEYF010000691.1, on the reverse strand, counting down.
ACAAGTCGCAGAAGTGCAATGGGTCCATAAGTCTGAGTGCTGCAAATTTTAGAGCCGCGCATACGCATGCGGTGAGAAGCTACACATATGCGTGCGTGCTCAAGCCATGCGCGCTCAGACCGTGCGTTGCAAACTTTTATCGCCTCGTATACGTGCGTGCACAACGCGCTCCACCCACTCGTGTGGAAATATCTGTAGAGTTGATTTTTTGACTTTTCTTTGTGCTTTAAAAGAACGAAGTTTGTTGTCCATTTTTTTCTTACAATTGCTGTTTCCATATTTAGATTTATTGAAATCGTTTCCCCCTTTCATGTTTTTGAGAAATAAAACTGATGTCTTGGATCCCTTAATAGGCATAGGATATTGTTCATATTGTTCGGACAATCTTCATTGGACCACTTCATTTTAACCCACGATGTAAAAAACAGTCAAAACTAACAACCCCGCACTAGTCGTGCTTTACTATTGTATTGTGCAAAAGAACTAGACAAAGAGCCGTCCAGCTTGAGCTCGAACGCACACGTATGTTTCTTTGAAGCGCGTTGAAAAACCAACACCAGCCTGGCTCGCGGCATGCGTGCTCAAGCCATTCGCGAGAAGTAACGCATGCGGTGAGAAGCTACGAAAGCGCCGTCCACATTTGTATGTGGACATAAGTATGTGTATGTATGGCTACTTACCGCATGCGTGTGCAGATGTGTACGCGGCTTAAGATTTTCACGTGTGCAGGAAGATTCTTTTTATAAGTAAAATTCGGTACCTATGACTCGCCCATTACAATAAATTGAAAACAGACTAATTGCAGAGGCCACGCACCAATAGAAGGTGGGTTCATATTGACTTCGTGCCGAAGCTCTTACCAATTATCGTGTATATGTGCTGCCAATGAGAAGCATTGCATTCACGTGTGCAATATCTTGTTAAGTTCGACCGAAGTTCCGACGAAGCAATAAAAATTAAGCCAGCATGCCACTTTAGCAAATTGTAACTTATATATTGATTCTTACCTTACGTATTTAAATATTTTCCGCTCAAAAATATGAGCGCAAAAATTTTTATATCGTGACCGGCTCTTATTAGTTTCAAAATTAAATATCCTATTTTATGGACCATGTGTGCGTCTTTACTATTTCGAAATTAACAGTATTCTTGCTCATGTCGATATAAACATCTTTGCTTCCATCTTTTTGGGTGATATTTACATAAGTAAACTATCTTAAGTAGGTATATTTATTTAATCTGTGATGAGGTGTTAGACCAGACGTTCGTAAAGTGTAAGGTTAAACACTACTTGACCTTATAGTTTATCGAATATTTCTTATCTGACAATTTTTTGTGGGATTTCCGATAGTCTACAGTGGTAGCTAGTAGTTTGTTACGTCAGTTAATATACAGTATGGGGACCGTAAGCAAGGTAAATGGGAAAAAACAATTGTGTAGAACGAGGACAGATTGCTCTCATATCATACGTATGTTAGAAAAGGACAGAGAAACTGATAGTAAATAACGAAATTTGAATTAGTGGTAACAGGAATCCATAATCAGAAGCTGGCGATATTCATACCCACCGTTTGTTTGTTTGTTCATGCGCGTATTGTGTGAAGTGGGGAGACTGGCCAGCGACCATCCGCCAAAAATAAAGATACAAATGATGTACACTATGATATGAGAGCAATCTGCCCTTGTTCTATACATTTGTTTTTTTCCCATTTACCTTGCTTATGGTCCCCATACTGTATAAAGTTGTATATTCTATTCGAAAATCATTCATTCATTATTGATTTTTTTGCACAAGGATCACATTTCATTCAAGGAATAAAAATATATTATTTTTGTTTTGCAAGCACTCATTCTTTTAATCTAACAATAAATAGATTGTAATATTTTTTTCTTTTTGATAGTGACTTTATCAAATGTGAATATCAAAGTAACGATCTCATTTTAATGCGAGTTTCTTGTAAATATCGCCATATCGGTTCTATTAATAAAATCGAGGTGCCGTTAATATTCATAAAATTTTGACCAAGGCTGAATATTAAATTTATTGAGATATACAAACACCAAAATAGTTTCAATAGAACTACTGGAATGCCATTTCCATGTTCGTAAAATAGATTACTTGCAAAATTAACAAATTTAAGACAAAAAAGTTTGTTGTATACGATGTTGTTATTTTATTAGTAAGTACATGTCTCGTTTTCTTTTTATTAATCAAGTAATGCATAGAGAACTCTGGGAATCTGACATTTTATGAATTGTAAAAAGTTATTTTCGTCTCATTCCTCATCCCTTAAGATATGCGATCTGTATATACTTGTAAAAGTTTTAGAAAGATACTTACCAGTCAGCTTTTTTTTACACCCGTCTGTCTGTTATTTAAATTTCATACATCACATGTCAAGATTTCGTATGCGTTCACCAGACTAATCACAACGAAAATAGCAGTATGAATGTTGTCATAGGACAGTAATATCCATACAGCCTAATGTAAATTTCATGTTAGCATTCATAAGGTTGATATTTCAACATGAATCCCACCGGCTAATATTAGAAAGGAGACTCCAATGAAGTGGAAACGGCTTCTTCTAGACATTTTGAATTGATATGGGCGTCCCGTCGTGAGAGAGAAATGGGGTACACCTCTGTAAGGACGTTGACACTAACATGCCGTATCTACTTAATTGAGCAGTGAAAATTATAATATAATTAATATACAGAGTGTCCCATTAGCCGGATGCCAAACTGAAAAGGAAAAGAAATACATTCTTGAGCATGTTTTGTATATGAACATAATATGTCCGATTTTCATTCGTCAGTTCATTATAAGCATTTAAAGATCATGGACTATTTGCGTTGTCTGTGACACAATTAAATTAAATTGTACGGTCGCATGTCTTTTTTACAAAATGAATTTGTCAATTTGACATTTCTATTGGTCAGTTCTTACTAAAAGTCAAAATGACATTTCGTAGCTATTTTGTCAATGATTGAACAAAACCCTGCAGGTAGCTAAGTGAATTTGAATTTTATATTTAAAACTCACAAATGACCGAAAATTATCTCGAATTTTCACAAATGTCAGATAATTTAATTCTGCCAAGCCAAATTATGTGCATTTATTGGTCAGATAAAAAATTCTTTCTGAAACATTCTTAATATTTTCCCTAATAAAGAATTTAATCGGATTAAAAATCAAAGGCATGGGCGGCACTTCCAAAATTTCCACGGGTGTGGGCGGAGCAAAATTTGTTAGAAAAAGCATCTGAACGTTCGTTCACAATGATTACTAGAAAATATTTTTATTTTTGTAAAATAAAAATCAAATTATCTGAAAAATATATAATATCAAAATATTTGTTTTGTTAGCATTCGTGCAATGTATCGACGAGTGAAATTTGATTTAATTACCAAGAAAGCTTGTAGTGTTTTTGTTTAGATGCGCGACACTTGTACAGTTGTACCTAATAGATACAAGATAATTTATTGTTTTATTGTACGCATCAGTTTATTCCTTTATCGGTGCCCGGCCGTATCCGTGCTTTTAATACTTAATAATAAGAATTCTTCTGTCAAATCAAAGTAGGCGCACTTTTTTTGACGAACGAACGGCTTAAGACTATGGTTTCCATGAATCAAGAAGGACTATCGGCCCCAACTACTCCATCCATAGAATATGAAATGTGTGAAACAATTTGAACAGTGGTTATTGTAAAAATTTCTGAAGCCAAAGCGCGAAAAGTGCTCTTTTAAGACCACAGTTTCAATAAACTTATATTTTTTAAAAAGACCTTAAAAACTTTAAATTCATTCAACACTTCCACGACTCTACATCATATCTTCCTGCTATATCAAGTACCTAAAGTACCTAGTTAATTAAGGTTTTAACTCGGTTCTTAAGAATATATTTATTTTATTTTTGTTAATTGTACTATTTATGTCTGTATCAATTTTTAATTATGATAGCATTAAATAGTATGGCAAAGTGGGGTTATGAAAGGTATATGAGTGGCGACAAAGGTAAATCTGCAGACGGGCGACAAGCATCCTAGCGCCGGCCCTGAATAATACGGTCTTAGCCAAACCATACGAGGCGTTGTTCTAGTACCTTTTTTTATAGCTGTCAGCGATCATTGATAAAAAATCAAAGATACCGAATTTTTACTAAATAAAGAATTTTATTGTAAGTACAGGGTGATCATTTTAAGTGCCTCCCTTGGTTTCATTGCTTTATTTTGAGTCTAGGAAAAAATTCCAAAATTGTACTATGTATTTTTTTTCTGAGGAATCCAAATTCGAAAAGGAAAAACAATTGAACCTCAAATGAAAAAGTTGTGGCCGAAAATCTGAACATACAAAAAATTGACACCCTGTATATCAGTGGCGGCTGGTGGATTTAGGTTGTACCATATCTCAGTATTGGAGCATGGAATCCAAACAATATTTGAAGGCACGACTATCAGTACTGATTGAAGAAGTTTTGCAGAAAAAAAAAATGAAAAAAAAATTGAGAAAAAAAGTTACAAAAATGCGCAGCCTCCCCAGATTCCTTCTAGACTGTTAGTAAAATCTTTGCAAACTATTTTTTTTCGTAATCAAAAGAAAAATTTATCACCCCGTTTTTTTTTTGTTTTCGAAAATTTTGATTTTTTGTAAAGTTATGAAATTTTGAAATTTACACAATGAAGAACTTAAATTTTAAATTGTCGTAACTTTACAAAAAATCAAAATTTTCGAAAACCAAAAAAAAAGTCATAAGTTTTCCTTCTGATTACGAAAAAAAAATAGTTTACAAAGATATTACCTACTAATGGTTTAGAAGAAATCTGGGGAGGCTGCGCATTTTTGTAACTTTTTCTCAATTTTTTTTTCAATTTTTTTTCTGCAAAACTTTCAGTCAGTATTGATAGTCGTACCTTAAAATATTGCTTGAGTTCCATGCTGCAATATTGATTATTGTATAACCTAGCCGCCAGTGCTGTATATTAATGTTAAAATGAACATAATATTCCACTGATTATAAATGCGTATCACGTTCATATTTGTCACTTCCGGTTTAACCGGAAATTACTTGAACTTTTTTTATATAATATACCATTATTAACTATCATATATAATAAAATATATAAATATATATATATATATATATATATATATTCAGGTTTAAATTTAAAATAACAAATATTTTTTAAAACAAGGTCATCTATGAAAACAAATAAAAACATTTAAATAATTTATTTATTTCTGAAACTAAAGTAACTTGATAGATTTTGTTTACAACAAATGTGTGAAAACATTACATTTTGCTGAAAACAGTGGCGATGGATTTTGATCAAATTCAGTCTGCATCTGCCTAAAATAATGGGGTTGTTAATTCTATTTCTTATTGAATTTTTTAATTTGATCAAACGCCTTTGCTTCCTTTTGCACAAAATAGTAATGTTTTCTAATATTTGTTGTAAATAAAATATGCAGAAATATTTAAATTTTTGAAACAAATTAATTAAATGTTATTATTTGGTTTCATAGATGACTTTCTTTTAAGACATGCTGGTGTTAATTTAAATTTAAACCCCAATGGAAGATAAATGATAATACGATACATTACTAAATTCGGAAAGAAATTTTCTTTGAATTGCGCTCAATATACAAGGTGTGACACTTAAAATAAAAAAGTTGAGATAATTTCCGGTTAAACCGAAAGCGATAAATATGCATGTAATACGCATTTATTATGAATAGAATAGCACATGTCGATTCAGGATGTTAATTTTCGTATTTTACAGTTTTCGGTCATAACTGTTTTATTTCACATTCAATTGGTTTTTATGTTCGATTCGGATTCCTCAGACAAAAAATGCATAAGCATAATTTTGGAATTTTTTCCTAAGTGAATATTCAAGCAATGAGATCGATCGAGGCACTTAAAATGTTCACCTGTACTTTGTATATTATTATGAATGACTGAAAAATTGCAATAAAATTTATTTGTGGATATTAGCCATGTTTTAAAATTTATTTAGCATTATAAATGATTGGTTTTCATTATAGGATCTACCTACCTATCCATATACATATGTATTAATGAAAAATATTTATTACCTGCCATAAGCCAGGGTGGGGTAACCCCCCTCTCTGCCTTTCTTGATGACGACCATGACCGAAATCCTCGTAATTTTACTTGCCGTTTTTTGAAAATCTTTGAAATGTGGTAAACTAGATACAATCATTGAAACCTTTCTCTTATCTTGAAATATTTAGAATCACAATGAAGTTTCATTGAAAATCACATTAAAGTTTCATTGAGGTCTTGAAATCTAGGTAATCATACCTACAATCCACGAAATCTTTTTGAAATGTTGCAGTGACGAGCCAGGTTCATCTCCATAGCTTGTCGTGACATGGTACATATTGCGTACAACGAAAAAGAGATTTCCACTATGAACTGAAAAATAAACCTTATATCAGTGGACATGTCTTTTGTGATTGGAATTCATTTCTTTGTATATTTTGAGGTATATTTATACAAAAAAGTTAGATTTAGAAATTACCTTAGACCGAGAAACTTTTTTTTTTTTTTTGAGGACACTACAATCTATATGTATATAGTGCGGTCCATACTGCAAAACAGACGGGTGAAAGCGAGCGGTGGGGGATAGATCGCGCAGATGTCATTACGCCCTACTCAAATATAATTGGTGCAACAAACCAAAGTAGAATAGCAGAGGCGTGTAAATTATAATAAATTATTGTGAATGTAAACAAAATACATAAAGAAATAATTATATATTACCCAATTACTACATTGTTTTCATAAGTTAACATCGGTTAATCCGAATAAGTATTTGATATTTACATATAAAAACAATAACATAAGATATAACAAATATTCACAAAAATAGAGCTGATATATGTAACGCCTCTGAATGACACATTTTTATTCTGCTATAGCCGAAGAGTGGGGTAACGTTGAAATTTGGTCAACTGAGAATACCCACCGCTCGCCATCACCCGTTTGTTTTGTAGTATGTATAGAATAAATTTATTTTAAGCGTAATTATGAACTTTTAGGAAAAAATGCTGAAACAGGTCGATTTTTAATTTATAATTGCCATATTATTTTTATATTTTTTATTTCACCCCCCTGAATTATGACTAACACCACGAAAATTTTAAATTATGAAGGGGTTGTGTGGCACCTCGTTCGAAAGAGATTTTGATTCTCTATTCAGCAGTATAAAGTTTTTTAAATTTGGAGCATTAATTACTGAGAAAATTAATTTTGAAAATGTTAAATTTTGAGAATGACATAAACTCAGTTGAGGTATTTTTTGCTAAATTATTGGTTTTCTGTTGGTGTTTTTAAAATTTTTAATACAAAATTGTAACCACCAGAAAGTTTTTAAAGTAGACACTGAAAAATTAGTCAAAAAACCTAAAGAAATAACACCATTAACTGTGCCTTAGAAAACTATCAAGTGGGCCATGGAATATTTTTGTTTCTAATCACTGTCACTTTATTCTAAGTTTTCCCTAACAGGTGGATTGGAAGACGTGGAACTATTGATTGACCAGCTCGCTCTCCCAATTTAACCCCTCTTGATTACTTTTTACGGGACTATTTAAAACCAAAAGTGTATGTTAATTGACCAGACAATATTGCAGATTTAAAAAATATGATAACCGAAGAAATTCACAAAATAAGCCCTGTGGTCTTACAAAATGTCATCCGAGAATTCAAAGATCGCCTTGCTTATTGTCAAGAGGCGACTGATAGTCATTTTAAACATTTAATTTAATAATTATAAAATTAATTGAAAATACTTTCTTAATATTATGGGAGATTCTGCGCTTCATTTTATGTAAACGGTTGAGGTGGGTACAACTTTATATGAAAAACTTTAAGAACAACCAACAGATCAGTTTTAACTTTGCTTCAGAACCAAAAATTTAGCGAAAAATACCTCATTTGAATTTATAAGACATTTACAAAATTTACATTTTCAAAATTAATTTTTTTCAATAATTGTTCCAAATGTCCCAAATTTAAACAACTTTTTACTGCTGATTAGAGAATCAAAATCCCCTTCGAACGAGGAGCTGTATGACCCCCTACCTAATTTAAAATTTTCGGGAGTAGTCATAATTCAGTGGTGGTGAACGCAGGGGGGGTTATTATTTGCATGCTAAAAAATTGATTTTCAAATTAAAAATCAACCTGTTTCAGGATTCTTTCCTAAAAGTTCATAATTACGCGTAAAATGTATTTATGTTGTGGAAATAAAACACGAGAAAAATATGCAAAATATAATATTATATACGGTTATATGTTCCATATAGTCGGAGAGCTAGTAACGCGTGTTTCATGAAGTGTTTGATGCACCTTAAAATTTTTCAAATCCAGTATCTATGAGAAAAAAAGCCAGAATACCTGTGTCGTCTAAGCCCAACCCGGGACACCAGGTACTGCGCATAATAGGAAGGTGTAATAAAATTGAACCCAAAAGAAGTGTTTAATTCAGAGGCCAACAAACTTTAATCGAAATTTTAAATAATTTTAAAAATAAAATTTAATAAGGCAAACATTTTTGAGGGGGTTTAAATATAATTAATCCTCCCCAAAGTTTTTTTTTTTTTAAAATACAATTTGAAGTGTTTGATTCACTCTGAAATTTTAATAGCCTCTTAATTAAATATTAAAAAAATTAATAACAAAAAAGCCAGACACTTTTTCCGGGGTTTAATTACCGGCAAACATGAAAAAAACTCTTATTTAAAATAGAAAGAGATAGGTAGCGCGTGGTTGGCGGCGTGAGTGAGAGCACCGATCACCGCAGTAGCTCACTTCCTTTCTACGCTCTCATTGGTTGTTGGTCACGTGTCCTTTACCAGCTGTAAATTTAAAATTCATACTTATGAATAGAACTAAAAAATTTTTCATTATTTACACAATTTTTTTTTTTTAACTTTAAATTTCTGAAAATACAATAATTGTGCAATTAAGTCATAATGAAAAATTTAAATTGAAATGTTATAGAAGAAAAAAAAGGAGATTGTGAGGTTATCATTGAAAATTTCACGATTAGATTATATTGTTAATTTTATAGGTTTATTATCATTTTGAAAAATATTTATTATAAATAGGTATCAAAAAAATGTTTTTAAAAGTATCGTCAATTTTTCTCCTCATCACCACTGTCCTCTGATTCCTCTTCTGTTGAATCATCACTTGAAAACAAGTCTTCATCATTAAAAGTTTGTTCATTATCTAAAAACCACGCACTACCTATCTCTTTCTATTTTAAATAAGAGTTATTTTCATGTTTGCCGGTAATTAAACCCCGGAAAAAGTGTCTGGCTTTTTGTTATTAATTTTTTTAATATTTAATTAAGAGGCTATTAAAATTTCAGAGTGAATCAAACACTTCAAATTGTATTTAAAAAAAAAAAACTTTGGGGAGGATTAATTATATGTAAACCCTCTCAAAAATGTCTGCCTTATTAAATTTTATTTTTAAAATTATTTAAAATTTCGATTAAAGTTTGTTGGCCTCTGAATTAAACACTTCTTTCGGGTTCAATTTTATTACACCTTTCTATTATGCGCAGTACCTGGTGTCCCGGCTTGGGCTAAGCCAACACAGGTATTCTGGCTTTTTATCTCATAGATACTACATTTGAAAAATTTTAAGGTGCATCAAACACTTCATGAAACACGTGTTACTAGCTCTTGGACTAATACATATCATGGACCGCACTGTATATAATATTATATTTTGCATATTTTTCTCGTGTTTTATATCCACAACAAAAACATTAGCGAGCTTCAAAAAATGCATAGAATGTTGGAGATATGCATAGAACAACCAAAATAAAAAATGTTTTTTTTTCTGTTTTATCCTCATCCTATGACGCTGTAATTTAGAAATCTCAAGAGTTTCTCGAAATCGCATATAAAATAACCTATTCAAAAATTGACTTCACTGGTTTGTTGGGTTTGAAATACAGCGTAAATTTTGTTGCCTATTGAAAAAATGGAGCTCTACTATTTGATTTTGTTTTTATTTGACAGAATAAAAAATTCCGTAGAAATTTGGCACGAACATTTCTAATTAGTGAAAAATTCGACTATTTTTTGCATTGGCTTAATACTGTGCATATTCCATATCTCTATATTATGATGTTAATCAGTCAGTTTTTTTCGTTTTTTCTATGTTTGTAACAAACATTTTTACATATTACATCCAACCACATATATACAGCGTCATCCAAAAAGTACACACTATATGAGAAATTTTTTTTTATTGTTTGATTTAGTGGGAGACATTCAATTATGGCGATCATATCTGCTTATTATGAAACTAATTTACAAGTTCTAAAGTGGTTGTTGAGAATCGTAGTCCTTTTGAAGGTCAGTCGCCAGACTGTCGCGATATGAAGTTGTGAAACCGTATCAACACAGGATAAATGCGGCGAGGTTAGAAATTAAGCTGAACTGATTATCAGTAATTGACTTATAATCACGACTTGTGTATTTATTTTTCATTTTACTGTTTGATAGAACACGGATGCCAGATTTGTGTAATAAAACGATAATATGGTTATCGCCGCAAGAGAAGTCGATAGGCCGCAAAGAATGAGTCTTAGTCATCTTGAGTCGTATGCATTTCATATGATGTGAAATTGTTCAATTAAACTTGCCAGTCTACGTATCGGTCTATCAACTACACCATAAAACACATCGCTTAAATTAGACAACTGCCAAATCCAAAACCGGATCTACACGGGCGGGGGTTATGCTGTTGAGAAAACGCGGACAAACACCTCGACTTTGTCAGGATCGAAGCCAGGATTTGAACCCGAGAGTCGGCAGAAAGTAAAACCAGTTATGGTCATCATTCATCACTTAGCCCACTTCGCTATCGAGCTCATTATAGATTTGTCGGAGAATTTATGATAAACAAAATATTTTTCCACTTTTATGTTAATATGTTCTGATATAGTAATCAACTGTAATCTTAAGTTAATTGAGTGGTTGATTACCAAGTACTAATAATTTAGATTTAACAGAGCTTATATGCAAATTATGTTACAAAGAAATAATTCATATACAGGTTGTGTACTCAATCATTAGACATAGTACATTGAAGAAAGACTGAAAATTGACATCGTTGTGCATTGTTGACCGTACGACAGCTAGATGGAAAACGAATTCTCTGCAGTAAACACCAAAATATATGCTTTCACTGCTCCTTTATAAGGCCATCATTTCTAGTAAAGACCCGATAAAAGCGTAGCAAAGGCCCATACTCTGGTGTTTACTGGCTATCCTAATGTTTCCGTTGTTCAGTCAGTGAAAGAAAAAAGAAGATGGGCGGCAAGGGAGAATATTACCGGTAAGTCGCCAGCTTTCTGCGAAACCATATACTAGAAATATAAGATCACTCCCAATGAATAGGTGCGGATGCAAACGATCACAAAAATTTGCCATGCACTAACTCATTTATTTCATTTACGCTTAATTGTGAATGGAATGCAGTAATCACATTCTTTCCGCGGGTCTTCTTTCCCCGACCTGCCTCTGGTTTTCATTGTAACGTTGCCATTTAAGAGACCCATGTCTAATGATTAAAGCTGGCCGAGGTCACCTGGCCGCAGAGCCGTCATATGACTCATATGTTCACATCACATCTAATACTTGATTAAGTACAATAAATGGAAATAAATTTTAACAATAATGTTACATTTTATAAAAACTTATATAAAACTCACCCCTTTAAGCAGATTTATGAAGTAGTTTGGTTGTCGTCATCACAAAGTGGGGAAGATCTATAGTATAATAGCATCAGGTATGTTTCTACAGCTGTCTCCGTCAGCGATGTTCGCTTTGGTGAAAAAATATGTTTGTATTTTGAAAATGACCGTTCGACATCTACGGATGTAATACAGGCATAAGTAAAACAATCTGTGAACTCACTTATCGAAGTTGTAGATGCACCATCACAAATTTGTCTTAATTTGCTAAAATCAGGATCTTTCTGTAATACACTCTCGAATTTTTTCACTAACGCGATTATTTTTTGCGTCACTTATAGCCTGTAGCTGTGTATTTACGTCGTCCACTATTTGCAGCGATTCCACTAACGACAACGAACTATTTTGCAATTTTTCTATTGCGTCGTGTAGTCCTCTATAATTGTTATTAATAGTTTTTAAATCTGTTTCAAGAGAAACGTCTTGAAAGCTTGTCTGGCTTTCGATAGGGTTGACTGTAGTATCACAGCTTTTATTTGTTGAAAATATTCAGCATAATAAAAAGCCGCTTTCAACCACGTTCCCCAACGTGTAAGAATCGGCTCTGGTGGTTCAGGGATACCAGGACACTGCCTGTGAAATGCTCGAAGCCGTTTAGGAGATTTGAGAAATACTTTTTTTGTATTTGCTATTAATGCATCTATCTCTGGAAAACATTTTCGAATCGTTTCTGCCACAAGATGGAACGCATGCACTTTACACGTAATATGTAAAAACCTACAATTGTTTCTTTGAAGAGAATGGCCAACCACGCGCATTGTCGCGGCACCATCAGTCACAAACATCAATACTTGACTTGTTGAAAGTTCAAATTTTTCGAATGTCTCCAACACTACACGCGTAATTATTTTGCTAGTACACGCAGTTAGTCTTTTACTAGCTAGTAAAAGTGGAAATGTTAATTTAAGAGGGTCCAGTACACGTACTATAATAAAATAGATTTTTTTTTACAATCTGTCGTCTCGTCAATACATAACCAGAGCCGTGTATTTTTTTAATCCACATTTAATCCTATTTACAATGTCTTCACGAACATCTGGAATATATCTACGTAAATATGTACGACTTGGTAAGTTCACCTGGGGATTGTATTTATTCCAAAACTCCCGAAATGGTTGTTTACCCCAATGACTTCAGAAGCCATTGGTTTATCCAGTATGTGTAGCGGAATATTACAGGCTATTAACATTAACAATAAATCAAACATAAACTGAGTTGTGAAAGGCATGCCATTTTTTTTATTTTGATGTTGCACGGTATTGATATGACGACGACAATCTGTTTTGTGCCAGCACATTAAGTCTTGATTGCAAACTTTACAAATTATTTTGCATCCGTCTTAGAATAAATCCGGAAATTCACCAATAAATTTATTCACTGTGTCCGCGTACCGTCGTTTTTTACCCTTTGGCGCGTTTGACATTATGTATAATTTATAGGTACAACCTCACGCATTAACCTTTCAAATAAGACTGCAGCGTAAATCACTTCTAAATCGGCACGTGTGACGCCAGCGCAAGACCGTGGCTGTACTTCAGCCACCTCGGCCAGCTTTACTAATGATTCAGCACACAACCTGTATATTAAAAATGAAAGTAGTGGAAACCAAAACTGATAAATGTTCATATTTTAGTATAAATTAAAACCCGTTCGGAGATGTCAGCCGAATGTCAACATGTTCGATCATTTAACACATTTCTAAAGATAACCCATTTTACACTTGAATAAGATATGTAGCAATTCGCTCAATGCTAGTAAGAACCTATTGCTCACGTACCTTGTGTTTCTAATCTTCTTAACATCCTGTCTGGAAGTCAGGTAGAACATTTTCAAATGAAATTAGTTATTAATAGACCGTATTGATACAAATTCAAATGAACTGAATATATTATAATTTTCTAAAGTACTTGGAATACAGTGTCTGTTGCGAGTGGCGTACCAATTTAAAAAAAATGGTTAAACTGTTTCTATAAATCAGTTAAGAAAATAAGGAGCCTTAAAAATAGTCTATTAATATTAGCATCATGAAGCTTATTTCCACACCACCCTTGAGGTAAAGCTGCTGGCGCGTTTTTTTTTAGTGGTTTTCCCAGGAGGCTTAATCCTTTTTTAATTCCTCGTCAAACTATGCGTTTAAAGTGACGAAACCGTACTGACTGTACCCCAGTGCAGTGTTACCAATAGTACCCACTGTAATTATCCACCGACTGACATGAAAATGTCCGAATATGTCCAATTCAGTTAGGACCGGCGCGTATCCATGTGAGGTTATGTGCGAGGATAAAAAAGTTATTCTATGGCTAAGGGAGCGACTCCTGCACCGACTAGACGGTACTGCAAAAAAATATTGCTGCATCGACAAGTTGAGAAATTGAAATATTTTGTGTTGTTTTGTGGAAAAATAGGGAGGGGTGATACCCCCGACCCCCGTTTCTTTGTTTGCGACGCTAATACTGCCTGCGGCCTGAGTTAATTATTAGCAATTAGATATCAAATTATAAACTGGTCAACCTAACCTAAAGGGAATCACATGTAAGGTGAAATTATTATATGAAAAGAAAGAAAATAGTATTTCTGCCGTCAAATCAAACCTGCATTGCAAGAAGTAAACTTTGAGGTCATAATAAAAGACCTTGCAGCAGTAAAAAGCACACAAAGTAAAATATTAATAATGTAGTATATCTATACCTATATAAAAAATAACAAATATAATCTTATATATATAATTGCTATGCAAATCATAAGAAAAAGCATTTATTAATTAAATGAAGGTGGATAAGGAAGCGTAAGGGGCCCTCTGAAAATAACTACCAGGCCCCTTGCCACCTACATCTGGCATGATAATTGAAATTACTTTTTGATTCGTATTTAAATTACCGAATAGCAGTTTTCTTTTCTATTTCACTAATGTATATTATTTTGTATGGAATACAGGATGGCGCACCTTATATTTAAAGAAGAACAGTGCGATGTCATGAAGTAGCAGGGAGCATATTGTAGCGTCACTGGTCAATCAAACGATGGAGATTATATTATTATATTTATTTTTACCGTTATATCACGGAACAAATTTTTGTATTTGGTATTAAAATAATCCGAAAAAGTCCAAATTTATACAAGGTCCGAAAAATGTCCACAGCGCTAAAAAAGTCCGAAAATCGGACAAAAGTCCGCTAATTGGCAACACTGCCCCAGTGTCGCCTCCATCGCCTCGACAATGCACAAGGACGCCCCCCCTCACCTATTAATAAATGAATGTGGAAGGGTCTACCCAGGTAAATTTACCGACGTGAATATTTTGATTTTTGAACACCTCTTTATTCAACTGAAAATTTCTTTTCCAAGTACCAGATTAAAAATGTGAAAGATTTTATTGTACGTGTTTAAAAATATGTAATAAGGTAAAATAAGTCACTTGGGGTGTTTTTGGAAAGCTCTTTTAACGGTGTAGGCATTTTTTGAAACGTCTTGTATGATACTTATCTCTTTTAAAAATTAACATTAAGAGGAAATATCAGATAATATTCAATACCGTTGTATTATGACCACAGAGTCACTTTATTAGTCTAAACTCAGACACCCCCCTCATGTCAATCGGTAATTGCTCAAAATCCATTGCATTTATCGACTTTAGTAATAGAACCTCTTTTGTAGCATTTATAGGGAACATTTTTGTAAGTATAACATTTTTTGTGGGACGAACGGTTTCTGAGAAAAACGTCAAAAACTATGATAGGGTGCGTTTGGGGTGTTTTTTGGGGGTGAAGCGACTACTTTCTACTTTAGAACTTTTTTTGATTTCTCAAACTATTCACTTGACGCGTATAATCCCCAAGTATCCAAACATAATTTTTTCCATTCGACTATTTTGGTTCCAATATTAATAGACTAAAAGGAAGCTGGATAGATGATAAAATAAATATATATGCCCCTGCATTTGTCTTACGGGCGTTTATAAAATTAACATATCATGGCTTTGTATGTTTGCCCAAAACGACTTACTGACATGTCGGATATACAGGGCTTTTCAAAAGTATGGATAAGGCAGATTTTCTCCTAAA
This sequence comes from Rhamnusium bicolor, assembly GCA_029963845.1. Classification (NCBI taxonomy): domain Eukaryota; kingdom Metazoa; phylum Arthropoda; class Insecta; order Coleoptera; family Cerambycidae; genus Rhamnusium; species Rhamnusium bicolor. The sequence goes on along the minus strand of JANEYF010000691.1, from coordinate 126,286 downwards.
GTTGACATTCTAGGAAAATTTTGATTCCTATTTAAGTTTCATAGTTTTGACCATCTTGATGATCATACCCAATTTTCGGTGTGTAAAGAGTTCAAGATTATCTGAAGGTCGACTTTGTATTTAATGGAATCGTGTATTTTTTTTCCGGAATTTGAAAGACAATTAAATTCGGCATATAGAATGTTAACGCTCTATATTGTATATTTATGGAGATATTAAGATTCTTGACAACAACATCTTCGAGAAATGTTAAATGCAAGTGTTAACTATACGACACTAAATTCAAATTTTCCGTAGGTTAGGAAGGCTCAAATGATCATTTGAGAGCAGGGTTGGAAAAATCATGATTTTTTAAAAAAAAATCAAAAATCAATGATTTCTATTTAAAAAATCAAAAAAAAACAGTTTTTTTTTTTTGATTTTTTTTTTCAGTCTTACTTTTTTTGAAAACAAATACGATTTTTCCATACACTATTTTTTTTGTATTCTCTAACTACAAATATGCACATAAAAATTATTCACATCACTGGGAGAATTGTTTATGTGGTTTATATTTTTATACAAACAATAAAAAAATCAGCATTTTCCTCTCCTGACAAGCTTGGCGGTCGGTTTCTTTAATTTCATAGATGCCTAGGCGACGCGCGACGATCACTTTCAATTGGCGATACTTGTTATTGCAGGAATTTTCCTGTTATAAATTGTCTGCATAATAGAATATAAAAGGGAGGATAGTTCGTAAGATGCTTCATTTGACAAATTGTATTGAGCCTGTGCCCAAGTTAATTGAAACTGAACAAGTAAAGTGTAAAATAAAAATGAGCGGAAGGAAGACAGACGAAATTTGAGATTATTTTATAAAAAAAAAAAACGAAAAAGGAAAAACCGGTATTGTTTAAGACATACTGGCACATTTTGCTTTTAGTCGCTTTTTCGTTAGAAAAAAATATCTAAAGATAGCAAATACATGGGGCTGATTTTACAAAATGTTTAAAAAAAAAATTTTTCTAAAAAGAGATATGTAATGCAATACGCATATTGTTCGCCAAAAAAAATTCTGTGAAATTATGTGCATTCCGGAAGAAGTCAATATTGCATAAAAAAACCACCTCAATAAAATTCGTTTTATTTGCATCAAAATGGAAACAATCTGGGAAGCAAAATTTGAAATTTCTTACATCAAATAAAACATTTGGAAACATTTACATCAAGCTCGAGGTCGACCAGGAATTCTGCAACAAACATCTCAAATCATATAGAAAAAATTTTACCAGAAAAATTAAAACAAATCAAGACTTAAGTTCTGATACGTACATTACAAGTCAAAGACGTTTTCCAAGGAAAAAAAAAAAGAAATTTTCAGTGTATCCTGAAATGGTGGAACTTTTAGTTTAGCAAAACCACAGAGAAGAGGAGATTGGACAGAAAGCGATTCTAATGAAGATGGTAAAGATGAAGATAATGCATCAGAATATGAACTTTAATCTTACATTTTTACTAATCTTCTTATTGTGTTTATTTTTACTAAATTTGACATCAAATTTATTTTATGTATTATATAAAAAAATAATAAATATATTTATCTGTGTATTTATATATTCTTTCGGGAACCGTCTAGAAAGTGTTTGTGGTCAATTTTTTGATTGGAAAATACTGGTCTTTATTGGTCTAGCCGGTAACGTGACATAAGGGATTGGTAAAGACTTTACCAATCCCTTATGTCACTTTTGGTTGACAACAATATGGTAAGTACCTAATTAATCACTCTATACAACAGCGCCTGAAATCTGTCAATTGAATTTTTATGAATTCTGTTTACAAAAGATTTCAAATTGAAAAGTGTTTTGCGAGTAGCAAAAATGGTTGGCAGAAGAAAATAAGATAAGCAACTCACTGGAAAGTGTCTTTGCTGGGTTCGCCAGCTCACCCAGTAAAGAATTACTTTCCGGTCTTATTACAATAGCTATTTGTGTATTAAGATCGCAAAGTGATATATTGTCGCTGTGAGCGAGAAGTTTGACGCGACGCTTAGCGGAGCGCAGCTATCTCGCGAGAGCGGCAATGTAACTTTGCGCTCGAATTACACAGGATTTTTTTCTACAACCGGTGTTTTTATAAAAATGTTTGGTAAAAATTAATAATTATTGATAACCTCAAATTTGACAGTTCAGATTTCAAAACGTAGCACCAATTTGCTACACATATTTTTGTAGAAATATTTGTGAAAATGGTGTTTACTGCAAAATAAAATAAAAAAATTGCTTTGGTACCTATTAATTATTTAAATATTGTCATCTTATGATTTAAACCTATGTATAACAATATCTAATAGTTTTTGGAATTCTTCTAACACTTTCTCCTTCTTTAGTGGTGAAAAGCAAGACGAAGAATTAAAGGGTATTAAATGTCAGTGTTTGATGACATATATATGTAATACTTTATGCTTACTTTTGTGTCAAAAGTCGCAGATAAACTAGACGTTTCTTTATTATGGTTTCCATGGTAACTAAGCGTTTACTTTGTTGCTCGGCGAGCGACAAAATAAAAAAACGCTCGCTTCTCGGAAAAGTGCAACTTTGCGCTTTCTTTTGGAAGCGCAAAGTTGCACTTTTCGCTCCGTTGTAGAAAAAAAATAATTATTATACAGTGTCTTATTAAACAGCATTTTAAAAATTATTTTGCTAATTCATATTTATTATTGGAAAAAAATAAATAATTTAAAAAATGTGTATTTTCCGTTAAAAATTTCATTAATATTCGATATAATTACAGAATATCTTATTTTCACCCAAAATGATATCTTTCTTCAGTCAAAATAGTAAAACTTTTTCTATTTTTGGTCAAAATTAACCGTCTTTGAATCACTGTGCACTGGGAAGATCTAACTAGTCGCGATTTACATATATTGTACTTATCAATAAAGTGGAGAGAAGATTGCCCAATTTTAACGAAAGTCAACTTATTTATAGCCATGCAAATAGAAAACTGTTTTGCCTTTTTAAGTTGAGTCATCCGTTTTTGCGCTGATAACAATACATTTTGCCGGTTATAATATACAAATTTCGATATAAATAGTATCTGTATATAACTAATCACTAAACAAAAATAATGTAATCTTGGAATGTGAAAAAATATACGTATTTAAATTGTTTTGACGTATTCTGATTTATAGCTCAGCCCGATAAATGTATCACTCTATGATTTAAATACAGTTGATGAATTAATATTTATAGGTTAAATGTCAATTTGCTACTTCCTGCTTTGTACAACATGCAACATTTTGCACCACTTAAGCACATTATTTTAAAATTATAGAGCAGAAATACCTACTTCTGTATTTGCACTTTGTGGCAAATCTTTGTATTTATACACTACATTTAAACTCATCTAAATTTAACCTAGGCAAAGGCATTAGTGAAACAAGAGTGCGGGGCGTCGAGATAGTCTGACTCGGTCGGACTGATATTAAACGAGACATAAAGGAATTATTATTGCTCTGAAAAATCGCGTGACAGGCATTCATTCATCCATAGCCGCCTCATACATATTACTAACAGAAAGGCTTATACCCTTTTTTTTTTTTTCTAATTAAAATAAGTTATGCGTCCCAGCTCTTGCTGATTTATCTTTTTTGCGAGTATGGCAATGAAAAGTAAATGTGTTTTTTGGGTTTTTCATCGCGTTTTATATGCTTTAGTGTTCAGCCAAAACGTCAGTCGCTGCGAATCTTTGTGAGTTTCTATATTCACTCGTTCAGTGGGGTATTTAGGTTTGCAGACTTAACTGTTTTATTACGGGCCCGATGATAGACGGTCCGTGATTCCACTATACCTCATCGACTTGGTCTGGCACGAATTTGCATTCAGGTCGTCTGGGTTAAAGGATGCACGTCCTCTCACCAATTCAACTATAGTGGAATGAGCGGACCTGCTCGTGTCACAATCTTTCGAAAAGGATGCAAAATTGTCGGTTCCCTGTATCTGCGATGTACAAAATCCTTACCTACCCCACGTCAAAATGGGAATTCCACAACTTTTATAGGTTGGGCGTGTCATTGCGTGCACAAACACTGATGAGCTTAACTTCTGGCGTCGATGTTTGGCCTTGGTAGCGGAAATGCTCCAACGTTAAATAAGTGATTAAACAAAACTGTTTTATTCATTGTGACGGTACACTCTTTGTCTACTGGATATTTCGTTCAACACAATTTGGACACTTTACTCGTCCCATGCATTATGCTCTCGATGATTGAACTTTTGAAAAGTTCGGTGACAGAAGTCAGCACAAAATTTCGGTATTCGTCACAGATCTAGACCAAACCAGATCTTTCTCATAGAAAAAGGGTATTTCTACATGACAGGTATATTATTCATTTCGTTTGACCTGTAAGGACAATGTTTAACTATAATTTCACTTACAGTTTTCTATAGTTTTAATTAAGGAAACTTCTAGAGAAGGATTGCGTCATTAGAAAATAGCCACCCTCCGTCCAAAGTACACGCAGAAATGTTAGATTTATTTTATTTTCTCTCCGGTTTTGATCGTGTTTACGATCATTATCATGATTGCCGGTCAGTGTTTTTGGTAGTTACAACCATACAAAATTTGATTACTACAATGTTGACATAATTCTTTGTTTGTATGGATGTATATAATATAACTGATTGCAATCCATTCACGGATATCCCGTCGTGTAGGATCGTACGCCCTACAGTTAGAATCATGTTTATTATTACTAGGATAGCCTCCTCCTCAGCACGAAACAAAGAAGGACTTATTTAATGGGGAGCGAGAAAAAATATCAGCTGTTTAAGCGAAAGTATCGTTCAATACTCGTATAGCGTAATTGATTTCGCAATTGTGCATACTGTAATTCTGAACTAAAGAGAGGCAAAGGTTATTAAAATTAGATCATTCTGACTAATAGATTTTTCATATGCCATCCTGTGATATAGACCGCACGCCTAGACTAAAGTCGGATTAGAGTTACAATAATTATTCCTGTAGTTGATTTACAATTTCAAAACATTCTGTTTTTCAAATATTTCGATGTATTTGATTAAAAAACAAAAAAAACATGGTCATTAAAAATCAAATGTATTTTTTTTATTTGGAGCTGGAAATTTTTAAATGTGTAATTTACATATTTGTATCACAACAGTAAATTTGTGTACTTGAAAAGGATTTCCTGTAATAGCGAATCAAAGACTGTTTTTATAAGTAGGGCTATAAAAAAAATTAAATTTAAAAGCAACTAGGAGTAACAACATGTTGGCACTTATAAAATTGAAAATGTAAATTATTTTGTGCAATCATTTCACATCTGATATAAAAAAGTGCGAGAAAACTACAACAGCAAAATATTTTTGGAAGGTAATATAATAATAATTCTATCTGAAAATAAATACTTCATAGTGTTATTTAAATTTTTAAAAAGTAGGTTGGCGCAACATATGTCGTTGTCATCATTACAAAAGGAATGTATTTAGCCAAGGCCGCGGTAATAGTTTTTCAGTGTTGTTAATTACTCATTAACACATGTGGCGCCAATCTTTTACTGGACCCCTCCCTCGAACGAATTATAAAAATGATAAAGCGGATCTAATCATTTCTGCAAAACATAAAAATACATTTTTACGTTTTTTGCTATTATTATATATATTTAACCTTGAAATGCGTAAAATTTCCACACATCTGTGTGGATAATTTCTCGCAAGCTGAAAAAACCAGAAGGCGTGGTTACAATCAGTCGAACAAAAACTGCTATCATGCTCTTTTTCGTAAATTAATGCTTTAATAGCAAAACTTAATTTTTTGGTAAAGTTATGATTTTGAACCCTGAAGCGTTGGTGTTTACACGTAGATATGTACGTCTAACTAATTGATTAAAAATGGCTCTCTTTTAATATTGAGCTGACGGAATTAAAATATTAATTTGCTAACAAAGAATATAATTTAGTGTGGCTAAAAATTGCTCTTCTGATAATATCTTCGAATTTGCGACATAAACTAAATTTAGTGATGGTATTATCAGCGAATATGATAACATTATCTCTGTTTATTCAACCGTTTGTATATAAAATGAAAATAAATGAGTCCAACACCGATCCCTGAGGAACACCAATTGATGACACACAGTCTTGCAGATTTACTTAGTTTCTCCTTTACTCACGTATGATTGAGTCTAATTTAATATGCAATCATTATTACCATTGCTTGTAATTCTGTAATTAATAAAGAAAATTATGCCATCTTTCGAATGGGCTTGCAGGTAACCAGAAAGTCGGAGTTACAATAATTAGTTGATTTACAATTTCAAAACATTCTGTTTTCAAATATTTCGATGTATTTGATTAAAAAACAAAAAAACATGGTCACTAAAATCAAATGTAATTTTTTTATTTGGAGCTGGAAATTTTTAAATGTGTAATTTACATATTTGTATCACAACAGTAAATTTATGTAGTTGAAAAGGATTTCCTGTAATAGCGAATCAAAAACTGTTTTTATAAGTAGGGCTATAAAAAAGATAAAACTGAAAGCAACTAGGAGTAACAACATGTTGGCACTTATAAAATTAAAAATGTAAATTATTTTGTGCAATAATTTCACATTTGTTATAAAAAAAAAGTCCAACACCGATCCCTGAGGAACACCAATGGTGACACAGTTTTCCAGATTTAACTTAGTTTCTCCTTTACTCATGTATGATTGAATCTAATTTAATATACAACCATTATTACCATTGCTTGTAATTCTGTAGTTAATAAAGGAAATCATGCCATCTTTCGAATGGGCTTGCAGGTAACCAGAAAGCTCAGGACGCTCATAGATTAGTCCACAATATAGGTATACATTAGGGTAGTCTTCCTTATTTTCAATTGGGAAAACACTTTTGCGGCACCCCCTAAAGTGATTACTCTTTATTAAACAAAAATTCCTGTAATAGCAGAGTTCAATCAAGCAACGGGAAAATGTGTCCCTGTGTCTTTACGGGTACCGGCTGTGAAGTACATTATTACAAAATGTCTGAAATTCATCATATAAAATTTAAAAAAAAAACATTCCACTAATATTTTAGAAAAAAAAGACAGGATTAAAAAATGAAAATGTAGTTTTTTAAATTTACAGTTTTTTTATTCATGTTGTAATAATTAAATTATAATTGTGATTAGTGTAAAAAAGTTTCCTTTCTTGCATCAGGAAAACATCTTCGATAATCTTTCACCACTTAGTAATAAATACTGTTTATGATCTTCATTCTTAGTAATTAGTTGATTAAATTCTTCCATTAGTTTAACACCTCTCTCGGCTGTCATTTACGACTTTTAATTTCTTTACAATTTCTAAAGCATTTTTGAAAGTATCATTTTCCATCCAGGTTGACGGGTCTTGATGCAGAAGTTCTGGACAATTATATCTTTCAAAAAATGCAGCTCTTTCGGCTGGTACAAAATTCTCGAGATTCTTTTCCAGCAATCCTGTGATAGATTCTGAATTTATAATCGCTCGCTTTATAGATTTTTACGCTTGCATCTGTGGATCTTTTTCCTTGTGTCAAGTGACAATTTCGGATCAAAAAACGCAAGCGCAACAGCTGTCCTGAAAGCTAGCTACGGACCGAATTTACAACGAATTAAAGTGAAATAGACTTATGCGCGAATCGTCAGAAAGCAAAAGAGACAGAAAACACTGGCGGGGACAATGTCCCTGACGACCCTGACACGGTAACGCACGAAGTTTAGTAGAGCAGTTGCCACTCGCCAGTCAGCAGTCTTAATGCTGACTAGGTACGCGTTGGTCGGTAAATTCTGTTGCGTTGTTTTTAATGTTTTTATTTGTGAACATTTTATTAGTAAATCTCTACTTGTCGTGAAATTAAGTAAACAGTGTTTTTGGTGTTTACTATTAAATATGAGTGTTGTACAAAATATATTAAAACTAAAAGATGGACATAAGTTGGGTTATGAAGACCGAGTGATATTCAAAGGTGGTGGCCGTCCAAAACCTAATATGACGATAAAGCAAACATCTCTTGATAAGAAAAAAGAAGTTAATAGGTATTATTAATTAAAAAAAGTTATCCTTCAGCAAATTTTATTCATTGTTACGCTCATCAACTAAATTTAATTTAGAAAAAGCATCAAGTCAGGATAAAAGCATAAAATTTTTTTTGCTAATTTACATAGCTTTTATTCATTCTTTGGAAAATCGCCAAAAAGAACAGCCGTGTTAGATAATGTTGTTAAGGTGAGATTACCTAAAGCGGCTCCAACACGATGGAATTTTAATACAAAGTGCATAGAGACTGTTTATACCTATCGAACAGAATTATTAGATTGTTTAGAAAAAATCATTGATAATGAATCAGAAAACAACACTCTAAACCAAGCTATTGGTTTAAAAAACTACTTACAAAATGAACATTTTCTTTACTGGTTAAATTTTTTTCATTTAGTTATGCCTCATTGTGATATATTGTTCAATCAATTACAAAAATGTAATATCTATGTCAACAGTAAATAAGTGTATTGGCGTTTTTAATAGTAAAATTGAAGACATCAGAAATAAAATTTTGAATAACTATTTGGAGGAGACATCCATGCAGTCTGCCCAGAGATGTAAAACGGAAGAATCAAAAAGGAGAATTTCATTAGAAGTTTGTGATATAATTACATCTGAGATCAAAAAGAGGTTTGGCTTCAGTAATCATTTAGTTCAGTTATTTCACGCAGATCGATTTAAAGATTATAAAAAAAAGCTTTCCTCAAGATGTTTAAATTAGTTAAAAAAGAGTATCCAGTCATAAATCATTTGAAACTTAAAACTAAATTAGAAGTATTATATAGCCGAGAAGATTTTTCCAATAGTGAAGGTGCAGTTGCTTTGTTACAGCTTTTTATTAACAATAATTTGTGCAATACTTTTTCTGAAAGTGTCAAACTGTTAAAAATCTTGTGTAATCTCCCTATGACTACCGTCGAAAGTGAACGTTGTTTTTTCACCTTAAAAAGAATAAAGACATTTTTAAGAAATACCATGGGTCAGGAAAGGTTATCTTCTTTAGCTATGCTTACCATAGAAAGGGCATTAATAAAGAAGATAAAAGACTTTAATGAAAAAGTAATTGACCACTTTGCATCTCAAAAAGACCGGAGGATCGACTTGGAATTTAAATCACTTTAAAAGGTAGGTAATACAGTAAACTGTTCTAATTGACCTCCCTATCTCTTGACCCACGAACCGCCGTTGGTAGCGACACAGCGTCACATTTACATAGAGAAATAAATATTACAGTCCCCGGGAGCACGCCTTAACATTAATAAATCAAACTCAAATTTTACGAGATTTTTTTTATTAATTGGAACTATCCTAGATGCTGCGATTGAAAGAACTACGAAAAAAAATCTCCTATGCGTAAAAGGACCAACCTAGTATACATATATCGACAGAACCAAAGCCAGCTCGGTTTTAAATTGATTCAGAAAGTTTACAGTCGATAGAGTCTAAAGACTTAAAAGGCAGACGTATTTTTTCCAATAATGATTATTAGTATTAATTTTTCGTTAATTAATTGAGCTGTTAATTTAAAATGTAAGTTATTAAAAGTAGTATTCCAGGTGTTATACGAATCGACGATATGATAGTTTTCAAGAATAGACAACACGTAACAATACGTTGAAAATACGCTCGTGAGAATACAAAAATATCCTGAGAATAACCAATTTTTAAGGGGGCACCATTATTCGTTGCGCCTCTGGAAGTCTAAAGTTTAATACCTTCCGCATTGTTGTCTGAGAGATTTAAATTTACACAAGCCACTTAAACTTGTATATTTCATCTTAGCAGCAAACTAACAGCTATCCACAATATGACTAACAAGAATACGCCCACGAATCACATTTCTAACGTGGGCGATGCGAAGACAGATTTTAAAAATCTGGAAAATAGAGAGATTTAAAAATTCTTCTGGCTCATTTATAACCTGGAGGTAACTGTCTGTTTCTTTCTGACAACAATTTGTGTGATAGAAAAAGTTTATATCGAACCAAATGTATGTAGGATATTTTTATCTTTGTCCATCACGTAAGTTGATAGCGTCTCTAAAAATGTATATATAATCCATTCACGGTATTTTTGCATTAGTCTTAGCCTTGGTCAACTCTGTATTCCAATAATAATTAAATTGCACTTGTCCACGAAGGTTATATTTATCTTATTTTGATTTTATTGTCATGACAGAAGGAATGTCCATAATGACTAGAGCCCAGGTCCGAATATTATATGATTTCAATATCAGGGGCGAATCCAGGATACCGATGTAAACACATGCACAAAAATGATAAGTACCAGATTAAAATATGCGTATTTTAAGTGCTCTCCAGCCGTCTTCATATACAACGCTGCATCCGTTACAAACAGCAAGACACGTCCGTTATTATTTTCATAGATTGCGCCCCATAGTGTACGCTGGGAAACCTTGAACGAGTCTATCTTAGGGCAGTATTGGGCGTTTATGTATCTTTCACATTCTGTGGTCGTGAGTCGTCCGTTCCATGTTTTCCAGTGTACTCTAAGTAGCCCGACGAAGGCAAATGTGTTATCGAATAAAAAAAAATTCACTGACTGAAACTAATTTATTACCTAAAATGTTTAAAAGTGTTTACTTAACCGCCTCTCAAGACAGCGAAGTAACTCCCAGAAAATCCTAGGATTTTGTGTTGAGTAAAGATAGACGAGGCCCTACAATTTATTGTGAAGTCAGAATCCCATCTAGGACATCGACAGTTCTTTCCCATCTTAATTCGAAAAAAATTACAAATGAAATTTCCAACTTGCTCGGGAAATGGATTCGACCATCGATATTAGCTACCGAGTAAATAGCTATAAGCGCTTTACCGACTCGGCTACCATGCCCCAATACTGGCTCAAGTATCGTTGATATCTTAAAATCAACATCTGCGTTGCCTTATGGGAAATTACATGCGTACAATTTTGGGGATTTAAAATTTGGACCTGCAATCCCCTCGCGGTACACCCTGAACAGACAGAGGCAACTCTATCTGACAGATGTCGGCTGTGGGTCCCTGGGCTAATCACCTTCGTATCGATAACTTCTATTCGATATAACCTAGGAGAGTCCCTCATGACAACCCCAGTTGGACGGTGGTCAGAGACAGGTGGGAGGGGCCCCACCGGATGGTCACAACGTTGACCACTCAGGCATTGAACACGGACGCTTTAAGTGAACGAGAAGAACTACGGGATTACTTGTTGACTTGTTACGAGAGCAGCGAACCTACGTGTGAGGATACAAGCCGCGATGGCAAGCACTTTGGTCTGAAATGAATCCAAAACCGCTTTTAGGCATATAGTCAACTGCATGTGTACAACTGAAGAAAAATACTCGAACCACTGGGTTTAGGGCATTATTATTATTATTATTATTATTATTATTATTTGCTAAAATGGCTCGGGGTGTTTCAATATTTCCCCTAATGTGTATTTCCATGGTTTTTCCCAATGATCAATACTCTTGATACTCTTTCTATTACCTCAGTTTTTTTTATGTCCTGCACATCCACAATACATTCCGTACATTATCTATAATAAAATGAAAAATATACTAGTAGTAGTTTGAAACCCAGCAGGAAAATTGTCTCGCTTGCGACAGTCGCACGAAGAACCACGTTAATTCATCAAAAAAAGGAAATGAAAAAGCAGACAAATCGCCTTTTCAACAATACACCGTTATCTTTCGATGGCCGACACGGCCGTTGGACGTGGAAGTCTTCGTTATAAATTCGATAACCCGGACATGAACTCTTATCGTTGTGGTCTTATTAAATGTCTACCTTTCTTTCAATCCTTCTATTACATTCACTATCAAGAGAAAGAACTAAGTAGACCTGAAACGAGTCTTTATGAACGGGTTGTTGCTAGGCGCCCTAAGAAGTATTACACGCAGATACACCTGCATGTACTCTATTTGAATTTTATATGTTGGAATTAAAAAACAAAGTCTGTTTCTCAGAAAAATTATTTGGTTTTGTATTTTTAAACGTTTCTTTTGACAGTTAGAATTTTTTATTAAAAATTACACATTCGGTGTGTGAATAGAATTACCTATGATTGTAAATTGCTCTATTAAAGGTTGGCTTGTTTTGAGATGAGTTTTTCTTTTTGAAATATTTGCGATTTACTTAGAAATTCAAGAATTTTTTAGTAAAAATTTTATCAAATCAACCATGATTAGAAACAATCAGTTATGTCAGTCATTCTCTTATATAAAAAAATGCCGCTGCGTTTAAGTTACATCCACGAAGACTTTTTCAATTTGTTTATTATTTATGGAGAATGTAATAAAGTAATATCAAGAACTTGTAGTACATTTGTTGTTACTAGATATCCACAAAAACGGAAAATAACACTAAACATTGTAACATGCCTGTTAATTGGATTGAAAACAATTTGCATAAACTAAAATAGCTAAGATAAAATCAACTAAAAACATGATTCCATTTTAATTTAATAATTGTTCAAAATTCCGCCCTCGAACCTCCACACATTTTTCGCACCTTCGGATTAGTTCTTCATGGGTAGTTCTTCTAATTGAATTCTGTGATAAGTTTTGAAATGCATTTCTTACTCTCTGCATACAATATTCAACAGTTGTTAATGGGCTCTCATAAATTTTATTTTTAATAGTTCCCCAAATAAACTAATCTAAAATTGATAAATTGGGCGAGCGAGGAGGCCATAGGAAAGGTCCATTATTGGCGATCCATTGATCGTAAAAAAGTTTCTTGTAAAAAATTATTTATCAAATACGCGTTATGTGGGGGAGCACCGTCATGCTGATGAAAAATGTTTCTATGTTCGGCCAGAGGTAAATTTTCTAAATAGTTATTATTTAAATTTTGTGAAATATTTAGATCTTTCACTTAAAAAAAAAACAAAAACAAAAAAATTAACTATGCATATTAGCAGAAGAAGAAATCTTTATAACTTACTGTTTAAATTTTCCTGATAAAATTCTAATGCCACCACTCTATCGTTTCTTATGGCACAGTAAACATTAAATTGACAACTTTCTTAAAAATTTCGCTCCCTGAACACATGAGGATTCGAATAACTCCAGTAATACGAATTGTGTCGATTAAAAAGGCCATTTTTGATAAATTTAGCTTCATCTGACCATATAATATTTCCCAAATAAGATTTGGCGCCTACAGACCTATTAGAATAAATCACAAAAATTTTCTCTTCTTAGGAAATCTGTTTCTTTTAATCGTTGAACCATTTGGAATGAAAACGGGTGAAATTTAAGTTTAATTAAGATTCTGTGAACTGAATTCTTGCATAGTCCCGATTCCAGAGCAGCTTGTCTTAATGACATCATTGGAAATGCATGAAAATATCCCAGAATTGCTATTTCTACGTTTTCGTCATCAACAATAGGCTTCCGCTTTTGAATTCTTGTCTTGACAGAGCATATATATATAACTAACAAGTATAACTAACCGTGTTTCGACCTTACGGTACTCATCAGCACGGTGAAGAAAAGTTGAAAAGGTAGACTCAACTTATTCGAAGACACAAATGGAAAAGTAGCCAGGTCACATTTGTGGCTTCAGTTGGAAGCCACAAATGTACTTAGCCGTGAACATAGTAAAAACGAATAATAATAAACAGCGCTAAATTATTTTTAGCGTGTAGTAAGGGCTTGCTATAAAACCGGGGTTGTCAGTCGCGAACTGAGCCTTTCTATCGCACCTCATTCGGTTTATTTAAAGGGAAAACGGTATTTTAAAGCAAAAACCCAGCGCAATTCATGTACTTACCAAACTATTGTGGAAATGAATATGAGAATAGATTTTATATTTAATTAAATTTCAAAGAAATAAATCAATTAGAATTAGAAAATCAATACGATGTGATAAATCACATTTTAATGTGAAATTTTTAACACGGTTTATGAAGCAATAAGTCAATAGATGAGACTTTCTATACTAGAATTAACAAACAAGAATTACATTTTAAAAACGTTTAAGATTGAATGAAGATTAATGTCTAACTGGTCATTAAGTAAATAACTGCCGGGGCTATTCAATTTAATTTTAAGCTTTCTTGTATGTAGTATTTTAAGACTGCTTAAATTTGGAAAATTGTGATCTAACTCTAAAATATGGTTTGAAAAAGTTGAAACTGTTTTTTTTGAGTCGACAAAGTAAAATGTGTTTTATTATATCGCAATAATTAATTATCATTTATAAATCGCCAGGTAATGGCTCATGCAATTTAATTTTTAGAAGATCTGTTAGCTACATATATGCACTTATTTTTATTTATATTTACCCACCAAAATATTGAATTGCAAAAATATACAGTGTATAGGGCTGTTTTGATTAATTATATTTCTTTGTTAACGAGAAATTCTTTGTAATTTTGGTAGCTGATAGAATTTTGGAGACATAAATATTCTTTTTCACTTTCCTAAAGGGCTTGAACAAAATCAGCTTTCTCAATTGCCGTTTAGCATCCCTATTTTGACAAATAGGTAAAAGTCTTGAAAAATATTCGGGATAACTAGGAAACTTAATAGGTTTTGCATCAGACTGCAAACGAAGCAGTGGCTGCTCGTGATATTGTCCACAGAGGAGGCTTGAAATTTAAACGGCAACTAAATTTCAATATGATTATAATTTGCACATTTTCCCACTACCCTTGAGGTAGTACAACGGCGCGTTACATTTTTTTTTGTCGTGGGTTGATCGCCAGAGTAGCCCTACCACCCCACTTATAATTAAATATAATTTCTAATAAAAATCAAAATAGTTTTGGGAAAAAATTGATAAATAAAAGTGTTTTTCTACAAACAAAAAATTGTATTCATTATCACTGCCAGAGTGTAAAATTATTACTTTTAATAAAAATTAAAATAGTTTTGAAAAAGAAGGTACATAAAAAATAAATAACGTAAATAAATATTTCTTCTAAAATAATAACTAAGTAACTACATTAATCTTTGATTTTTATAAATCAGTGGTAACCTGCGATTTTCAGAACTAGCAAAATGGTTGATTACTTCTTCATAAAATGAAAATAAATCATTTTTCTTCACCTCTAACAAAAAACTTTTCTATTGAAATAAGGGATATATTCGACAGGCGGTCTTGAGCTATTGTGTTTCTAGCAAATGTTTCTATGCGTTTAAGTGCTGAAAACGATCGTTCTACAGAAGCTGAAGTTACCGGAATTGTTGACACCAAAGGTAAAAGTTTATACAGTTCAGATAGACAGCTTTTTAAATTATTATTATATATAAAAGTAAGCATTTCTTGAGGCGATTTTAAATTTGCTAAAAGTTGCTGGTCAGAATACAACACACAGTTCATTTCTGTAAAAATTTGTTTGTAATGTATGTCTGTCCTGTCAAAGTGATATGTTCTTTCTTTTTTTTAACTGTGACGAATCATCTAATTCTTCAATATTTTCTAAAAAAAACATTATATAAAGTATTGAAATGTATTTCGTTATTGCGAAATTCTTTTAATTTAAATATAAGTGAATTAAATCTATTTTTAGAATATGTTATATTAGTTAATTTATTCTGTAAAATGTGGAAAACAACATCAGTTTGCTCAAAAATCATTTTAAAAACCTTTAGAAAAAATATGAAGTGTTTATCCAACAATAACGATTTTAATCCGTAAGCCGCTCGTAAAGTCTGATCGTCATTTAAAAAGACTTCACTTTCCGAAAGAAAATTAAAAACGTCAATAAGTTTTTTCCTGTATGTGTCAACAGTGAAAACAACTCTAGATGAAAAATTCCAACGACTGGGAGCATTACTCGGAATTCTATGTTCCATAATTATATTTAAAATAGATCTTTTACTAGATTTTGGAAAAAATTACGAAAAACCAGTAATATTTCAAAAAAATATTCTAACTTCTTTAATTCTGTTACAGGCTTTACTCAAAACTAAATTTAATTTGTGTGCGTAACAGTGAGTGAAGTAAGCTTGAAGAGCAATATCTTTTATTTTAGTTTGGAGTCCATTAAAATGTCCTGACATAACCGCAGCGCCGTCATAGGTTTGTGCAACTAATTTATTTTTCAAATCAAATTGACCAAATTCGTCAATTAATAATTTAAATAAGCTGTCCGCGTTTCTTCCACTACTCACATCAAAGAAACCAACAAACCTTTCAACAATTTCACCGTGCATTACATGTCTAAAAATTACGGAAAGTTGAGATTTACAAGTAATGTCCATCGTTTCATCAATTTGCCACCAGAAAAATTCGCAATTATGTAGTTCTTCTAAATTTTGCCTTTAATAATGACACTCTCAATTAGGTCATTTTGAATTGATTTAGACGTCCCGGAAAAAACAGTGGCGTTATTCAAAATGTTCTCTAATTTTGGATCATACGTTTTTAAAAAATCGATTAGCTTCTTGAAATTTCCTTTATTATACGAATTGCCTTTTTCGTCATGCCCTCGAAAAGAATTTTCTTGAGAAGATAAATATATAACGGCATCAATTAGTCTTTAATATTTCTCTATTTTTACGGACTTTTCATTAAAATTTCCTGTGTCTCTTTTATGCGCAGAATCCAAGAAATTTACAATATTTTGTTTACCCAACATTTCGAATTTAATGCAAGATGAAATATGCTCCAGAGATTTTTCATGCCTTTCTAAACCTCGCGACAAATTTTGCAAATTATTAAACCCGACCCTGCCCCAAATTGAGGATTGATCATTAGTAAATAACAAACATTTCCAACAATATAATTTGTTTCTAACTGTTGATGCCGTTAACCACTCGATTTTTTGATAATTGCTATCACTAACCCTCAGTTTTGTTTACCACTTGTGAAAACTAATGACGGCATTGACGTGATGTATTTAAATAATAACATTTGCTAAAAATGAGTCTCGTCCAAAATGATTGACAAACTTTATGTTCGATGATTTTCAATAACACCCTGTAGGCACACACAAAAACCACGATGAAAAATATCTTCATTAGTACCCCAAAATAACATAAAAAAATGAGAAAAATCTTTCGAAACCCAAGATCCCTGTTGCTACCACGCAACTTATTTTCGAAAACTCCTTTGGATCCCATTTAACCATCTTTAACGACACTTTTTACGTTTTCCATTTCTTGAAACTTGGACAAAAGTTTTTTCTGACGTTTTTATTGAAGTATTTTCACATCGGTACGATGCACCAATAATATGATCATGTATGAATTGAAACAGCATAAAAACGCCAACAACGGGAATTTGGTCATATCCATGAGCGTCGACCAAAAAAGGTTTAGAATTATCTTTTAATTCTTTAAAATAAATCGAATATTTTTTTACTATTTTATATGAGTTTATATGTATGTACAATACCTATAATAACCTTTTTATTTATTTACTTACTTGTTTATTTATTTATATTAGTTGAATAAGCAATTTTGATGATTGAATAAAAGTTAAGAATCTTACTCACTTAGTTATTGACATTTTCTACAAACTGTAAAAATTGAGTCTTGTATAAAATGTCACCATCCGGCAAAAACCAACGTGGAGGTGTGAGTATTTTTTGCCAGGATAGGATATGAATTTGAAAGGTGTTAGTATGTTAATGGAATGTTAGAATTAAATTAGAATTAAATAACTTTTCCAAATAAAATATAACACAATAAATAAAACAAAAAGAAAGAAATAAAAAAATATTTGCATTTTGTTAGAAACTCAAAAACATCAACTCTATAAATCTCTTCAACCGCTCATCGACTGAACGTAAAAAAACGTTTAAACAAAAATGCTGCGTGGCAATTGAATCACAAAAAACAAGAAATAAATATTTAAAATTTGTTAAAAACTCAAATAAAATTAATTATAATTCTCTTGAACCGTTCAAGCTAAGTTGCTTCGATTAAACGTAAAAAATACATTTAAACAAAAATACTAAGTGGCAATTGAATTATCAGAAGAATATTCTGAACTAGAATCGTCACCGGTTTGAATAATAATTGGTGCTACGGGTGGCAAAATAGGATACTCGTTTTCTTTTTGTATAACATGACTTTCGCATTTTCCCCCATATGTCGCTATTGCTCACTTCATTTACTACTTCTCGTATATTATCAAGTACTACTGCGCTTAAAGTTGGTGACAGATTGCATTTCCGTAAATGTTTCTTTATAGTGCCCCAAACCATCTCGATCGGATTAAATACGCAATAATACGGTGGCAACCGCGCGAACGTATGACCGTGTCTCTTTCAAAGATCATCAACTACATATTCGTTTTTAAAATTATGCTCCTTTATACGTTTTAATAATTCTTTCTTTATCGGAACCTTTTCAGGGATGTCCATATTTTTATTCCTCATAAATTTTAAAATAACCTCCTGTTTGGTACTATTATTAGGTATTTTATGTAATAAACGCGAGTGATACGAAGCATTGTCCATAACAGTGACCGAATTTGGGGGAATGTTAGGTAGAAGCTATTCAGCGAACCATTTTTCGAACAAATCTGCAGTCATGTCTTCATGATAATCAACAGAGGATTGTGTTATGTTTTTGGCCAAAAAGAGCAATGTGTTGGTACAAACCCGTATTTGCTTCCAGCATGAAGAATTATAACGCGCTTTCCCCTCGTGCAAGGTGTATTTAAACTACAATTTTTAGAGTCATCTAACCAACCGTACTGAACAACATCGTGTGTGTCAAACCAGGTCTCATCGAGATATACTATATGCCTATTTGATTCACGGTATTCTTTCATTTTATGCAAGTATTCTCGTCGAAGTTCAACGATACGTCGCGATTCCATTATAACCATTCGATTATCTATTTTTTTGTGTTTAAAGCCACAATCTAATAAAATACCTCGTAGCGTTTCTACAGATTTATAATTATAATCCGGATAATCATGCAATTTATCACGAATCATTTCTAAAGTTGGTATTTTTTTCCTCATAGAAACTATAAACCGTTCGCCGAATAACGTCTTTCGAGGTATCGTCAATTCTACAACATTTTGGTTTCTTTCCTTTCCGATTTGTAGAGTGATCTATAAAATCTCCTTCCTTAATAACGCGATAAATCGTAGAAGTCGAAAGTTTAGTTAATTCATGAATTCTATTTACAATGTCCCTATCTGTCGTTTCAATATTTTCTCTCTTTAAACATTCACAAATATTTAAAATAAGACGCTGACACTGAACATGTAAATCCTTGTTCTTATTACACTCCGAACTAGTTTCAATTAACGGCGCCACCGGTTCAATATTTTCTTCAGATAATTCATTTTCATGTGTTTCAAAGGGTTCCAAAGAACCATGTTAATAATAATAATTAATGCAAATATTGAAATATTACTAAAACCACTTAATAAGATCACTAAAATGCTATAAATATCTCACAGAAAATAATTATATTTATCCAAAATTATTACATGCACTGCACTGTACGGCCAATATAAACAACTAGTCCAGTAGTCTATTCAAATCACGAATTAATTCGTCAGAGTTCGGACACTACCGCCCGAGTTTCACATCTGGTCCGCTGCATTACAACATTCTCATATCGAATGTAATGTAGAGGTATCGTTCAATACATACAAGCACGATTTGCGCTCTATTTCTTTGACGATGAAAGTGGAAATGCGCCCTCCTGGTATAAACACTTTAGACTGACGTGTTTCAATTCATATTGGATAAACTATAGAAGAATTTGATTATTACAGTTAATCACTTAAAATTTCACAACACACATCACAAATAACGCCACTTGTTTACATTTAACAACGTGCTTTGCCTGCTTTCTGCACTAGCATTAGGGTCTTCTGGCGTCACCGTATCGATTTGCCTGGTCGGCAGTATATGCGCGCATACCTAATAGACTAATTCAAACTTGAATGTTAAATAACTTTTTGTAATAGAAAAAATAAAAAAATCCTTTACACACGGTTTTTTATATTAAGAGGGCTAAGCGAACCAGTGTTTGTAAAGTAATATTTCAACATTTATTTCTTCCATACGGTTTGGTCAAATTACACCAAATTTGGAGGATCAGTAGTTGAAAGTGTACTAGAGGGCACATGTATATCTATTTTAATTAATTTTCATTTTATATAGGGAAAATTTATACTGTAAATATAAGTGAAATTTGGACGTGATTGGCTCCTGAATTATGATATCAATCGGTAAAATTCGAGGTAAAATTCATACATGTCGTCTAGAATGAATCTTCATAATTATGTTCAGCAAGTTTCAAACTTTTATTCCGTACTATTTGGTTAAAAAGAATTTTCTAAATAAGTATCTTTGTCACTACAAATGGAGCAAGGAAGTGTTACCTCTATCGGGAATCGCACCTCAGTGAAGTCGGTGAATAAAACGTTCAGTGAAGGTATAGTCAAGAGCAAAATTATTCAGCGGCGCATGTATAAAAACTTTCTAGAGAGTGACACAACTTTTTCCCGACTAGGCCCCAAAAGTAAAGATTCCAAAAATGCCTAAATTGTATTTTGTGCATGGTGTTTATTATCGTTTCGTATCAAATATGTCAGTAGTGCATCATAGTATTGATCACATAAAATTAAAAATATATGAAATAAATAATTTTATTGATCTATCATCGCACCTGCTGAGAACGGCCAAATAATGAGACCACCGCGGTATTGGTAAATGCACTTCCCATAATCCGCTGAATAATTCTGAGTACACGTCAGCATTTCACCTCAGACATTACACCGGTAAACGGTAGAAAGAAAGAGAAACATTATACGGGACACGTATCCACTGTCTGGTAGTGGTCTGGCGCCTCCATAATTAGGGCTAAATAAATTTAATGCCGACCAGTGGAGCGTGTGACTGTACGGGGCGTGCAAAAAAACTTGGGTGTTCTCTAAAATTTGCATGTAACTTAACCATTACTACATCAGCGTGTCAGTATGTTTCGTGTTTTCCATAGAAATTTAAAGAATTATTAAACAGTTAAAGTAAAATACTTGGTTGTTACGAACGGAGTATTTCTCAGCGTTTAAACAAGAAATAAGATAATTTTTCACATGTTTCCGTAGATTTTATGGAGGGGAAAAAAGATGTATAGGGTTTCCAAACATTTTTACCACAAGACAAGGGTAGATTGTTTGATCAGAAGTTATTAAATTGGGTTAATACCCTTATCTATATTAGTGTTAAAAACTTGAAAGTTCTGTTGAGCTGTATTTAAAATTAAAGAGGATAATTTACATTAGCTTATAGGATTAATAATGTGTTCGATTTATTTTTTTAAGATTAAGACTTGGAATTTTGCACACGTTTATTACAGTATATATTCGTTGAGGTTACGTTTTTCTACTTGCAAACGTGATTAAAGAAAAAAAAAGTCGAAAAATTTGAATCCACAAAGAATAAAAACGTCGTCGTAGATGATACATTAATAATTACGTAAATGTAATATAATTTCGTAATTTTCAAAAATAGATTACAGATTTTCTAGTTCACCAAATCAATACCTATAATATCCATAATAGTACCAGTTTCGAAAACTAAAACGAACAATATTAAATTAGTCAAACTAAATTTATCTCTTAGAATTTCAGTTTACAATGACGAACCTTGTGTGCAAAACGCAATTTCTTTGCGAAGGTCTTGATCGAGGGGATCAGGTAGATACGATCTACACGGACTTTTCTAAGGCTTTTTGATAGGATTGACCACAGTGCCTTGAGTTCTAAACTTGACATATTTGGTCTGTTATAATCGTTACTTCTTTTAATACAGTCATATCTAGAGAATCGACATCAATTTGTTCAGTTTCGTGGTCATAAATCGAATAGTTTCTTGCAAAGATCTGGCGTGCCACAAGGTTCGATACTCGGACCGCTCTTCTTTGTAATATTCATTAATGATATTTTCGAAAGCTTGGATACTAATGTCCACATCCTCTTGTATGCAGACGACCTAAAAATGTATCGGTTTATTGAAAATGTTCATGATTGTGAAATTCTGCAAAAAACCTTGGATAGTATCAATTCCTGGTGCGTCAATAACTATCTACCCCTCAATGCTAGCAAGTGTAATGTCATGTCATTTGGCTGGAAGAATAATCTGTACATACGTGTATAATTATAATGTTGATAATATTATTTACAAAGACATGATATTATTAAAGACCTTGGCATGTATTTTGATCCTAAATTGTCATTCAATAAGCACATCGAAATCGTAACTACTTCTGCTTTTAAGAGTATTGGCTTTGTAATCAGGAACTGCAAAGATTTTAAAAATGTCAACACTCATCGTTTACTCTATGTAACATTTGTTAGATCTCGCCTTGAATATGCTTCAGTTGTGTGGAATCCAATTTATAATGTCAATATATTACAATTAGAGAATATTCAGCGTAAGTTTTTAAAATCTGCAGTGTACACTCTTGATGGCACGTATCCACCTATTGGAGTTCTATAAAATATATTGTTAGAAAGATTTACCTTACCAAATCTCACTAAACGAAAAATATTTCAATTCATAATTTTTCTATATAAAATTGTTAATAATCATCTGGATTGTATCAACCTATTAAATCAAGTAAATTATAAGTTCCTAGAATTTTTTGCTCGCCATAACAACTTATATATTTCACACATACCAAGAACTAATAATATTCTCTTGGCCTCCCCAATACACCAAATGTATGTCAGCTATGCTAAAATCGAAGATTGTGTTGATATATTTTTCTGCAATGAAAGTGTAATTAAAAATTCTGTTTTGCACCTTGATGTTTTGTAATCTACTGTATTCTTTATTTATGTGTGTATGTATTTGTACGTATATGTACAAGTGTATATTTATATGTGTATATACAACTCGGTATGGTTTGTTCGTGTACATTATATATTTCATTAAGAAATTTTTTTTTAACAAATTTAAATAAATAAAAAATATAATACCACCCGAACTCCTCCCAGGTCACTGCCCACTATCAATTATTATACAGCATTTGTGGTTCGCATTATACACACACACACATTATAATCTTAAATAAAACAATTTGTTTTTATATTAAATTGAAAGACTGTCCTTTAGGGATGGGTTTCGTGTCATTCGGTTTTCTTAAGATTGAGATAAATTTTTGATCATAGAATCTACACATGTCCGGTGGGAAATATACGTTACATACCTAATGATGAGTTTGTGTAACTGTTATTCGTTTGTTACTATTATTAGATACAAGATTTTTTTGTTTTTACCCAATATCAAAACTCCTCCGCACGATTTATTTTAGCCAACAAAGATTGTCCTCCGAAAATCAATCCTAGGAGCCGGGCAGGTTGGTAGAATGGAACTCTCATTCTAGCCAAAGACCGAATAACATTAAGGTTGATTATCATTTGGCGACATTTAATTTTTTTACCGAATATTACATGACAATAGGTCGCGAATCATTTATTATATATTTCTTTAAATTCGGTTTACAAACAAAAAAAAGTCCAGTTACAATGTAACATCAGTAATTAGACAAATACTTTGCTATCTACAACATTCATATGTCACTATGTACTTTTGTCACATAATCTGTCAACAACAATATTCGTTTTGTAATCTTTCATTAATTCTTCCTCCTTATAATTTTTGTGATTCCTCTTTTTAGTATTTTAGTACAATATCTCTCATACGGACACTTATTCCACTGTTTATCCCATCTATTATTGGGAAGGGATGTAGAAGAGATAACATAGCTTTGTGGAATAATCAGTACGCTCGTATTCAAAATATTATTTCATACCTGTTTTATACGTATATTTCCTGCTCCACCTTATATACATTCAAGGCATACATGAATATAACCTTATCAAAGTTTGCATCGTGAGTAGACACGTGAGTCACACCGCTTTACGCCCAATTTGGGACCTGCTGTCGAGTCGAATCATCCGTACGCCGCATTTAGCAAACCCGGCGCCCTATTATTTGGTTTTTTTCATCTAGACGAAGCGTGACTGTTCAATTTGATTGATTTATTTTTAGAGCGAAGTTCCATCGACATTAGAAATCGGCTGATATTATTACCTTCTAAGCTGATTACACAAGGCATTGCTCAAGAACGTGTGACAATTTAAAGGCGGCTTTTTCACACCATAACCTCACAATTTTTTTATTTCAAATTAACTATTATTCAGAAATACCTAAATACAAAAGATTTGTACCTATTAATGTGTACTCAGACTGTAGATATTAATTTTCTTTTAATTATTGGCTTAAACTAGATGGCGCTTTGTTCGAAATAGGAAGTTTGGATTACTTGAAATGTTTTTGCCATTCTGACCAAAAAATCTTATTATTACCTAATTTGTTTTTCAGTTATTTCAACCAATCAAACACGACTTGACAAAAAGCGATTCCCCAAATACGTAAACCCTAGAAAAGTGGCTTATATTTTATAAATGTTAATAAATGACGCTTAACTTTTTTTCGGTTGATTGATTAGTAATGGGTGCTCTATTTACTTCCAAAGCCATCCCATGGGTGGATTGAGTGTGGAAGCCTACATGTTTGGCCATTACGATCGCCTGATCCCGTACCATTGAGCTATTTTCTATCGTGTCAAAATATATAATAAAAAAGTTAACATTTGAATTGCGGAAGTAACGATCAGTGGTGCTGTGTGGCAAAAAATTAACTTCATGTCTCTTCCTGTGGCGGTTCGTGAGTTCTAGTGTATGATTCCAGTGGTGCGTGAGGTTCGAGAAGCGGTAGCCCCATGAAAGTTGAAATTTTGTACAAAAAAACCCTTTAAAACATCAATTTGGAAGTATTGTAAATATATTTTAGTTAAAATGCGTATTTTGCTTATTTTAATATTTTAGCAAAACTGTTGTACCGTTGGCCATTAAGATTTGATATGTTAAAAAACACGATTGCCACGTAGAGCACACCAAACACTAAAACTAAAGCGTCCCTGAGATCGCACGTCAACGGTACGGTGAGGGTTCATATCAGACCAATAGTGCTCGTTATGCCTGTTGAAAATTCTTGCTCTGCTAATGTAGGCGTCATCTGTCCAAACTACATTTCTAGAGAATAATGGATCTTGTTGACTTTTTTGACGATACCATATGCAAAAATCCAATCGTCGCTGAAAATCAGTTGGTTGCAGGTGATGTGGATTTGCAACCGGCATTCCAATTACAGTTATAGAAGTTTCTTCAGCATCTTCAATGTTGTAATTTTTTGGTCTTGGCTTGTTCAAAGACCCACAATTAATGAGATTTTCTTTTAACCTCTTAAAAATAGCTTTATTAGGTTGTCTTCTTTATAATATTTTTCTGGTGTGTTAGTTTAAAAACGCCATAATTCGCACATTATGTGTTGCTTTATCAAAGCGAAATCTACTACTGGGGTATCTACACTTTTATTGAAGCAGATACTACGGTAGATAGTAAACACGCAGTGTTATTCATATAATTAGTTTTATTCATATTTGTTGAAGCATTTGTTTCTAGCAAAGCAAATGCTTTTACTTTAAGTATGAAGCAAATGCTTTGAAAATATTAATCATATGATCAAAGGTTTTGCTTCAAAAATATGTAGTAAAAGCATTTGCTACACTTTATTCATTAGACCCAATGTGTGATTTTTGAGAAGATTTTAAAACATTTATCATGGATGTAGAGAAAAGACATGGATTTGGGACCTTCGGTCTGAGGAGTACAAAGACCGAAACAAGAAAGTTTCGGCATTGAATATTATTTTTTTGTGCCCACTATTGGATGTACCAAGTTTCTTCAATTTTGCATTTTTTATTTAAAACTTGCAATCCAACTACGGCTACACGCTGCCAAACATCTATGGCGACTGACATTGAGCCACTAGAAAAAGTCACTGCGTCTTCCTTCTGCAAAAGGTCCGCGAGAAAAACATATATTTCTGCTGCAAGCGTGCCCTTTCATCTTAATTTCGCACGTGTACACCGAGCCTAAAGTACTTTGTTTTCTCGATCGTTTCGTGTCTTACTGAAGAAAGCTACACAAAATTAGAAGTTATATATCAAATAGATTTTTTTTTAGCAAACACATTTTCCCCTAACTCATACGTATTCAAATTTAATGAAACTGTTGGTGGTAAGGAAACATTTAAAAGAGAAACTCATCAGTTCCTACAGGTAATCTCCTATATCTTACATTTGAGCAAGCCAAGCCGAAACTATTAACTTGATTATTAAAACATATCATGGCAGTGAGATAACGATGTGCAAACTGCCAGGGTTGTTTAGAGTGGGAGCCGTCATTTGCATAACATTTGTATTAGTGTTTACATGGGTACACTCTTGCAAAAATTAACTTTCAGAAAATTATTGTTTTTTTATAGTTTCGTGTTTTGTGAATTGTAGTGCAATAAATTTTGGCACTTCGCGTATATGTGTGCCTTGTAATATTTGTCAAGTAGTACATTACATATATTATAATAAATAATATTTCCAGACAGTATCTGTTCGCATACCTACATATCGATCTCCTTTACTGAAATGTAATCTATAACTTCTAACTTTCAATGTCAAGGAAAAAGCGGGATTATTCCTTTCATAAGTCTTCTTTATGTTTTTTCTGGACGAAGTCGGAGATATACCAGACTTGTCTACATTTTCATTTCAAATTGTACTATGACGTTACGCTACGTGAATACCCAATGAGACCGGTTTAATAAGAATTTGAGGATATATCTCAAATATCAAATAGCTGTCTTGAAGGGGATTATTATTACAAAGATAAAATCCATTTTCAGAGAATTTAAAAATTTCTTTTTTTCTGTATGTAATTATTAATTACGATATACTAAATCATGTGTATAATATGCAAAAAATTACATTTTTGATAATTAATAAATTGTTGCTAAAATAAAATCCTATGTTGGGCTTTGGAAAAAGTACCAGGAGTTTTATTAAATTTTAATAAATTATGCGTGTATTACTTGTAATTTTTTTGGTTAGATACAATATGTATTTTATTCAAGCTGCATTTAATTTCCTTAAATTTAAATTCATTATATTATCAACTGGGATCGCCTTAGTACGTTCCAAACAATTCTCAAATGATAATAGTTTATCGTGAAGAGTGTCATCCCAAGTTGTCTTCTGCTATTACGTGGAGTCAACCAATCCGCATCCGTTACATATGTATTTGTTTCTCCAAAAACATATCTGGCAGGCCTCGTAATCTCATGCTGTTTGACATGTAAAAATCTGGCATTACATTTTCAAACATAACAATAATTTCAATACAAATAGATTGTATACAATACTAAGGCCATAAATAAATAAATAATAAATCACTGTAGCATGTAGGTGTTGTCTTTTTTATAAACTCCCACAGATGTTTAATGAAAATCTTATTAAGATTTTTAGAAAAAAGGACAACTCACTGTTACTGGACAATTATTTCTACACAATTTTTTCTGCACTGTCAGGGAATTAATGTATTATTTATAAGGTTTGGGTAGCTAAATTTCTGTATGCAATATGATTCTTATTTATTTATTTATTAATCTACAAAAAGGTATGTAATGTTTCAGACAATTGTCTGATTTGAAAAACTTTTTTTTACAAACATTTCTTCAGGCACACTATGTATTTATTAGTTGTTCATATACTAGGTATCGTGTATTTATTCAATAAAAATATATACATCATCATTGAGTCATTTTGTTTATATATCAAGTTTGGTGGAAATTTTCATTGTGTTGATTATTGATTCAAATTTAATAACACAACTAACTGAAAAGTAGTGTATTGAAGTTTTTTGCATGGATATGGATATTGTGATAGAAAGCGATCTCAAGCAGAACTCTGTACCCTCTTCAACGGACCCAAACGGACTGTCAAAAGCACAGGCATGTGGAAGTAAGACTTTGAGAAAGGGTAGAATAAAAATCCGGCAGACCAAAATCAGCGGCAGCAGGCAACAAACCTCTCAATATTTTATTATCAGTTTTGAGAAAAATACTAAAGTGTCTCCTAGACGACTTGTTCTTGATGCTGAAGTGTACCCTTAAATTGGTCAGCAATTTTCTAAAAAGGAAAAATTCCATCCATACCGAGTTCACTTGGTCCATGGGTTAAGGGTTAAGCGAAGATGATTATGGCAGGTGGTTTGAATTTTGCGAAAAGATGGAGAATGGCTACTTGTAATAATAATAAGACCAGAATTGTCTTCTCCGATGAAGCTACTTTATTCTGAACGGGACATTAAATAAGCACAAATGCCGTTATTGGTCATAACACAGCCCTCATTGGAAGGAAGAGCTACATAGCATCCACAGAAACTATGTTTGGGCGGAATTTTATCGGACGTAATATCAGCCGTTCTTTTTGGAAGACAATTTAACTGCAGATCGCCATTTAGATTTATTAGAAACGAGTGTGATGCCACAACTAGCAGCACTCTTCTCAGATGGAAATCATGGCGTTATGATTGTTATGAATAACATGACGGGGCTCTACCACACTTTGGGCGGCAAGTTAGGTAAAACAAACAAAAATTTTCTCGGCAGGTGGAGAGGTAATGAGCTGGGCTAGGTCCCCAGACCTAATGCCTCTGGACTTTTTCTGTGGAGCTGTTTATATAATAATATGTACCAGAATAGACCGGAACAACTGGATGACTTAAAAAGAAGATTACGGACCAATCGCTCACCTCACGACATCCTCGAAAAGACCATAAGAAGTTTTCATACCGCTTGGCTGTAAGTGGGCCACAATCTTCTTTGCTACCTTTTTTTAATTGTAATGCTGTTAGATTACTATTACTGATTAATGCTGAACTCTTGCTTTATCTAAGATCTTTGTATTTTTCCCTCAAAAAAGTGATTGTTTTGTTTAGAATATAAATGTTAATGTTTGCATTTTATCCATTGAAAAATAAAATCTTATGTACCCTATCAAAAAAACATTGTAACTTGCATACGGAGAAAAATGTGCTCTTTCCAGATTTGCCGTAAAAAGTAGGGTTGCCATTAAAAAAAAATTGGTTATCATAGCAATACAACAAAAAATGTTGGGTGCAGCAAATTGTGTGTTGAATTACTTCAAACAACTTGTGTTCGTGTCATTTTTTGAATAAACTACTAATGTAGCAATATTCCACACTTTTTACACAACCTGTATGTATAAATAATCCAGTGTTCATAGAACGGACCTTTATAGAGTTTACTGGAAGACCAAATTTTACACCAACTTCTAACACGTTGCCTCTGTAGCCTCTCATTTCTCTCCCCAAAATTCCAAATTGTTAACATTGTCCCCGACGTGACGTCTGTCAAAATACTCTTCATGCCTTACAACAAAATACAACACTAATTTACAATAATGATGTTAACAACATCATTGCATAAGGCACATTACTACTTGACAAACAGATTGTGGCTACGAGATAAAGATGCACAAAGGGCCAGGGTTGTTTAGAATAGGGACTGTCATTCGCATACATAACATTTGTATTAGTGTTTAGATCGGTACACTATTGCAGATTTTAAATTATTGTATTCTGTAGTTCAATGTCTTGTGAATTGTGGCGCCTCGCTCATATCTGTGCTTTGTAATGTTTGTCAAGTACATGTCTTTCAAAATATTACTTTATTGAATGATTTACCAAGATTTGTGGTTGATGTATGACAGGGTGTGCGGCAACATTTAAATTAAATATTTTCAATGTCGGTAATGGACATGCTCCTATAGAATAGATGAGAACTGCTGACTTCTGGTAGCTCTAGCACACATATTGTTGCTGTTGGTATGGAGATAGTAAAAATGCGATTTGTAGAGAATTTTATGAGCTTCTAAAATGGTAATGACTATTTTTTCGCATTTGGAAATGCACTTCACAAATAACAAATTTGTTGACACATTTCTTCCCGAGATTAGTACCATTTGTAGGGCCCCTGCTGGTTGACGACTGATATCTTGTTGTTGAACTAAAACCAATTTTCAGCTTTTATTTTCAATATCGTTTGGTCTGACGCCTTCCGTAGATTGTGTTAAGGTTCATTTAAATTAGAGCGAACAGAACCGAACGAACGAACGAATTCGTAAGTATTCGCTCGTTCGTTTGTTCTCTGTACATTTTTATTGAACGAACATTCACATTCGTCGATGATCCGTCTGCAAAATTAATCATGTCAGATACAGATGATGATATAATAAGTGGCGCTGCTAGTTTTATAGTTATGACGGGATATTCTGCGAAAAAAAAAAAAGAAGAAAAGAGAAGATTGTATGGTGTTCCAATTTGTTGAAAAAAGAAATAAGACGTTTTTTTAACGGATTTAACAAGTGATAATGCCAAATAACCGTCGGTCGATTTTGAAATTTGTCAGGGATATTTTAAAAGATTTAAAATACTAAAAAATAAGCTGTTAACCCTTCGCGTCCTTGAACAGGACGTTTCAGCTTAAAATTTTTAAAAACCATCATTCCGCCCAATGGACATTCGGACTATTGTAACGTCATCTTGATATATTAACGTTTTTAAGTAATTGCAAATTGTTTGGTCACTTAACGATTTAAAAACGTTTATATTGTAAATTTTTTTATTTTTTAAGGCACCACGGGACCTTTAGTGCACCAGCGCGAACACTGCGTGTGGGACAAGGGGAACGCGGCCAGCATTTTTCGCTGGCAGACAAGACCGGGCTTAAACTTGTTCCATACGTTCGAGATTTGATCTGGCTGAAAGTTATGGTTCTGAACGTTATAAGTATGTAACCGAAGTCTGAGCTGTGGTTCTTATAATTATTTCACATAGGTACCTATTAAATAGTAAATAGCCAACTGCCACGTTGAGTGGAGCAGGAAACGTGAAATTCAATTTAATCAACGTGCTGATGTGCCTGTCCACCGATGGTGGGAAAAAGCCCCCTAGACTTTTTTAACTTGCTATTGAGCTGTGCGAGACACTTTAGTGAAGAATAACCGTTCTTTCCCCCTTTCAACGGCATTAGTTCGTTTAACCTTTTTTTAGACTTAAAGTAATATCAAAACAACGGTGGCGCCCTAAAACAAACTTGTTTTGTGGAATTATGCCAGATTTTCTGAAGTTGAATTCATGAGAACTTAGTTTATTACTTGTTAACCACGCCCTGACCCTCTTGTGCTTTAATTCTAAATTATGTATGTTTTTTGTTGTCTTTTTATTTGAATAATTAAAGTAAGTCAAAGTAGCGAAGAAAGAAAATAAATTCGTCTGTTCACAAACACGAATTTCCTTTGATGATTCGATAGCGAATGTGGAACATGCGTGAACACGAACGAGTTGATTCGCCCCGCTTTGTTCTTCATCCCAGTAAACACACATACGTTAGAAAGACGTTTATGATGTTCAAACACCATTTGAAAAACGTTTTTTTACGTACAAACAACTTAAAAACCCGGTTTTACAATGTCGATTTTAAAATGTTTTACTAGTGTACGTAACTACAAAACGTTTCTGTTCGACCCCAATAGACTATTCTGTTGATATGGACGTTTTATGAAGGTTTAAGAGAACAGTTTTATAAACGATTTAAATAACGTTAATTTAATGTTGTCGAAACTGTAAAAGGACGGCCACTTTTTCGTAAAAAATTACTACTTACGATAGACCGTTATTTTTTCAACGATAAATGAACGGTTGATTGTCTAAAATAACACGAATTATTAACCAATGACACGTCGAAAATACGTTTCAAGAACGTATATGTGTACTGGGATTTAAGTTACTTGAACTTAAGCCAAGAATTCGTTCGTTCGCTTTTATTTGCTTTAATTTAAATGCATTTTACGTTTGCAGACTGAAATTCTGTCGAATTTAAGTTCTTGTAAGTACCGGTACCCATGAACGTGTAGTTGAGTTATAGTAGGACAAGGTACATAAGTTGAGCTCAACCACTTTGCTATAAAAATGTATTTCTTTATTTATTATGCATTTATCTATCAAAGACGTTTAGATGATATGTTATTGATTGGGTTTAACCTTCATTTATTTATTTTTAAATTGCCATGTTGCTAACAGAGACTCATTTTTATCTTTATTAACACGATATAAAATCCAATACGCAAAGTATAAGCTTATTGCGTTTAGTTTGTTGATTTTTACGCATCACGATACGATAACTGTACACACTAGGTGCCATATTTTATATAGGGCCATTAATAATAACATGAATAACATGATATCCAAGACCATTACGATAAACTTTTACGACCGATCATAACAATAATCACTGCTCTTCTCAAATTTCATTCATGTCGCATTAAGTGCTGGGAGGAGAGTATTTTTGTGTATTCTTCAGAAATTTATTTATTGGGGCACGCGATTTACATTTAAATAAAGTATATTTCGACAAAGAAAAATCAAAAACAAAACAAAAATAACAAACCTTGCTAGTATTAATTTTATAGTATTAGAATATTTTTAATATTGTTTTTGTGTATATTGTACTGATCATGTTTTTTGTTTACACCGATCCTAATTTCCGGTAATGGCGGTGATATGGTTTCTGTGGTGTGGCAAAGTTTCTACTCATGAATGGGTTTGCTGTTCATAATTCATTATCAGTATATAGACCGGGGAAAACTGTGGGAAAACCTGCAAAATCAATCGATGTGATCACGTTATAACCATCACACCGTGCCACTAATTAATTTACACGACAGCTAGTGATTTATGATTATTAAATACAATTTTTTTATATAGAATTAATAATTTGAATTATGAGGCGGATTTCTTCCCGTTTATGTAGACTTTCTGGAAAATTAAGATATCATCAATCATTAAGTTAAATGGGACAAAATAATGAAAATATTTAATCATTTTATATTTCCAGTAAGCAATTTATAATCAGCTATTATTTATAGCAATATGCAACGTGTTTGAAAAAATATGTACAAAAAGCAACTACATATTCCCAAGACTAGACCGTAATAAAGCGATTCAATTCAACTTACCTCTCCAAAAGTGCTTCGTTGAGTTATAGTTAAGGTGCCCGTCGGGAAAAATTTTGCTAATACATACTCTCTCCAAACTTCGTGTATGGCTTCATTGGACCTAGTCTGACAGCATTTTCCTCTATCATTTTTTTTTGTTTTTGGGGCGTTTTCCCGCTATATTTTCCGAAACATGTCATTTTGACGGCATATAAAAAATGTATAGATACTGTTATTTTTCCAAGTAGAATAGCTTAAAAACGTGAATTGAAACGTGAAAAAATAATTGTCTGACAATAAATGTGGGTCATTGGGCGTGTCCGCTATCTCGAACATGTCGGAAAAACGACTATAAGAAAATTTATTAATAACCAGCTGCTTTCGCTGTATTAATTTATTAAAACATACGAAAACAAGTTTTCATATTGTCTGACGAAAATTATTTTCCGATTTCGCAGTCTGACGCGTCAAAGTTGTCGGTTTCATGACAGCAAAAAATTTATTCATAACCTTCAGACATTGGAAAATTATATGCAGAAAATAGGTATTTAATTTGTAGTATAAGTGTCTGACAAATACAGTGGGGCATAACGAGAGTCTGACAAAAAAACATAATTTTCCAATAGCGGCCGTCGAAGTTAGGGCGATAAAAAAATTAAATTTCGTTTAGTCGAGAAGACGGTTAAAAAAAGATACGGTATTTCAACTTACTTATTTTATAATCTTTATTTTCAATTTTTTGAATTTGACTTACCCAAGTTTTAAGTTCGATAATATTGAAAAAACACGTAAAACTTTTTGTAGAAAAAAGTAGCGAAAAATTGTCTTTTAGTACGTTTAAAATCGCTATATCTCCGGTACTACTAGTCCGAAAATTTTCATCCAAAAAATCAGCTTGTTATTTATAAATATAGCTTCAATATACAGTGTGGAAATTAAGTAACGCATAAATTCAGTAATTCGGTTGATATTAATTTTTTTGGAAAAAATCTCGAAGGGGGTGCAGCGATTTTAACTTCAGCAAATATTTTCAGTCTATTTTCAGTTTCTTATGTCATTTATTTTTTAAGTTATGACGTCATCGACTTTTTTTAAAAAATGACAACCTATATTTTTTATTATTGATTTTGGTAGTAGTTTTTACTCCGGTTCCGACTGTATAAAATTTTCAATATTGTCATTTAAAAAAAAGTCGATGACGTCATAACTTAAAAAATAAATGACATAAGAAACTGAAAAAATTAATACAGCGAAAACATCTGGTTAAGTAAATTTTCTATACTCCTTTCGACATTTTTTCCAAACAATTGTCAGATATCACGGTTCAATTCCCGATTTTATGCGTTTACTTATTCCAACTTTTTTATATGCCGTATGAATGTTAAAATCCAAGCGTAGCTTGTCAGACTAGGTCCAATGAAGCCATACACGAAGTTTGGAGAGAGTATGTATCAGCAACATTTTTCCCCACGGGCACCTTAACCATTACATTTCTTTCATATTTTTTAAATCTGAGATTTTGTACCTTTATAATTTTATCGACTGTATTGACATAAGATCTACCACATTGAATTGATTTAATAAAAACTTTCACTAAAAACTATTCAATAAAAAGCCATTCATACAACGTAAGTCCTGAAAAGTATTGAACCATCCAATTAAAACCAACAGATTTACACATTATTTTAAAAAAAATTGTCAAAGAATCAAGTGCGTTGTTAAATTTCTAACAGTTGATCATTCCTAAAAGGTTTACCTAAGCTTTGTTTAAACTTTTCTCTCCTAAATAATAAACTTTAAAGTAAAATGCCTCAAAATTTCTCGAACGAAGAATATGTAGATATGTTATATGTTTACGGGTTTTGTGATGGGAACGGTCGAGCGGCTGCTAGAGAATATACTAGAAGATTTCCAGGACATCACATACCTAATCACCAGACTTTTTCTAAAGTGTTTACTTACCAAAGAACATGGGCGATTTACAACTACAAAACTGAACGAACGTCAAGAAAGACGCCATTTAGCCCTTGAAGAAAATTTATTGAATATGGTTGAGAGTAATCCTGAAGAATTGCTAATGCATTAAATATTCCACAATCTACCGTTTGACGAAGATTAAAGAAGCATCGACTTTACCCTTTTCATATAAAAGAAGTCCAACGGCTGTCACCAGAAGATTATGTCCACCGTTTAAATTTTAGTCGGTGGATTATTAGAAATCGAAGAAATCTAAGTAAGATACTGTTTACTGATGAGGCGTCATTTACAAGGGATGGTGTGTTTAACCCCAGGAACTCACACGTTTGGACAGAAGATAACCCCCATTCTGTAAGACAGTCAAGGTCACAGCATAAATTTTTTATAAATGTTTGGTGTGGTGTTTTTAACGGCCATTTAATTTTATTATACATTCTTCCCAATAGACTAACAGGTGAGATTTACCTAGATTTTATTTAAAACTTATTGCCCATCTTGTTAGAAATATTGAGGGAATATTTTTTCAACACGATGGAGCTCCTCCACATTTCATATTAATTGTGAGAAATTTGCTCAATTAAAATTCTCCCAAACAGGTGAATAGGCCGCAATAGACCTATCATGGTCACCGAGAAGTCCCCATTTTAATGTTGTAGATTATTATTACTGCTGGGGAGACTTAAAAGCAATGGTTTATGCTGAAGAAATTAACAACGAAGAGAAGTTGCTCGAAAGAATGAAAAATGCATGTGAGGAAATAAGACAATCCTGGTAAGATTAAGAGATCAGTAAACAGTTTGCCTAAAAGGGCTAGAAAGTGTATTAACAAAAGCGGTGGTCATTTTGAACAGTATTTGTAAATTTAAATGTAATTACTCTTCTTGATTTTTTAAAAATAATTTGTCAGTTTGTAAGATTCGTTTTTTAGTATGTTAATTTGTTGTAAAATTTCCTTTGATCAGAAAAAGTTAATGTTAATAGAAAAATGAAACGCGCAATTTGAAAATGTACTTTATTTGCCTTATTTTTTATGCACTCTCCAAACCTTAAAACAGATTTTAAAACTTTTGATACAGGGTGTTGTATTTGACATTTAACAATTCGGCCTTTTTTCTGTCCGGCCCTGTATTTTGATTTCGCTAAATTGAGAAATCGTTTTGGCTGATTGAGTAAAACATACACACCAAATTTTGCAAGTAAGGTGTTGTCAACGTCTCGCTCCATTTAATTGAGGTCAAATGACCCACACAGTTGGTGATTTATAAAATTGTATCACACAAAGAGAAGTGATTAACCTTTAATTGCGATTTCCCACGTAAAAATTTTTACCAAATAAATGGTCATCCTTCCTGAGGCTGCAGCGTATACCATTCGCAGACCGGTTTCTGATTTTTGCCTTTTCAGTGCGAAGTAAGTACGCTCCACGACAATATAGAAGATTTGAGAATCACTCATTTCTACGTGAAAGCAGAGTATTTCAGCTTTGTCGGAGCATTTTCCAATTTTGGATGGAATTACATCGATTCATTGGTACTCTGTTTTCACGTAGAAACTTGTGATTCTGAAATTCTCTTTGTTGTCGTGGCGTGTACCTACTTCGCACTGAAGAAGACAAAAAACCAGAAACCGGTCTACAAGTGGTGTACGCTGCGGCCTCAGGAAGGATTTTCAGTTATTTGGTAAACATTTTCACTTCTCATTGTGTGATACAAATTTATAAATTACCAAGAAGTCTGTGTCGCAACTTCATTTGATCTTCAATTAAATAGAGTGAGAGCTTTACGACTTATATAGGTATTATTTTTAATATTTATTACTATTTGTAAATGCCAAAATTTCATTGTCAGGTTTACGTTTTATAAAGTATGCCTCTCCATTTATTGCTTATACTTTCCTGTATTTTAATTAAGTAAATGAAAAGCAACAGTAGCTACAAGGATGGAAATTAACCTATTTAAAAGAGCATAATTTTATTAAATAACTACGGGAACCCTGCCCATCAAATTAGACCAGTCAATCCATGTATAGGTTAGGTATTTTTAGAATCCCTTCCAATTCTAAAAATACCGCAGATAATTTAATCAAGTAAATGTATAGTATTTAAGTATTTATAAGTAGATAATTAGTGGATCGCAATAAAAATTTAAATACATTTATTCGTCTAATGTACATCATTGCCTCTGAAATATAAAGTAGATGATCTGGATTTAATGGATGTAATAAAATCCTTTGAAACTATTGCCATTAATGGAAATGATCCATTATTTATGGCAGTTGAACTAGCGAGTGCGAATATTTGTAATCGAAAATGTAAAAAAAAAAATTATAAGAATCTCCTCTGTTCCGTTTATTGCTTCATCGTTCTTTTTGCCAGTTTTGCCAGTTTTGTGACATTTCCCAAATTTCATCTCTAACTATTTTTTATTGAAAGATATTTTTAAATCATTTAATTTTTTTGGCAATTATATCTAGTTTTTTGATAGATAAAATGGAAAAGTGTCTCAAGTCCATACAAAACAGAACTGTTACTATGAATAAATAAATAAATTGTATAATTTAAGCCTTCAGAATATTTCAGGAAGAGAAATAAGTATGTCAAATCTGAAGGTGTCTTTTTGCCAAGTGAAATGGTGCAACTTTTTCAAATGTTTAATTGAAAATGTACACACAATAATAACATTATAAGAAGTAACTAATGTTTCTTTTTTTTTTTCAGGTGAGTTTTCTCAATTGAACCGACACACTACAGATATTGTCCCGCTTTTATTGTAAGTAAAATAAAACTTAAATATTGTAAACATAAATTCCTTAAAAACTAATAATTTATGTATGTATTATACAAGGTGTGATTTAAAAGTTGTGGATTATCCCTATAAAACTTGAAACCGCGTTTCTACACATATCTAGGGCCATCGTCAACCTTAAAGTAGCCTACTCGAGCAGAGTACATTTCACTCCAGTTGGGATGACTTTGCTGAAAAGTGAAAATGATGCTGACACGCTATGAGCTACGTACCAAATTTTACCACAACATGCTGTATGACAATTTGTTTATTTTTTATTTAAACAAAACTGGAAAAAAAAAAAAAACCCCCTTTTTGCCTTTTAAATTTTTTTTTAAAAAAAAAAAAAAAAACCCCCTTTTGGGGAAAAAAAAAAATTTTTTTTTTTGACGCGGTTTTTTTTTCCAGATGGCGACACGAAGCTCATATCGTATTAGGGCTGCACTTTGATGTAGAAATTTGAATTAGAACTAATTTCGTAACATTTCTTCAATTTTTTCTTAATTATTTTGTGTTTTTTCATTGAAAATGTGAGGAACTGGTTATTATATTCTTGTTAATATTTGCATAAGATGAAATCGCAGTTTTTTCTTGCTTTACAGATTTTCTGAAGTATATAGGAGGGAGGAGAGTCCTCGTAGAATCACGAAGTAAATCTAGAGTTTCAATGTTCACTATTCCTTTCGCTACTGAGTAAATTTTGAATAAAATATTAACATCTTCTTCACATATCAAACATTCTTAGCTATCGATAACTAAAGTGCAAGTTTTTGTTTCATGGTCGTAGAGTACAGTTATGTCTGCGTCTGCATTCCCTTGAAGCTCTTGTAAATACATGATGTTTGTTTTGTGTTTGGTTTTTTGGTATTAATTTAATTAAAAAGCCTGGCAGGCGTACGCCGGGGTAGAAAACGGCCATTCTCAGTCAAAAGTACTAGGACATCTTCTGGGTGCTAAAATCAGTACCTTTACCTATTACCATCATATTGCCTTGAAAGTAAGCATTTCGTTATTTCTGGTTTTTAAGCAGGTGAAGTTAACCGCGTTTTTTTCTCTGCATTTTACACGAAAACTGTTGATGTAATGTAC
Organism: Rhamnusium bicolor; assembly: GCA_029963845.1. Classification (NCBI taxonomy): domain Eukaryota; kingdom Metazoa; phylum Arthropoda; class Insecta; order Coleoptera; family Cerambycidae; genus Rhamnusium; species Rhamnusium bicolor. The sequence continues at coordinate 87,457 of JANEYF010000691.1, read as the reverse complement.
AAGATTATTCATGAAAGCAATAATTTCATTGCAAATGTAATAATTTCTGTCTTTGCCGGACAATTTTGGGTGAGGGAAAGTCGTGGGGGAAAATTTTTGGAAGGGGTTTACCGATGGTGGGCGAATAGCAGAAAAAAGTAAATCTTTTCAGCGTTTTGGATGCTTCAAAAGAAATGGTAAGCCCCTTTGATTGTTATGTAATTTAGTGATTCCACTCACAATCTGAAATTGAGACAAAATTCGAAGTACTCGTTGAATCACGAATTAAATCAACATTGTCTTCACCTATACGCTAACGTGACAAAAAAAGGGGGCGGGGTAAAGAAAAGTTCGCGTTTGTTAGTAGTTTTACCAAATTAAGACAATCTGAGGGGGCCCCCCCGCCGGGGGGGGGGGGGAAAAAAAATTTTTTTTTGGCGGGTTTTAAACCCCAGGAGAAAAAACGGGGGGGTTTTTAAAAAAAAAAAAATTTTTTTCCCCCAAAAGAAAACAACCCCAGGGAGACAGCAATAGAAACATACCTGATGCTGTAAAATGGCTACACTATCTCCTTTCTGCTACAGGAAAAGCCGAGTTCTTTGAATGAACCTATTCACGTGTTACATTTTTAGAAGTTTAACAGTTTATTAGAGTTCTCTCCTCAACAGTTCTTCTTCACAACGCCTTCTCATGGAACATTTTTAACGCTACTGATAACACAACCATTATTAGTTATTATCGAACCTTAAATTTTAAACAAAAAAAAACCCCCAAAATGTTTGTCATTTAACAGTAGTGTATGGTTCGCCTTGAAGTGAGACTGAAAGGATATCCCCGTTTCGTTATCGTCGGTAGTAATTTTATCCAATTAGTGGTGTTCATTAATGCACCAAAAAAAATCGGAAGCCTTAACTAAATTCATATAATCATGTGTTTCCACAGTTTGCCGTCGTTCGATGGTTGAAATTGTACACTATTTCCAAAGAGTAAAAAGCACTTTTTCTCTTTGCTATTTCCGCAAGATATATGATTTCCAGAGAAGTTTAGGACAGTAATTATGGTAGTTACTATAAGCAATATTAGTTTCTTAATTTATGTATTATAGACAACAGTGCATCGGCATTAAAATTTGCACAATTTTTTATAGTTTATGCATAATTTATGAACCGGCCGTCAAATACATTGCGCGAGCAATAAACCAAAGACAATAAATGCATTTTAATTTTATGTATAAACAAACTGGCAAATCAATTCATCACAGCAAAAACATATTTTAACGTAGATTACAGAAACAATAACATATTCATTCAATAAATCGTTATCACATGAAGTTGAGTTTAACAAAGAGCGGATATCCGGGCTTATCATTTCAATAATATTGTAGATGTTGCATTGGTTTTGCATACAAGGTGTATACAAAATTGGAGGAGAAATTTTGAGAGCTGATTCTACTTGTAAAAATATGAAGAAAAGTTCCTGTAAGCTCTAGAGTCTAGGGTGCCGTTTCCATTCTGGCTCCAAGGCTTGCGCATGCGTAATCTGTCAGTTTATATCAGCTACTAGCACAATAGAAAAGGTTATTTGTGTTATTTAAAACAAGAAAAAACAAAGAAAGAAAACTGGTAATAACCAGTTTTCCGTATTAAAGCTAGATAAACTTCAATTGGATAAAATTGCAATAAATTTATTACATTCTAAATAATAAAAAACTTATACATATTAATCGAGGGGCTGCCAGCTTTTGGAATTGGTTATACAAATATTTGGAATTTAATCGGAATTGGCATGGAATTACTGGAATATTGTTTGAATTTCTGGAATTATTCGGAATTATGTGGAATTTTAGGGAATTGCATGGAATTTGGAACTGTTTGTGGAATTATCGTAACTACTATCGGAATTTAATCGGCCAAATCGAATAGTGTGACCTTATCCGCACAATCGTAGAGCACGCCCAAGGATAACATCGGGAGCACGCATGCAGACTCGCTGACTTACTCAGCATATTCACGCAGTTTATTGCTTGCGCCGTTCAGTTTACTATTATTACCATATTGTCATTAGCTGTGATCAAGAGTTGCCTCGAAAGGTGCCAGTGTGTGTAATATCAATAATATTTTTAGGCGTGTGATGGTTGTATCTCAGGTTTTAGAACTCTAAAATTCAGTGCAAGAAGTATATAGTAGGAGTAATTAATACACCGTTTAATTTCTGTACCTAATTACTAATTGTTAATATACAACTCATGGAGAATGCTTAGAAGAACGTGAACAGTGGTGGCGAGACTAGTGGTACAAACACCGAGCAGGTAGGATTGATGGAAAACTATTAAAAAGGCAGCAGAACAACAAGGTAACATATTTTTTTACAATCCACTAAATCTCAAATCTAAAATTTCCGAACTTATTTCAAATTGTAGGTATAGTAATCCTTGGAATATCAGATGATGGCAATTCGAAAATTCTTAAAGCAATGGAAGACAGTTGTAAATTGAGGACAAATTTTCTTCAGGATTCCAACCACATAGGTGATTTTTTTGCCATGCCTGAAATACAAGAGAATTTTTTTGTTCAAGATACGATACATATTGGAGGAAAACTGAGAAACCGTTTACTCAATATAAGAATCACAATGCAGATCGGAAACTTCAATATATTGTTTGATCATTTAAGAACAATATCACAAACTTATGGTAAAGACACACTGCATACAAGAAAAAGCCTTGACGGGAGAGACAAGATGAATTTTTCTGAAGTCACCAGAATCTGCACTGAAAATGTTAGGATTTTGATCCACGAATGAGGGAACACAGATTTACCTAAAAGTTATGAATTTGGTTGTTGGTGCGTTCACAGATTTGAATTTGACTCCACCTCAGAGGGTAGAGGACATATTATGTTATGTGACATTCCTGTTGAGATTATGGAGAAACTGGATAATCAGCTTTAAAGTCAAGACGTCCACCAAAAGAACTAATCGCAAACGAGATAGTAAAGTAACTGCTAAAAAGCCTTTTCAAAAAAATCCTCTTAAATACACGCTAGGAAATCATTTTATCATAAGGAAAATGCATAGAACTCAATGCCCATAGTCCTGTTTTGCTACAGCTAACATTAGAAGGAGTCGAGCTACCCAGATTTTCTAAAAACATGTAAGTTTTTTTCCTTACCAACAATCATCAAATCTAAACTTTTAGTCAGCAACTCAGACGCAGCCTTTTAAAAAGCCTACTAAAAAAGGAATTGTGGAAGAAATAGATCGAGCTAAATCAAAAGCAGTAGCTGATGCCAGAACTTTAAACCTGCCCGTTGAAGGAGAATTTGACACTTTGATTAAATGTAATGCTACTGAAGAGAAAAACGGGACGAAAACACATCAGGAGATTGAAATGACCAAGAACCCAGATAAGAACGCGAGTATCGATAAACTACGAACAAGACTCCGAGGAGTCAGAAGACATATGGGTTGATACCGAGGTAGATACATATGATGGTTCTGACTTAGAGCAGGACTCAGATGATATTTATGAAGGTAATTCCGATGATAATCTGAGTGGGTACTTATCGGAAGATTCTGAGGAAGGTTGAACAACACCTCAGCATGATTTACAACTGTTAGAAACAGTGCATGATTCTTTGAATATGAAACACTTTTGGAAGAGTGAAAGGTAATGAAGAAGTGAACCCTAAGTCAAACTTTGTGGCGATTAAACCCCACTTGGGAAAGTCGGCCGTTAAAATAAAAAAGAATACACAGGTATGGCTTCTCAGGAAAAATCAACCCGAGTAAGTAGCGACCGGTTGTATCGCTTTAAAACTAATGAGAAAACTACCTAATATTTTTGTTATTATTTATATTTTATAATAAGGATGTGACTTAAAGTCGACCGTAAAATCTGTTTTCCAAATACATGGTCATTAAAAATAATTGTTATGTTAGTTAATAGAAGTATTTATTTTGTCTTTCTATGTTTTTTTTTCCAATATGTTTTTTTATTATTATAGTTGTAATTAGTCTTGTTAATATCATATACCCTTTTGGTACCCATACATTTCTCTTACTTTAACCAATTCTGAAGAAAGTCTATAACATTATTGGACTTGTACTTTTCCCTAAAGTCAATAGTTTATAACTAAAACATTATTGATTGTCTAAAATGATGGAAGTTTTCAAGTTTTGAAAGGCTCTCAAAAAGTGTTTATTTTTGGAGGTTGTCCCATAGACTTTTAATCTGAAGGTCAAAGCCTACGAGCATAACAAAAAATTTAGCTATTTTGACAGAAACCGTTTTTCAATGTGGGCTGGGTACTTTGGAATTACCGAAGAATTATTTGGAATTAGCTTCTTTTAGGAAATTACCTCAGGAACTACCTTAATTATTTTGGAATTATCTAGATTAATTTAGAATTATCTGGATTAATTTGGAATTGGCGGGATTACACTGGACTACTGGACTTTGAGGAATTACTGTAATTTTTTGGAATTAAACTGGAATTGGAATTAGTTGTACGAGTTTTTGTCAAGCTGACGGCCCCTCGATATAAATACATTTTTTAAATGCTATTGATACCAATAATAACTAAATAAAATTGAATTATGCAATCAGTAAAATGTAGTGGTTCTTGTCTCTAAATAAAACTGAGACAGCAAAACGCAGTATCGATCATGTTGCAACCAATAGAAAGTGCAAGGTGTAAGATTTTTTTTTCGGCGCCAAAACCTATGTAGGTAGATAGGTAAATCTTAAAAATATAAATTGACTGCAATCAATAGGTATGTTGCTAGAAGTAGATAGCTAGCAGTAGCCATGAAAATACCGTTCATTGACTGTGAACACCCTGAATAAAGAATATGAAATGCTAACATAAACTAATAGTAATAAATATGTACTAATGTAATAAATAATGTAGACATAATAAAAATCTTAATAAAATTAAATTTATAATTCCCCTGTTCATTTGTGTCTAGATCTTTAGATTTTTTTGCTTCCAAGTCCTTTTAAGTGTCAAAATATCCTGCTGTTAAAGAATTTTTAAAATAAGGAAATGAGCTGCTATAATTCTAGCAACACAAATGAATAAACCTAAAATACTTTCTACTGCATTTCTGTACGCTTGCGCAAGCTTAATTAATTAATTGATAATTCTTGTAAGGAGTGACATCTACTAGCAGTGAAAGAAATACTTTTCATGTATTTCTTTGCCTGTTTCTTGTTATCGACGCTCTAAGCGCTTTCGATTTTTATATCTATACTCCAGGAGGCCGTTCAAAATTACCCTAAACAATATACAGAGTTCGAAAAGTGGTATAATTTTGAACTGGGTAATTATTAATGTCGTTCGTAAATTGTCGGTGTAACACTCCGTGTGCACACACTTTAACCACCTCGATGAGCACGTTAAAGTTTACTCGTCATGCGCAGACGAGCTCTCAGCTGAGATATTTGAAATATAATTTTTTTGTGATGGGCATTAAATATTTAATTTTCAAACAAAACATTACCGCCTCTAGACACTCTGTTGTGAAAGATTCAAATTGGAAAATAGTGTTGTATGATAAGCGTATCGAATAACGCAAGTAAGTTTGTGATTTTACTTAAAGATCATCAGCTGGATTGATAAAAATAGGGACGACTATACTAATAGGCAATTATTCTTAGTTTCAGAAAAAATGCCTTTTCAGGGTTTTACATCAAAAACATAAAATTCCTCGTAAATGACTTGTTAGCAGTAAATTAATTATAAGATAGACTTGCATTAATAATTTATAGATGTATCTCAATTGGGTTACAGTCGATATTAAAAAGCTGACACACATACATAACTCCATAAAAATAATTGTTTCTTTTATTCCAATTACCGTGAGCAATTCAAAGTGTGCTTTCTAAAAGTTTTTAGACATACTATTAAACTATTTTTAATATAATTGGAATAATCTACGATTAGAGTTGCCATGGAATAATAAAATTCCTATAACGCAATGCAATGTAAACATTAATCAGGATAAGTCATATTTATTATGTTATTAATATTATTATTAGAAGATAAATCGCCTCTGTGGCCACTTATCTCTTCGGTTTTATTGTACAAATTCAAAATATCTGCCCATAGAGTTCGAACAGTACTATCATAGGTATCTTCCCAGTAATTTGAAAAAATCTGTGTTAGGTATTCATTATTACTTAATATAATAAAATTTAAAAATATCTGCATTTAGATGTTTATGTATGAATTACCAAAAAGTATGTGAGGAAAGCACTCTTTTTTGATATCTTTATTATACATTTATTTTGTAACTTTTTGTTTAAAAATTTAAGAGCTATATAAAAATGAAAAAATGGCCGCTTTAATTCTTTATGTATTTTTTGAAGTATTTCAAAATTTCTTCAAATATATAGTTTCAGAACCAGCGGCGAATCCAGAGGGGCACACTGGGCAATTGCCCCTCGGAGACATATACAGTAACACCACGTGCGCCACGCGAAACGGGCGAACCGAAGTCAGAACCAATAAAGGCACCTGTGCGACGTGCACATGTTCTGTAACAGAACGTACTCCAGGAGCTTCCCACTGGAGAAACTACAATTTCCTCATGATTTATGTGTTGTAAAAGGTTTGGTTTAATTTTCCCATCAAAGAAAATCAATAATAAAGTCTTAAAGAATTCGTTAAAAAAAAGTAAACAATTAGGAACCTATTAAACAAAAATGTAAAATTGTAAAATATGTAAATATTATTGAAAACGGAATATAATACTTTGATAAAGTTATTGTACGATAAATAATATACAGGGTTATGATAAAGTAACGCGCACGCTATTTTTAGATTATTTTTTTCAAGATTTATCATAATGTTACGCATATAACTGTATATTTTTTGTAATATTTTGATGTCAGAAATCCACTGTTGCTCTGTATCCCATTCTGTAGGAGACACCCTATGTAAGAAAAACCAAAAAAATAATGGCACTGAAACACTCAAAATTTTTTTTCAGAATTTAGCATCCGAAGTTTGTTACACAAATTCAATAACACCCTGTATAGTATAAGTTAGGTTAAGCTATTCAGTTCTTTTAACATTATACAATTTAAGATTTAGGAGAAACCTTTAACCGCCCAATCTAGCCTATATTTAAAACTAACAACAATAAATACTTATTGGTAATAATAAATATTAATAATAAAATAATCTCTGTATAGTTGTTTAAAGAAAAACTTCAAACTGCCCTACCTAAATAGTAATTTAGTTACTGAGTACTTTAACGATTAGTTACTTTTTGATATGAATACCCGTTACTTTGTACTAGTTACTCGCTACTTTTTCTGTTTCTTTTTTTTTTAGAGAAAAATATTTACGATATTTCTGATGTATTGTAGCGTTGATTTTGAAATCATTTACTTGAACCAAACATATTAATATAGAGAAATTTTTTTTTTCAAAACAAAATAGTTTTCTATAATATGAAATAATCACAAAAACACACAAACAATTTTGTTTGAAATAAGAATATATTATTTTTATAAAAAAAAAAACAGTAATATTCATAACAAAACAATTTTTTATCAATAAAATAAAATGTAATAATATAAAAATATAACAAAACATTAAATAGTCGGTCCTCGGTCGCGATCGGCAACTATCGTTATAGTTATTAAGGTCAAGGGTGTTATATGGATAATATTGCACCGAGGTCGGCATTGTACGTCGACCGAGGGCGTCATTATCCTATATGACCTGTGGTGCCTTTAACGTTTAATGTCCTACTAGTCTGATATTTAATTCGAAATTTCTCATTTATTGTACTTGTTGATTCGTGTTTAAAAGAATATTCTCATGGTTAATAATCAATTTAGCCTGATCTCAACATCAATCTTTTTGCTATCTATAATTATATTATTTGCCTCTGAACTAACCTAGTTCGCGTGCTGTTTCTGAGCATGTTCACGTAGCGCAGGTGCCTTTACTGGCCTGCCGGAGTCGAACGAAGTTCCTAGCGCGCGTGCTGTTACTATATATGCCCCGGAGTTTTCCGGGAATGTGTAGTAGAGATGGAGAACTGTCGATAGTCAATACCATCGATAATTGTCGATAGTACAACCCTCGACAATCAATAGTCCAAACTAATCAAGGACGTTCTCGATTGGGTTCTGGTGGGCAATAGGGATGGGCGGTTATTATATATCCAGAAATTGAAAATAAATAGTATATGTTTAAACTTAATCCTGTAAAGATTGGCACAATTTAAGTAGGTACTTAAAATGATAATGGTTATCTAGACAGCGTGTGTGGTCTCGGCATTCTGCTAGAACGAGCTCAAATCCTGCAACTGATACACTAAACATTTTGGTAAAATTCAAATAGAAAATTGAAGATGTGAACGGTATTTGGACTCGTTGTTTTTTGTCGAAATGATCTGGGTATGTTTCTCCACAATATTTCAATAAATCTTATTTAAAGGAGATTAATAAATTTTGTGAAGAAAAAGGTACTGGGCTCAAGATTTGAACCCGGATGGTCTCGACGAAAAACAAGAACAACTAACCGCGGGTCCAAAGTAGGTACCATTCACAGTACAAACTTCCAATCTCCTATTTAAGTGATTGTGCTAAAATTTGTTTAGTATTATTTCTTTGTTTATTGTCAGGTTTTTTTTGTGTCGGACAGCATTTTTTATTGCACTAAGTAACATTTCATTCAACTAATTCTTTTTATCAGTGTTGGTTCATCCGAATACAACATATTGTTTTAAAAATCGGTCATTATTGTTACATGACTCTTGCATTTGTTCACAAAACTGAATTCGCAAATCGAAATCGTTTTTCTTGAGCTCGTGCAGAAGTTGAATTTCCCCGCTTTCCTGATGGAATTCTGATGAATTTACTTTGTAAAAATGATTACATTTAGACTTATTTGTTTCGTGTCTATTGCGACAGTATACACGAAACAAATGATACAAAATGTGTAATAAATATCTAAAGATGGACATGTGCCAGAAACGTACTTAATGTAGCCAATTTTTACAATAAAAATTACAATTGGCCGAAATTTCACATGAGATTTTCTTCGTTTTCTTCGTATTGTTTTATAATAGTTGTTTTGGCCGTTTATATTAAAACACTCTGTATAGCGATTATTCTTTTTATTCGAGTGTTTTTGCCGCAAAAAACTCGCCCTTTCTTTCTGCCGAGAGAAGGATAGAAAAGAAAGCATTCGCATAGTTGTGAGTAAAACCAACGGTTTAAATTCATCCGCAATTAAATAGTGTTTAGAAGAAAAATATTGTGCATTCTAAAAATTGAAGTGTGCGCTCATTTAGCTTGTTCCAAATTTCCTTCCTTTACCTTTTTCCCACTACACGAGTGAGACACATACTAATGATTAGAGCTGTCCGATGTGCCTGGAGTACAGCCACGGTCTTGCGCTGTCGTCACACGTGCCGATTTAGAAGTGATTTACGCTGCAGTTTTATTTGAAAGGTTAATGCGTGAGGTTGTACCTATAAATTATACATAATGTCAAACGCGCCAAAGGGTAAAAAACGACCGTACGCGGACACAGTGAATAAATTTATGCAAAATAATTTGTAAAGTTTGCAATCAAGACTTAATGTGCTGGCACAAAACAGATTGTCGTCGTCATATCAATACCGTACAACATCAAAATAAAAAAATGGCATGCCTTTGACAACTCAGTTTTGTGTGATTTATTGTTAATGTTAATAGCCTGTAATATTCCGCTACACATACTGGATAAACAACCATTTCGGGAGTTTTGGAATAAATACAATCCCCAGGTGAACTTACCAAGTCGTACATCGTTATGTAGATATATTCCAGCTGTTCGTGAGAACATTGTAAATAGGATTAAATGGGATTAAAAAATACCGGCTCTGGTTATTATCGAACACACAATGTAAAAAAAAAAAAAATAAGAGGGGGTCACGGCTTTTTATTATGCTGAATATTTTCAACAAATAAAAGCTGTGATACTACAGTTCAACCCTAACGAGGCTGCAGCTATTAGGGAAAGCCAGACAAGCTTTCAAGGCGTTTCCCTTGAAACAGATTTAAAAAAGTATTAATAACAATTATAGGGGACTACACGACGCAATAGAAAAATTGCAAAATAGTTCGTTGTCGTTAGTGGAATCGCTGCAAATAGTGGACGACGTAAAAACACAGCTACAGGCTATAAATGACGCAAAAAATAATCGCGTTAGTGAAAAATTCGAGAGTGTATTACAGAAAGATCCTGATTTTAGCAAATTAAGACAAATTTGTGATGGTGCATCTACAACTTCGTTAAGTGAGTTCACAGATTGTTTTACTTATGCCTGTATTACATCCGTAGATGTCGAACGGTCATTTTCAAAATACAAACATATTTTTTCACCAAAGCGAACATCGCTGACAGAGACAGCTGTAGAAACATACCTGATGCTATTATACTATAGATCTTCCCCACTTTGTGATGACGACAACCAAACTACTTCATAAATCTGTTTAAAAGGGTGAGTTTTATACAAATTTTTATAAAATGTAACATTATTGTTAAAATTTATTTCCATTTAATATACTTATTCAAGTATTATGATATGATGTAAACATATGAGTCATATGACGGCTCTGGCGGCCAGGTGACCTCGGACAGCTCTACTAATGATTAAAACTGCCGTTAAGGGTAAGTCATTTTATACTTCTTTATCTTGAAATCCATACAGTCTACTAAAATTCAAATATACCACAATAGTATATTAATTATATTACAAATGGCATCGCGTGCAATCCTACATTTTTCCCAGGCCATTATAGCATTCCTCTTTAATTATCTTGAAATGAACTACCTATTCTCCTTGGTATGAGGATTTTTTTAATACATTGACTTATTATACGAATCAAATGTATCGAACCATCACTTTAACTGCGAATATTTTAAAAATTGTGGAGCAGAAAAAATTTAAAAAATTATGTAATCATATGTTGTTTAATGCTTGGAATTTTCCAGATTTTAGTATTCGAATGTTCGTTAGAAAGAATATTCGAATTTTAGATTTATTCGAATATTTGAATTAATCGAATAATCAAACTATTCGAATATTCGCATGAACCGAATATTCGAATTCGAATATTCGAATCTTGGCATAGTATTGTATTATTATTAAATTGATTCGGTTATTCATATAGGTATAGATATGAATATTTTGGTATGTATTAGACTTGTTAGAGTTTTTACTTTTTAGTGTTTTTTTTAATTAGGGTTATTAAAATTTAATGCGGTATTAGACTTTGAACAACAAAAAAAATTCAAATAAAACTTGCGTAAATTAGTTACATAGAAAATTATTTAATTATTAATACGTGAACTACATAAACAAACTAAACAAACTACAACTACTACTACTACAAATTACAACAATATATGTTAGTTTATAAACAAAAACGATTTCAAGAAGGCCCTTCAAAATCAGAGGTTGGATGGATAAGTTACTGCTCAGAAAACAAAATTTTTTCATGTTATTTGGTTTAAGGCAGAACAGGCGGTGACAATGTTACCTGCCTTAGAATAAGCCCTCTCTGAGGGAGTACCTATCTAGTACCACCTACATACTTTGGATACATACCGAGTATATTCAAATAATTGAATATATCGAATATATCGAATATTAGAATATTTGAATTAGAATTCGAATTTGAATACTCAAATATTCGATAATTCGAATTATTCGTATTCGCTTCCAAACCTTACTAAAAGCAGTCACTAAAATTTGATTGACTTGGTTAAAGCGTTATGGAGATTTTTTTTTATTTGGGTATTAAGCCGTTGAATTCAATTTCTCAATTTGTACCTGAAATTCTACATGCCATTTACGAAGTACTGAAAGTTGTTACATTGTGCGGGAAAAATAATGTAATGTGTAATACCTACAGTTTTGACACATTTTATAACAAAGAAACGGTGTTCTTCGAATTTAATTTTTAGACAATATTGATTGCACATGCGAAAATTTTTAAAAATTACAGTCAGGAAACAGGAAACATTGCATATATGGTTGTTGCAAAATCGGTTATACCCCTGCTGTCACACTATACTTGTTTAGACGATAAATCACTTCAGAGTGATCGTGATTATAAGTAGGGCTTGATTCTACTTTGTTCATCATTAATCTTAGGTGATCATTTTTGTTGATTCATTGTTTAGATGATTCACTTGTTTTTCACTTTGGATGATTCATCCAGAATGAGCCTCCAAAATGAACCGTCTAAATGCGCCTTAACTAATCAAAAGCTGGTATGGCCAAGAGATCCTTAAAAAGTGAAACCTTTTTTTGGATAACTTCGGAAATCGTCAAAACTATTCAACGAAATTATTCAGATTTCAGTAAGTGATTCACAATAGACACATATTGAATGCACAATTTTTAAATTTTTTTCTGCTCCTCCATTTTTAAGTTATTCGCAATTAAAGTGAGGACTCATACATTTGATCCGTATTATAGTTATTAACAAAGTAATTTATTTACTGATACATTTACTCCCTGTTCGCACGACAATGGCTGAAAATTATAGCTTTCCAAAACGGCCAATTTAAAGGGGGATAAACTGTCAGAAACATATTAACTTGTTGAATACGGCTAATTAGTTGCAAATGGGAAAAAAATTGATCCTTTCTAAAAAGTCGTGACTGCCGTAGAAACGTGGTTTGTTTGATAATTGAGGTACTTTTGAGTGCTGTTATATAGGTTTCTCTTTTATTGCCCTTTTGCCCTTATTCTTAAGAGTTGCTAGGCCTTATCTCCACTTATTTACAGGCAGAAGTAAAATATCTCCTCGTTTAATATGGAAAGTAGAAAAATAACCTTTTTTGTATGGAACGTACGTAGTTTTACGAGGGCAATTCAAAAGCTACGTATTATACCAATTACATACATTGTTTGCCTGAAAGTAACGAACGTCTCGTTTAATTTTTCATTCACAAACCTTATTCTTTTATATTTGCGTACATTTTTCTTTCAGACATGTTTACACCAATTTCTGTTTATGTTTACATAAACTTCAATTTTATTTATTCCTTAAGTATCTGAACGCACTCTGCATCATCCAGGAAGAGTGGAAGATTTATTAGAAATAAAGATTTTTAATAAGTAAACTCAAGAAAAAAAATTATTGCGGGACCTTTGAACTAATGGATGTTTGAAAAGCAAGTAGATATATGTTTTGTATGAATTCTAAGGATACCCCTCCCCCGTATGCTGTAAAAATGTTAAACATTTTGACAACCTCCTTATATGATATAATGTGAAAAATTTTTTAATACAGAGCTAAGATAACTTACTGAAAATCCAGTCTATAGGGATTCAAAATCGATCTGAATCTGACAAAATTCTTATAGAACTGAAAATTATTATATATCTCAAGTTTGTCTTCCTGATTAACAAACTAAAATTTCTGACCAATCGAAATATACCGTTCGCGGTCATTTTGACAAAAAAACGCCCAAAACTAGTATTTTACCAATATCACTTTCGTTAGGTAGTACAAAGAAGTGCAATATGCGAAATTAATGCAAACACACATTTCTCAACAAGAAAGTTGACTACATTTTTACGTACGACACAGATTTTCCAATAAATTTGATGTAAACGCGTTCGTTTTTTAAAAATTCATATTTTTTGTTACCTTGTAGCAAAAATATACCTATAGCGTGTACGACAGTTATAAATTATAAAACAAGAATTCTTACAAATAATTAATTATTGCTGTTGCAGTCGGTCGTTGTTTTGAAGATGTAGACCACTTCCTGACTGCACCGACTCCGAATTGACAATAAAACATATTCTTTTTAAAATCAGGAAAATGCAAGATCGAAAAGGCTTTACTCATCCCAGGACTTAAACGACAGACAAGCTTAAAAAAGATCTTATTTTTACACACATTTACTAGATGTGATACGACATTCTCCACGTTTTAAAAAGGTAAATTGATCAGTATAAGTCTGTGACAGAGACAAAGTGATTTAGCAGATATTCCTGCTACATTTAACGATGGCAACGCTTTACAGGATTCAATTTCCATGATGGCAGAAATATTTTTCTTGCCATATATGCTGCACCTCAAAATACACACTAAATAATAACTGCTGGAGGTGACAGATGAAAACGATGAAGACATATGATGTTATTGGCAGACCAGAAATTTATATAAGTACATACCTAATCCAGTGGTGACTAGTAACTGCTACATACTTGTAGGTCATACGGATGACCAGGGAACATAGCGTATTATGCTTATCTGGGATACTAAAAAAACTCATTTATGAGTGGTACTGTTCGCTGCTCGCTATTCAGTTGTTTGTTCAGATAATTTGTTCTTTTTTTGTTTGCCAGAATAAGTTGCAAAAATACGCGGCTAAATTTAAATATATTACTTTTTATTTTTGTTGTCATCGCGCAAGTCTGGGCAATTGGTAACTTAATTCTCAAATCCACCAATCCCATCATTTCCCTCCAAAATTTTACCTCCCGAATCCGGACAGAACAGATAAATTTGACAGTCTTTTACCAGAACTCGGATTAACGACGTCGTGCGTGCTACCTGACAACGTGCCGATAAAACCATTAGTTTGCACAAAACATAATAAATATTACGGATGAACAATAGTATCAGTGCCAGGCACCTCTTTCTCCATTCCGTCGCAGGAAAATATTCGAAACTGACCGAAGTAGCCGTAGCAATAATTCATGTTAAACGAACCAGCCCTCCACTTCATGGTAAGTTAATTTTGCCCAATACGTTAATGTTCGTCAAAAACAGGTACATACATTAATTACCTCAATGATGATGTAGAAACATTAGTTAATGACATATTTGTCACATGGTTTCCTGTTTCATTTATTTAAAATTGTTATGTTTTTGCTAATAAATAATGGTAAACAGGAATATTGTATGGGAAGAGATAGGAAAAATGATGATTTTAAAATTTGGTTCATGTTTAATTAAATATTTTGGAAAATCAGATAATTGCAAAAATTAGTTCTGCGTACTATTTGTCTAATATGGTGACGAAAGCACATTCTGATTGGTCAAGAATTGTGAAGTTTGTAGAAATGAAAACATAAGTGTAAAAATCATTGAGCAATGTTAGGGATTAAAGTGTCGGAAGAACAATAAACAATTAAAAGAGATTACTCACTCTCATGTGTAGAATAAAATGAGCTGCAACTGAAGTCACACTCAAACAAGAGCCCAAAATATCGTACTGGCTAAAGCTTGAAGCCTGAAAAAAATACATTTAAAGATTGAAAGACCTTATTGTATCTTTTATAGGTATGAATAAGAGCCATATAATGCCGAAACAAGCTATGACCCCAGCCTGTGGAGTATCCATTAATGTCTTGCTGACAATGTTGATAAGCATACGTACACAAAATGTACACTCTTGGAATAATAAATTATTAAAATTAATGTTTGTATTTGAAAGCAAATAATATTAAAATTGATTTCTTCGTAGTTGAATTAAATCAACATAACTATCGAATCTGAACTATATCTCTCAAAACGGGCAAATCGTCTATAAACTGTAGGTCACTGTTACTGTTGCAGACGGGTCGTAAAATTATAGGGATGACTTGAAAAATAGACAGTAAACGTAGTATTTCTCCGCACTGTTTACCTAATAAAGTGCAATCCCAAAGTAAGGATATCAAATATGAATTGATTAACTGTTCAATACTTTGAATTGGTAGCCTTTGTTTGTGAAATTTCATTATCTCATGTCTCATTTTTATGATATGCCAGCATGACGTCTAGACTAGATTAGTTTGATTCACATTTTTGACTAAACGTACTCTGAGGTTATCTCCAGTTTGTAGGTACATAGGAAATTTGTCACCATTCGAGGTTATCACCCTATTATCACCGATTTGTCATAGAGTTTGGACAGAAGTTGAGAACAATAGCCTTGCGGAAGTCGACCTTGCCTATGCTCCGGTTAACAGTGTAAATACATGTTTTGGTAATATTTACTTACCTGTTTTGTTACTACTTCATTTGTATCAGTGTAAATTTTGGATGTTTGCCACATTTAAGATAGTTAGCGCCATCTAAATAGATGCTAGCAACTAAAAGTTATTTTTTTAAAGTCTAAGCTCTTGTTATTTTGTAAATTTTTCTTTAGCTAAGGAGACAGTTCATTTTCGATAGCAATAAACGACAGCGGAAGTGTTTTAACTAAAAATGTACTGCTGATTCTGCGAAAAGGCAATTTCCAAAAGATGTCTACGAGACAAGGTATTGATGACAGGTCGCAGACTCAAGAGGTGTATCTTATTAGGCAATTTATAGAACACAGAAGTTTTCTTCATATTCATTACATTATTCATTTATAGAATTTAAAAATCTTGGGTCAATCCACAACTTGTCCTCAAAGCTAGCTACAGACCGAATTTACAACGAATTAAAGTGAAATAGACTTATGCGCGAATCGTCAGAAAGCAAAAGAGACAGAAAACACTGGCGGGGACAATGTCCCTGACACATTTTTTTGCTAATTTACATAGCTTTTCTTCATTCTTTGGAAAATCGCCAAAAGGTACAGCCGTGTTAGATAATGTTGTTAAGGTGAGATTACCTAAAGCGGCTCCAACACGATGGAAATTTAATACAAAGTGCATAGAGACTGTTTATACCTATCGAACAGAATTATTAGATTGTTTAGAAAAAATCATTGATAATGAATCAGAAAACAACACTCTAAACCAAGCTATTGGTTTAAAAAACTACTTACAAAATGAACGTTTTCTTTACTGGTTAAATTTTTTTCATTTAGTTATGCCTCATTGTGATATATTGTTCAATCAATTACAAAAATATAATATCGATGTCATAACAGTAAATAAGTGTATTGGCGTTTTTAATAGTAAAATTGAAGACATCAGAAATAAAATTTTGAATAACTGCCCAGAGATGTAAAACGGAAAAATCAAAAAGGAGAATTTCATTAGAAGTTTGTGATATAATTACATCTGAGATCAAAAACAGGTTTGGCTTCAGTAATCATTTAGCAGTGTCTCAGTTATTTCACGCAGATCGATTTAAAGATTATAAAAAAAGCTTAAAACGGAGTATCCAGTCATAAATCATTTGAAACTTAAAACTGAATTAGAAGTATTATATAGCCGAGAAGATTTTTCCAATAGTGAAGGTGCAGTTGCTTTGTTACAGCTTTTTTTTAACAATAATTCGTGCAGTACTTTTTCTGAAAGTGTCAAACTGTTAAAAACCTTGTGTAGTCTCCCTATGACTACCGACGAAAGTGAACGTTGTTTTTCCACCCTAAAAAGAATAAAGACATTTTTAAGAAATGCCATGGGTCAGGAAAGGTTATCTTCTTTAGCTATGCTTACCATAGACAGGGCATTAATAAAGAAGATAAAAGACTTTAATGAAAAAGTAATTGACCACTTTGCATCTCAAAAAGACTGGAGGATCGACTTGGAATTTAAATCACTTTAAAAGGTAGGTAATACAGTAAACTTTTCTAATTGACCTCCCTATCTCTTGACCCATGAACCGCCACTGGCTACTACCCGTCAGACATTACTGGTGACCTGATAGCGACCTGCAAAGCAGGTACCAAGAGCTGCCAACTGTAACCCTAGTGGGCTAAACTATGCACTGAATAAGATTCACTTAATTCAACGCAGGTTGAGACTTTTGTTCGCTGAGTAGTTATTTGCGATAAATCTTATTCAGTACGTAGTTTACCCCACCAGGGTTAGAGGTCGCAACTCTTGGTCGTTGTCAGTCTAAGACATCAGTGATGTCTGACTGGGAGTAGCACTGACCACCAGAGGGATATACTTATCAGTCTTATCACTCACTATGTCTGTCTTGCTTAGTTTGCTTTAGGCTAGACTGGTTTGCCATTATTACTTGTCTTTTCCATTACTTATGGCATACCGACGAGAACATAACAAGTTCGAAACCGGTCTATGTTTAGTGAGGAATTGACAAATGGTCTTAGCTACCAAACAAGGCTTGCTGGTTTAATTCAACGCAGGTCTGGGCTTTTGTCCGCTGAGTAGTTGTTTTTTCTGTAAACCTTATTCATTACAAAACAATGTTATTCACAAGGGGTCTTCCACTATAAGAAACTGCTGTCCCTTTCGTAAGAAATTTTTAAATGTCCAAATATGTTGAACTACTAAAAATATAGTAAATTCCTGGAAGGAAATATCTAGAAGTACTTGAATTTAGTTGATAGTACCAGGGGAATATCTGATTTGGAAATACCGATTTTCAGAAGTACTTCAGAATTAAATCGGAGATAAGTTATCGGCAATGAATGAAAAATACCATCCTGACAGGATTGACAATTAGTTACGATAACGCATTTGCAAAAATTTCAGATTCTGAAAAATAATTTATTTAATTTTTTGAAAAAAATTTCGATTTTATGAATGTCTCGTATATTATGTAGTAATAGTTTAGTTAACAAAAGCCTTAACATTATTTGTTCCAATGTAGTTTTCAAACATTGCTTACCTGAAACATACTAATTTTCTTACGAACGCACAGTGGACGGAAACGCCAAAAAGCTGGCCAAAATTAAAAAAATGAAGATTTTTTTTTTTGAAATGAAAACGTTTTAAATCGTTGTAGTGGTACCCCTAGCATTAGAAACGACCGTTAATACCGGTCCGGGTTCACTACCTGAGCGAGGAAATTACTTATTGTGCGACCGTGCAGCACGTCACTTCGGCAGCTCGCAACGCTTCAAAAATCGATAAATTTTGTTGCAGCGTAAAAATTCTCAAAGTGCAGTTTTCTGTATCATAAAAATGGATTCTGCATCAGAAAGTAAGTACAATTAAAATATCTCAGTATCAGATCAGTTTATTTATATGGTAATTAGTAAATAATTATCGAAGTGGAGTGCATTTTTGTACATGCAACGATTCATAAACTCCACAAAAAAGCCATGTTACACGGTTGGTGATGGTTGGTCTTGAAACTTATTGGAATGTGTTCAATGAACATTTTTTCGAAAGTGTATAAAAAATTAGCTGCATCTTTTTGCATCTTTGCGAGATATTGACCAAATTGTGCGCGAATGCACGGATGCATGCACATTCGTGCACCATAAAGCGGGCTCCTTTTGAATGCGTTCATGAATGTAATTCAGATAGTAATTGAATAAAATTAGTTTTCAAAGTCATTACACATTTTTATTCCATTCGCCAGATCCTAATTTTCCAGAAACAAATGAAACATGAATTCGCTTCAATGCAATAATAATTTTTGAACTATGTATATATTTTTGACCATAATTTTTTTGAAATTTTATATGGGATTCTTCATCAGCAACCCAAAAAAACTATATACAAAATTTTGTAAAAATGCAGCGATAATTGGCGATTTTTGGTATGTTTTGGGGGGATTTCATGGCCGCCATTTTGTTTTTTTCAAAATTCAACTTCGGATTCTTGATCAGCGACACAAAAAAACCCTGTATGCACAATTTCAGTAAAATAGCTCAATGCCTTTATATTTTGGCCAGCTTTTCGGCGTTTCCGTCCACTGTGGAACGGTTAAATCTACTACATGAAATATAATTCTTAACAAAATTATACAGTGAAATTTCCTACAAAAAAGGTGAGTTTATTTCCGCCGTTGCGTCGGACCAAGCCTTTTGCATTAAAAACTCGATAATAATATGCTTACAGTCGTAATCAATATGCCCTGCCAAGGTGCCATTGCTGTTGGGCTGTTAACCCATTATATACCAAGCATCAAAAATTCAAAAACGAACATTTTTGTTTGTAAATATTTATTTTTTACTCTTAAGAATACGTTCCTTGTTCAAAAAAAATAAAAAAATAACTATATAAAAAAAATATGAGTAAAAACCATGGGAGGATAATGAAATATTATTTTGAGGCACATAAGATATAATAATGATTTTAACGAAAATATATCATAAAATTTAATTTAATAAAATAACTAAGCAAAATTATTTTTAATAGAACTTTATTAATAAAAAAAAATTATAATATTTATTGCGTGACACACTGTAACCCGGTTTCATTTTTGTATATGTAAAACATGAATATGTAAATGTACATTAATTTATTAAAATTAAATGTGTGGCTATGGAAATTTAACTCCTTTACTTATTGGATGAAAATATAGGTGACCTGTATTATCATAAGATTATAAGGAGCAAATTCCTTTCATATTTTATTTTTAGTAAGGTATGTAAATTTAAATCTATTGGGAAATTTTTTTTATTACATTATAAATTTTAGTTGACACTAAGTATCAAAATTAAAAGCCCCACCATTTTTCCCAAATACTTATCTATAATAGAATTGAAATCCCCACCCAAATTAATGAATAAAGGGGTATTAATTTTATTATTAAGCGTTTACATTTTAACAGACTAACTATAAACATTACTTGCCACCTTAAACATATAAACAAAAAACTTATTAAAAAAAAGGACTGTCTTTTTAAAAATTTAAATATAACTTATTTTTTTATTGAAAATAAATATTTTTTAAATGTACGAAGAGTTTGAATACAAAAAAATTTCAAAAAAATTTGTATTATTTATAAAATAACTAGACAAGTAAATAATATTTATAAAAAAAAATAAAAAAAATTAATATCTTCTAATTTAATTTTTTCTTTATACTCAACATATTTTATATAAATATTATAAAACAAAAATACTAAACAAAACTAAACTTTTACTAGCTCTTTAAAATATTTTATTTAATAAAATTTAATATATAAAATAAAATAATATAAATTAATTTTTTATGTTAAATTAATATAAAATTTTCAAAAAATTTTATTTTTAAATACTCTTTAAAAAATTATTTTTTTTTTTTGATTTAAAATTTTTTTTTAAAATAAAAATAAAATATATTTTATAAAAATTTATATATATTAATTGGGAAATGATAAATTAATCGCTTGCTTTATACGTATAATATAATACTATATGATAAATACCGCTTCATATGTTTTAAAAGAAAGGGAAAATGCTTTTGTCATTTAAAATTTGAAGATGGCATACCAAACATAATTTCTGTACATTCCATCAACAATATCATCTGCCCCACATATGTTTTTTCAGCTGTACCAAAGGATTATGACAGACTTGTGAGTGCCAAAAACTGGATTGAATTGCACAAATATTTGGCTAAATTGTATTGGAGTTTCCTGTGAAAATTCCAGTCTTCCACTCAACAGAAGATGTTGACAAAGATACTGGGCAATGATATCAATACAAATCCAAATAATGGTACAGACACTGACATCGACAATGAATGACTCGGATACTTTGTGGGAGGAATGCAATAAGGTAGAAATTTTCTCTGAATCTCTGTATGAACCAACAGCTAGCTAGTAGAGCAGTTAAGACTGAAATTAGATTGAACTATATAAGCAATGTTCTAATGGATTAGGTCTACTAGTGACATACGTTAACAAATAACCTTTAGGGTGGTCTGAAAATAAGGACAATCCTTTTGTTCTAATTTTTCTAGGACTGCGAATTATGAGTGTTCTTCCTTAAACCAAAACCCACCCAATTTATCTAGTGGTCAAAAAAAGGTCCATGACCACCGCTTAAAATATAACAAAGCGATATAGAGTCATTACCCCATTGTAATATAACGCTTATTTAGCGTCATTGACATATTTCAAATTATTAATTTCCTTGTTCGCCTTTTGGTCGCAGAGGGGTTGCCTTTGTCGACAAAAAAAGAACTAAATGACCCAATCTGTATATCTGACAGTATTCCAGTCATCAATAAAAATGTCAGCCCCTGTATACGTAAATTTCCTACTAGTAAAAGCCATCAGCGGCCTGATTTTCTCATCGAAATAATCATCCGCGGATCTATGTTTTATACTAAATATATTTTAGAACCGTAATTTTTATTGAAACTGTAATTCGGCCGTGACCCTTTTTAGCACTGCATTTAGCGACAAAACATTCACGAACATCGACCAAGGCACACTCTGCCGGCTGGCAAATCCCAATCGGCATGTCCGCGCGGGGCGCGAACAATGACCCTGGCTATCCTTGAGTATGGCGGTGTCTCGCCAGCCGCCAGCTCCGCAGCTTTTGGGGTTTTGTTTCCGGCCCCCACGACTGTCAGCCGCTGGTGAACTAGGAGTCAGTCCCAGCGGCGTTCTCCAAGCAACGAAATCGAGCTATTTTCTTTTAAAGGATTACTTTACTGTGGCTGGTCGTTTTAAATGACACCGTTTTAATCCGAGATTATTTAACATTATATACCTATACCTTGAATATATTTTAATGATATAATAAAATATGTTTTCATTTTTAATACTAACAGTTACCGTAGTAGACCGTTGTAAGTGTTAGGAAGATTTGTAAAATCTTTTTGACGAAATTTCATTATAATAGCGACAAATTAATTACGGCATTTCCTTTTGTGTTAAACAAGCAGTAGGGGAGCCCGCACACTGTAGCCGTTCACTTCATTTCATTTATAATGAATTTGCCACCATCGGTTTACAGTTTCTGCTCAATTAGAATATATGTTTTGTGTAACAGTGCGAAAATAAAACGAAATACATATTTTCATCATTACCTTCGTTTGCCATGAGAATTCGGTCGGAAAGAGATGTCTTGCTTTTTTGATTTTTTAACATCTTCCAATTACCTGTCATCTTTCTGACTTTGGATATTTCTTTTGCTTCAGAGATATCTCACAACTATCAGGGTGTAAAAAAACACTTATTTCCAGAGCATTCCTAAAGGGCTACTCTAGAACCACGGTAGAGGTAAATGGACACGATCGGCCATATCTCCATTCGCGGGAGAATAACAATGTCAGCAGGCTCCTAGTCCTTCCTCCCAGTGGATGATGATTCCAGGAGTTTTACTCCTCTAGAGATAATCAAGAAACAACTCCAGAACCACACACTAGATTCAACTGGACAGCAACATCGACGGAACGGGAATAAAACATGCAACGGGGGCAGCCTCAACAGCATTTCATTGGTGATAATCGAGATGTGAATGATTTTTTGGCATATCTAATAACTAGTTTAATTTTGTCATAATGCGAAACTACCTTTAAGCTGTATAGGTTGTAGATACAGTTCTCTTTATTGGTCTTCTACATAACTCCATACATAACAAAACAAACTTTCAGGATTTACATCATATGGAATATCTCATTAGTAGGGCTGTCAAAAATGATCCGTGGAACAGTGGCGTACGCGAAATTAACTAATACGAGAAACAATAAACTGTTACAATTTATAACAATGTATGTAAAACTTACCCTCTTAACTAGCTTGCTTATCACAAACTGGAGAAGATGTGTAGCCATTTTGCAGCATCAGGTATGTTTCTATGGTTGCCTCCTTGAGTGATGTTCGCTTTGGTGAAAATATATTCTTATATTTTGAAAACGACCGTTCGACATCTACTGATGTAATATAAGCATACGTAAAATAGTCTTTGAACGCACTTAACGGATCTGGGGCTGCACATATTTGTCTTAATTAGGTAAAACCGGTGTCTTTATTTAACACACTTGCAAACTTTTCTTTAACGCGTTCATTTGTTGCGTCACCTATAGCGTGTAGCAGTAGATTCACTTCGTCCACTATTTGCAGTGACTCCGCTAACGACAACGCACTATTTTCTAATTTTTTTATGCTTTCATGTAATGGTTTATAGTTCTTCGCAATATTTTTTAAAGCTGTTTCAACGGAAATATCTTCGAATTTTGTCTGGCTTTTCTTAATAGCTGCAGCCTCATCTGGATTGAATTGTAGTATCGCAGCTTTTATTTGTTGGAAATATTCAGCATAATAAAAAGCTGCCTGCAACCGTGTTCCCCAACATGTAAGAATCGGCTGTGGTGGTTCAGGAATACCGGGACACTTGCTATGAAATGCACGGAGACGTTTAGGAGATTTAAGAAACACTTTTTTTGTACATGCTATTAATGCATCCACCTCTGGAAAACCTTTTCGAATAGTTTCTGCCACAACATGTAAAGCATGCACTTTACACGTAACATGTATAATCAGTCACAAACATCTACACTTAACTTTTTGACAGTTCAAGTTTTTCTAACGTCTCCAGCACCACCTTGGTAATTGTTTCACTAGTACACTGACTTAGTCTTTTGCTAGCTAGTAACAGTGGAACTGTCGGTTTAAGATGGTCCAGCACTCGTACTATAACATTTAAAATAGAATTTTTTTTATAATCTGTTGTCTCATCAACAGATAACCACAGTCGTGTATTTTTTAATTCACATTTCATCTTATTTACCATGTCTACGTGTACAGTTGGTAGATAGTTATATAACGTTGTACGACTTGGTAACTTCACCTGGGCATTGTATTTATTCCAGAACTCTCGAAATGGTTGTTTATCGAGTATGTGCAGCAAAACATCACAGCCAATCAGCATTATAGTAAATCGAACATAAAATTTGTTAAATTACGGAAGTTTTGATAATAAAAGAGACCGGTATGAGATTGATAATGTTGATCGCACAAATAATATTCTCGAAGCAGTTAACAATAATCCTCGCATATCAATGCGACAAATTGCAGGCGAAACAAATATTCCTAAGACAACTGTACACAAGACAATAAAACATTCGTACAAATCTACGATTGTCCAAGCTTTAAACAATAATGATTTTGGTAGAAGACTTAAATTTTGTCGTTGGTTTAATCAGAAATGCGAAGAATAACCTGATTTTCAATCGAGAGGTATATGGACCGATGAAAGTCGTTTTCCAAACTGTGGAGTCTTAGCAAGCACAATTATCACCACTGGGCCACAAAAAATCCGCATGTAACTACGCAAACAAGATTCCAAACTAGGTTTGGATTCGATGTTTGGTGCGGCATGTATAGTTATTACCTCTTCTCTTGCTATTCTACTCCTATGATCTGCCTATAACCCTTTCCTTAATTATTATTTTTAGATCGGTCCATTCGTTTTTCACAACAATTTAACAGAAGCAGCCTATCGTGAACTTCTAGAAAATCAAGTTTTACCCGAGATGACAGAATTTTACAGAACAAGAAATAAACGAATTGTGGTTCAAACAAGATGGCTGTCCTGCACATAGTATTATGTGCAAGACATAATGTGAGACGGATATTGCAGAAAAATTTTGGTAACTGCATAATTTCAAATAGAGGACCAGTATTGTGGTCTCCCCGCTCCCCCTGATATAACCCCTTCTGATTTTTATTTGTGGGGTACGATGATTTATATGATTTTGAAAGTCCGGAAACTATCGATATTTTGGAAGACATAGTTAGGGAAGTTTTCGGCACAATAAATGCCAATACTCTCAGAAGATTAATCAGCACAGTTAGGCTTAGATGCCAAAAATTTATTCAGCTGAATGGAGGTCATATTGAACAGTTTTATTAAATCTTCTTACTTCTTGACTATTATTTCTTCTATTATGTTAATTTGCTGTTATTAAAAAAATTTTCTCCACATCGATTATGTTCAGTATTTTAACAGAAAATTAAAAAACCGCTGCCAATTACTTGGGGATCAGAACTCCCTCACCGTAGTAAAACTCGACGTGTGGTGGAGTTTATAATAAAAGTAATTTTTGACGTTTCAAAAAATTCAAATTTTGACGTTTCAAAAAAAGTCACATTTTGACGTTTCAAAAAAAGTCACGTTGGTGGAATGTCACTAATATTTTTTTTATAAATTTGAAAGCTTTTTCTCAAAAACTGTAGCTGCTATCGCGAACCACACAGAAACATTTTTCTGTCTGAAATTTTGTGTACCATAATTCGTCGAGATTCGTCCAGAAATGCAATAAAAATTTTCAAAATTTTTTTGACGAATACGTAACTTTTCACTTTGAGGGGTGAGGAAGTAATTATTTAAACATGTCAAATTGGTAACCGTAATATTACTGTTATTTATTATAATAGTTGGTATTAAGTATATCCATGAAATCAAAATAACTTTTTGATTTTCAATGGCCTACTATTTTGTTTTGTTAAGCAATGGTGAACTTTTCTTGAATTAGTCCCTTGAAAAAACAATTTTTCCTCGGCATGTGATACATCATTTAAGAGTTATTTTTAGGCACAATCAGAAAAACGAAAAATTCAATATGGCTGCCATAAGAAAAACAAAAGTTACCTCGGATATCTCGAAATAAAAAGATTATCGACGTTTCTACACCAAAAAAGTGTCCGTATAATGTAAAAGTCTAAAACCTGTCTGATCAAGGATTACTTGGCTACAGCCAAAAAGAGAAATCAAAATGTTCGTTTTTTTTTTTTTGGAATATCCCAAAAACGGTTTCAGTTAGCCTTGATTTCTTAACGGATTTGGAATCAGCATAAAATTTGCTAAAACTTATCCCATTTAACTGACCTTGTAGCTTAAGGTGTCCGAGCTCACAATGGTGAGCATCGAATTTGGGACACACGGTATGTAAGATAGGAAAAGGAAGCATGCAGTATTACATCATCCTGAATCACCTCACCTAAATTCACTCTTTCTACTATTTATTTAAATACAGCATTCGATGGGACAAACCCCCAGTTACAGGATAATTTTGAAAACAGCGGTATAGTTTATACGAGCACAATTGAAATCGTATAAAAACTAAAAGCCAGCAAAAACAGTCGGCATCTCTTTATTCTATATATTATTGTATATGTACAATAAAGAGATGCCGACTGTTTTTGCTGGCTTTTAGTTTTTATACGATTTCAATTGTGCTCGTATAAACTATAACTACATAGACAAATAGTGTCAAACATATACTATCGCACAAATTAATATAATACAGATCAGACAATTGTTACTATTTTTTTAAAACGATTAGTTTTAAAAGAATTGACGAAACTGGAGAAAGTTCTGTGTATATATAATGCTCCCGTGAAATGGAAAAACCCCGAGTGACTACTACGTTTTTCCAGTGCACGGGATAAATTTAGTACAATAGAGAAGATAAATTTCTTCTTAATTCCATAGGTTTGTTTATTCATAATCAATTCTTAAAGAACGTATCTCATCGGTAGAAAATCCTTATTGCCCGGCTAGTTAGCGGTTCTGATTGTAATACTAGTTTTCCTTAGAATGCGGATAAGTAGATACTCTGTATCTCTCTAATAAATTAATAAATGTAGATATTATTGTACACCATCAATTTTTATCTGGTCTAATATTTATGTCATTAAAACACTTTTACTGTCGGATGTGGCGCCACTGCTCCTCGTCCAACATTCGCCTACTTCTCCATATTTTTCGCTTTCTCGACTGACTGGTCCTTGTTGCGAAGGGACTTCTGTGACTCACGTCCTAGTCCTGTGGAACGCCTATATTGCGGGGATAGAATGTCCTTGTATCGATTGACTTTAAGATTCCTTCGATAATACCCAAATATAGAGTCTTTTGTTTGTTCATTACGGGTTAATTTGGCAAGCTCTACAGTGTTTATCTGGATTTTGTCTTCCACTTTATACGTTATACAGTGAAAAGAAAACCCTCGTCAACATATTGTTTTGTCTGTCAATCCGCCCAACGGTTTTCATAATTTATCGTGTTTGTGGCATATATTGTTTAATCTAGAGGTTTTTAAAAGCCCTTTGGGCATTAACTAGACCTAATTATCTACTTCAAACGTCAAAAAAGGCAGTGGCGTATTAAGGTAATTGGATTCCAAACACGTATTATGAATTAGAGATTCCTCAAAAATATTGCATACAGGGAGGAACAGTGAGCGTAAAGGTAAAACCGCGTTACAGACAAAATGGTGTATAACTGTATGACTGGCAACAAACCATTTACGGATATTCCTCCGTGTCGGGTTATACGCCTGCCAAATGTGCGAAGACAGTTTTAACATCTTTGAAAAACAACTTTTATTATTTGTATGTCTTGAAATAGAAAGCTTAGAGCCTGAGATAACATATTATGTACAATGGACACCGTGTATGTGGAAGTAAGTGACTGTAAATGGGGTAGTTGAAATCCCGGTGGCAAGTCCTAGCAACGACAGCAAAGCCTGTTAATTCATGTTTTCAGTCTACTGTAGTCTTCCAGCGAGTGCTTGATGATAACGATTTTTTTAATATTTGCCTATAACATATTTTATATAGGTAATTTATGTAAAAAAAAATATTCAGAAATGTTGAACTCTTTGAAGTGAAGTATGTTTTATTTGGTTGGACAATTTTGTGCACTCTATTTACTGTAAACCATAAAACAGGCATGAAAATTTCTTGAATGCAACAAGCGAAACAAAAACTACTAAAATACGTTCTAAAATTCAATGAGCAAGCCATAAAACTGCACCGCGACATTCTTAAAGCTCCACAACACAAGCTTTTCAGTGACTGTTTTACAAAGAAGCTTGGTCTCAGAACTTGTGGTAGTAAGAATTAATAATAAAAAGACAATTTATTGAACTCTTCCAAGGCGATCCTAATTTATATACATACAGTGTGTTATTTATAAATTTCCTTGAAATGTAAATAACAATGTAAATAGATATACAGGGTGGGGCAATAGTGCGTCCGTCTTCGATATGTCGAGTTCTATGATAGCTAGAAACTTGATTTAAAAACATAAGTAAACTAGACAAAAAAAGTCTATAACCGGAAATTATTTTTGAATATACAGGGTGAGCCAAGACGATTCTGCAGAATCGGCTAACATTTTTTTAAGTGGAATGCCATGTATCAGAACATTTTTTGAAACCTCTTTGTGGCCTCCTTCCACTTCTGTATTATTATTGACTCTCTCCCAACCATTTGGATGTAATGATTTTTTTTGTAGAAATTATGCCATTTACACGAGTGTGTTAAAAAAATCACTACAATCACAATTATCGATTTTAAGCAGGGTTGCGACGATTTAAATCGATTTGATTTAAATCGTGATTTAAGTCAGACTCGATTTTCTTAAATTTAAATCATGATTTAAATCAAGTTGTGTAAAGCCAGGAAATCAAACTTCAGAAAATTCAAATAAAAAGTATAGTTTATTTAAAAGCTAGATACAAATTAAATTGAAAAAAAATTCAAATAAAAAGAAGAAAAGAACAGTTAGGTTACACATATAAAACAAAAGTTACCTTCTTAAATGTACATTATAAATTAGGTGCCTACTTAAAAGCAGAAACATAAAGTAAACAAATTAAACTAAAAGAAAATAGAACATGATTTACTCCAAAACAAAAATTTTAAATTAGGTTAATTATTGTAAAGTTTTACAAAAAAACTAATTTACAGTTTTTGCCCTACCCAGTTCCCTTTAAAATTTTTTAGATTTAGAATACCTGCATTAAATCAACTTCCTGCCTTTTCGTGATGGCCTTTTAATCTTTAAACAATCTCATTCTTTTTACTTTTTCCTCTGTTACTGGTTTTTCTTTTTTCTGTTTTTTTTTTATAAAATAATCCCAAATTTCGTCTTTCTTCCTTCCGCTCATTTTTATTTTACATTTCAGTCGCGCGTCGCCTCGGCATCTATGAAATTAATGAAACCAACCACCAAGCTTGTCAGAACAGGAAAATGCTGATTTTTTTATTGTTTGTATGAAAATATTGAGACCATATAGAGAATTTTTCCAGTGACGTGAATAATTTATATGTGCAAATTGGTAGTTAGAGAATACAAAAAAAATAGTGTATGGACAAATCGTATTTGTTTTCTAAAAATTAGAGTAGAACTGCAAAAAAACAAAAAAACCTGATTTTTTTTTGATTTTTTAAATAAAAATCATTGATTTTTGTTTTTTTTTAAAAAAATCATGGTTTTTCAACCCTGATTTTAAGAAAAAATATGTAGTGCATGTAGTACCAGTTATGAGACATCTGTGTACAGCCATTTTGACTTCCTAAAAGTATACAGGGTGGCCAAAAATAATTTTTAAATTTACGAGTATTTCAAATGAATTTTCTCAATTGCTTCAACATAACACTCTATATTTTTGAACGATGTGATGTAGAATTGAAAAACGAACATTCTTTGTATGTACATCCCTGTGGCTATTTGTAACTATTTTCGATTTAATGAACAATAACTGCAAAATTCAGCAATAAAAATTAAAAATATATTTTTTTTGTAATTCATGAGAAGATATTATAAAAAGTGCTCCACATGTGGCCCATTTTGATTGACACACATTTCTATGCGTCTTTAAAATGAGGTTTCTGCAAGAAATTGCCGGAGTGATACTTCTAAAAGTATTTGTTATCATTTCCTTAAAATTTTGCATTGTTGTTGGTGTGATGTTTTTATAGACGTCATGTAACAACACGCTTATTATAATATCTTATCTTGAATTATTTAAAAAACAACGCCATTTTTATTTGCAGTGATTGTTCAATAAATTGAACATGGTTACAAATAGCCATAGGAAGGTACGTACAAAAAAATGTTCCATTTTTCAATCCTAAATCACATCGTCCAAAAAATTTATAGGGTGCTTGAAAAAATTGAGAAAATTCAGTTCAAAAAGCTGTAAATTTAAAATCCTTTTTGGCCACCCTGTATACTTTTAGGAAGTAAAAATGGCTGTCTGTCATCACACAGATTCTCATCATAACTGGCTCGCACTAACATATTTTTTCTTAAAATCGACAATTGTGATTGTAGTGATATTTTTAATATACAGTGAATGGTATAATTTCAAAAAAAGGGGCTGTTTCTTAGCCTGGCTCACCCTGTATATTCAAAAACAATTTCCGATTGTCGACTTTTTGTCTAGTTTACTTATGTTTTAAAATCAAGTTTCTAGCTATCATAGAACTCGAGATATCGAATTCGGACGCACTATTGCTCCACCCTGTATAATCTTAGACGCCTTTGCTACATTGCTGCAAGTAATATGTCCCTCGATGTCAACAAGCAATATAAAGTGTATTTTATTTCTTATACCTTGGTTGCTTTGTAGATCTTCCGATTTAAATTTTTTAGCCAATGATTGCCTTTTATTAGACTCCGCGTTGAGGAATTGAACCAGTAAACAAATAGAGATGTAAGTGTTGTTTGAGTCAAAACAAATTGCGCTGTACCAATGATTTGCTTGTAAACGCCGAAATGTTGAAACATTGTATAAACAATATAGGGTTGAGGCAGCTAACGTGAGACATACTGTATATTTTAAATAAATTATGTATGCAGCATAGAATATAGTCTTGGTATTGAGTAAGGACTTTACCCTAATAAATCTAGATTAATGCCCTGGTTATCGAGGACTTTCACGTTTATAGGCGGTATGGTGCAGTGCAAAACGTTTTATATATGTTACATTGTGTTGGTTAGGGTGTTGCGCTATTCAGAGACCACCCACGTACTCCACATTTTGTTTGTTATTGATTGGTCAAGTTGCGTCACAAATATTGATTCTAACGTTGGTGTATCTCTTAATAAACGCGAAAGTGGATTTGCAAAAAACAATGCCTGGTTATAGATTTTCGCTTCCATTACCAATTAAGCAGTGAAATGCTCAAATATTACGTGACCAAAAGGCATGTGATTTTTTATTACGCGTGAGGCTGTTAAATGACTTGTTAACTCAGTCATACATTTTATGCAGTCTCGTATGCAGGTTATGAACTTACGAGGAACATGTTTTATTATTTCTACTTTTAACATCATTAGAAATATTATATATACAGTGTGGCCCACTTGAAAGCGGGAATTGCCATATAAAATTTGTTTATCGTGCTATTTTGACTTTTTTAAATTGTAGACTGCGCAAAATTGACCTTTTTTTTACAAAAACCAAGGCCTACTGCTTAATTTTTTGAAGGAGAAAATTCAAGAAATCGTATTCGTATTTTTTACAAGTACGCCGCTGTATTAAGCCCCTCCCCCATTCGAAATGAGCGTGTAGTTTTTTATTTTACAATTTTTATGTTTTTTTTTTAATAATCCAACCAAATTACTAAGTGTAATTTCTTTTGTTAATTTGAATAATTATTTTATTACAGTAAATGTCACATAAATAAGATTGTTTTGGATATATTAGAAATCGGTGATCGTATCAATATTTATACAAATAATAATAATTAATAAAGCAGAAAAGCTATTGTTTTGATCGTGCGCCTATCTGCAAACTAAAAATAAAAGTAAATTATTCAACAGATACGAACAAATTATCAATGATATTTGAAGTGAATTACTTGTAAAATTTAGAGACTTAAAACAAATAATTCGGCATACTTTCTTCTGTGTCTCGCTATAAATAAAAGCCATTGCATTTCAAGAACACGTATACTTCCAATTTAATTATTAATATATAGAAAAGCAAATAAAGGATCTGTTTACAAATCAAAACGTTTGTAAAATCAAAAAACGATTCCTAAATATCTAAGTGTATATATAACAATTAAAATATGTTAAACCTATTTTGCAAAAAACAGTGCCTTACAAACAACATATGTCGAGAGTTGAAGTTAATAAATCATTAGTTAATAATAAAGGTAACTTGGTTCCAAGTTTTATCACTGTGGAACTTCCGAGATACACCCAGGTTTAATCAATATGGATGTTTGTCTAATACACTGTCCTCGTTTATTTATATTAATGTTTATTTTTATTTACAGAATATTTTACTTAAAATAGTGGTTTTCTTCTTTATTATTAATCAGTCATATCCCATCCAATAGTTTCATAGACAAAATACGAGATATATTATTTGCCAAACACATTTTATAAATAATAGTATTTAACCTAGTTTTATCACGTTTAATCGCTACCTAAGATAATATAATTTTAATTTAGATAGGTTTATGTTAAGTATAATAATAAACATATCTTATCCTCTGCAAATTGACGTAAGTCAACATGTATGTATACTTGTACTGATAATTCTAGAAATTGATAAAATTATTAGTTGAATTTAATTAGTACATAGATAGATACAGAAGTATCGTCTCGTCGGAGATACAAGGTGTCTTGTATATCTAGATCATAGTTTAAAGAGAATAAATTGGGACAGTACCCGTTTTTATGAATGAAAAGTTACCCTCAAATTGCTTGACCTCGATTCACGTTTAGTAGGAAAATGCTCCAAATTTAAAGTTTGGTAGGAAAAAGTAGGAATAGAAAATAATAGTAAAAAGTTTTTCTAAGTTGCCTGAGAGCATTGTACTGATAGTTAACAGAAAGTAAATTATTGTACTGCAAAAAATTCATTTTTCGTCGCCTCGTTCGATTAGATCACTGGTTCAAATTACATAGTACCGCTTCTCGGTGCCAGATGGCGCAGCCATTTTAAAATAATATTTTAGTTATTTTCTACATTTAAAACAGTTTTAATAAATTATTATACTTTACGAAAAGTAGCCATTATGAAATTGTTTTTTATTTTTGTTATAAGTACCAATAAAGCTTATATAGAAAAGACAACAATCTATGTCCATCACTCTTAATAATTTTACGTTTCGCGCCCTTTCCTACCAAACTTTTTACTATGAAGACAAAACGAAGATGGAGATGAGCAGCAAATCGAACTGTCCAAACTAGTTCTTTAACTATGCTTAGATAACTTGGGTAGCCATGGAATAATGGATTGCATCGTTCGTTCCTGCTAGAGGCATATTTCAAAGCCCGGATTCCCCTATACTGCAGCTGTGCGTCAGTTTTGTACTCGCTGCAATATTCGACATGTGAGTGCTTCACCAAGTGTCAGTTTGGGGGGGGGGACCAAGTTCGGACAGAATAGTTCAATTGTCAATAATAAATCCCGAGGACAAAACCGATCTGCCCCGTACCTTTATCCATCCAGTGTTCACCATATTTTGAAGAGAGTATAGAAAGAGAAATTTTGAAAATTTAGATGATTTTAAAATCATTTGTTTAACGAGGTTCACTTTCATTTCTAGTGGTTAATATACAGAATGGTCGATATTGGGACTTAAATAATCCTAAAAGCAAGCCAAGGAGACAATTGCACAGCCCTAAGGTTATATAATTTGGTGCGCAATGTCATGTGCCGGCATAATCGATGTATATTGTTTGAGGATAGTCGGGGGTCATGCGTTAACCGTGAACAATCCTCGACACTATGCCATGTTTCGTAACTTTTTCGAGGATAGAGCCACAACCCGCAGGGCAAGACAGTCCATGGCCACCGTCAGAGAGCGAGCTATTTCTGAATAAAGTTATTTCCAAGTTTGGTGACATTTCCTGACGAGGGCATCGGGCCTTACTCCCTTTGATTTTTTCTCTTGAAGATATCTAAACAGTAAAGTTAGACCGCCTTCTTTAATGGGTG
Source organism: Rhamnusium bicolor (assembly GCA_029963845.1). Classification (NCBI taxonomy): domain Eukaryota; kingdom Metazoa; phylum Arthropoda; class Insecta; order Coleoptera; family Cerambycidae; genus Rhamnusium; species Rhamnusium bicolor. The sequence goes on along the minus strand of JANEYF010000691.1, from coordinate 53,182 downwards.
AAACTATTCCATTTTCGGAGGAGATGAAATATCTAGGAGTCACTCTAGATAAACATTTAATTGGAACTTTCATCTGGAAAAGGTAGTACACAAAGCAGTGTCTTTATGGACATGTCGTCGTATGTGTGGTAAATCCTGAGGTATGGGGCTTCAACAAATTTACTGTATATATGTCACGGTCATCAGATCAATAATAACATACGGATCCATCGTTGGGTGGCCGAAAGGATCACAATGAACCGCCAAAGCATGCTTGACCATAACGGGGACAATTATCAAAACAAATCAAAATAAATTTTATTTGGCGTAAATGTTACACACAATAGGAAGATGGTTAACGTAAACCATCTATCATCATCTCCCTTGAATTTTACTGTAAACCAATTTAGTAAAATACAAGAGATTTAAATAATTAATGATTCTATTAACAGTAAAATAATGGCAAAATATAAAAAAAGAAGAACACTTGGTTATTATAACTAACTATTATCATTATTATTATTAGTTTGTAAATAAACAAACTGAGAAAGAACAAAAACACAAAAATAAACAATAAATCCCAAAATTCAGCACCACACCTTCAGCTGCAATAGAAATTCTTCTGGATTTTCCTCCACTCCATATATATTTGGAGAGAGGTGCCAGGTGGGCAGCGTACAGACTGCAACAGACAGCCATTAATATGTCGCAGACTAGTACCATGGAGCGAAACAGACTGCTGGATGATATAGAAAGTAATAGCATCCTGGGAAGACCCTCGGATACTATGCCTACCATGACCCACTACGAACTGATCTTCAACGTCTTTTTTCGGAAAGAGATAAGTGGAATCGGAATCAAGCCGACCTACTAAAGGCAGACAGTTGCTGGTTTACAAACGGCTCCAAAACTCCCGAGGGAACAGTGGCCGGAGTATATAGCTACAGGCCAAGGGTGAGGATATTCTCAAGCGTACATACCATTGCAACTATATTTCAGGCCGAGGTTAATGCCATTGAACTGCGTGTATGAAGGCTGGAATATATGCATCCTGCACGCAGTTCAATAAAAATTTTCTCAGATAGCCAAGCAGCCCTAAAAGCTCTTAGCTCCTACCGGAATAACTTCAAAACGGTGTGAAACTGTCAGAGGGTTCTCAATCATTTGAGCAAAAACAACAAAGTGACTTGTCTGGATACCCGGCCACCCTAGTCTGAAAGGTAACGAAATAGTTGACTCTGTGGCCAGAGAATGAGCGGCATCACGAATCATCAGACCAGAACTGATACTTAACATATCTTCAGAAACTGCAAAGATTGCAATCTGAGCTGAAAGGAGAACTCTCCAGTATTGGCAGGAGTTACCAGGATTAGTTCACACCTTTTGAAATCAAGCGCTAAAAAACTTTTAGAGATAAACAGGGTAAACTGACAACCCTAATAGGCCTATATACTGGGCACTGCCGACTAAACTATCATCTGCATAAACTCGGCCTAGCGGATGCCTGAAGGAAGATGAGAAGGCAGACCACGCCTTATGCACCAGTATCCGATACTCAATATTTGGCAAAAGGCAACTGCTGCCAGAGGATCTGAACACACTCTCCGCCAATAAAGTCATCAGTTTCATTAAGAAACTGAACTTATTGGGTGAAATATAATTAGTAGTGAGCCACAATAGACCTGCTGATGACCACAATGGAGGGCCCAGAAGGACCCACTCACAAAAAACCTTAACTAACCTAAACAGTAAAGTTTACATCGACTCTCCAGATAATATTCAACAGCTGAAGAAGCATATACATGTCGAATTCAAAAACATTCGTGTAGACATATTCCAGCGCGTAGTGCCAACACCACCTGTTTATATGTGATATTGGTAGTGCAGAATATAAAAGACTCGGTTGAAGGACAATCAATGCTTTGTATAAAATTAATTTTGTACACATACCAAGAGATGATCCTATTCTATATAAAAAGTGACATTTCTGTGATATTTTATTCATAATGAAATTTGCATGACTTAAAATTCAAATTTTCAGATCTATTGTGAATCGTAAATATTTCGTTTCGGTAACTTTTTCCAGAGTAATATTATTTATCGATATATTTAATGAATTATGATGCTGTTTAATTTACAATTATTTGCTATGAATATATATTTAGATCTTTTTTATATTTATCATTTCCTCAGGATTTGTACCTATTATATATATATATATCATAGTACCATCAGCAAACATACTTATACTACCCTTTTTTACATATTTTACAATATCATTTGCATATAATGGAAACAAAATTCGTCCCAAACGTACACTGTGGTACACCATTTAAATTTTCTAATTCGGATACAAAATTTGTATATTTTTCTTTTTGATAACGACTAGATAAATAATGTTTAAACTACTCTAGTCCTGTATTACGAATTCCAATTTTCTCAAGTTTTCTTACCAGTAATTCTCTATTAACAGTGTCTAAAGCTTTTCGAAAATCCAAGAAAACTTCCAATATAATATTATTGTCATCAATTGTCTTAATCCATTTATTACTTATATTTGGTATTACTGATTCACAAGAATGTTGTTTACGAAATCCTGGCATAATTTTTTTATCACAATATTCTAAAAGGTGGATTTTTACCACAATTTCCAAACGCTTTTCATATCCTGGCATAATATTTATTGGCCTAAATTCTTCACAGAGATGAGTATTATATACTTTGGACACAGGTACAACACATGATGTTTTCCAGTCACTGGGGAGAATTCCAATCTGTATTGATGAATTTACAATATCCAGAAAACAATTTCCGGGAACTATAAACGCATCCGTAATTATTTTTGTAGATATGCCGATATCTTCTGTTCTAGCAGTATCTTTTAATGTGTACACAATTGTTTTTAATTCATGTAAATTAATGACTTTAAATACTTTAAATAGCTCATGACTGTATGTTTGCTATTACTATCAAAGCCTTTTGGAATTATTATTTCACTGATTATAATATCGATACTTTCTAAGAAATATTTATTAATTTATTTGCCACAATTTGCTCATTTGAAACTCCACATTCTCAAATATTATATTTTTTCCTACAAGTTTCCTAGTATTGGGTAATAGGGTTCTTAAGTTCATCCACATTAGTTTGCTGTTATTTTGTTTCCATCTATTATTTTATTAAAGTATTTTTCTTTTTCATTTATTATTATAGCTGTTACATTGTTTCTTAAGTCTTTGTATTCTCTCCATATATTATTATCCTGTGTAAAAGTTGCTTCTTCATATTTTCTATCTCATTCTTTAATTAAAATAATTTTTTCATAATTAATCCATTTATTATATTGATATTTTTCTGCTATGATAAAGTCAATGGTAGGACAAATTATATTGAGTGTGTCAGACATATCATTTATTAGGGAATTTGAAAATCCATCAGTGATGTTTTTCCCTCAAATTTAGTAGAATCATATACATTTAAAAAATCCAACTTTCCATTTACTGGGACATCCCCTGTAACATTCCATTTTAATCATTACAACAACAATATAAAGATACTTTAGAAGGCAATATTTTGGATCAGATTTGCTTTCCTACGATTTTCTAAGACGGGTGAAGCCAAATAATTATTTATTAATAACATAATAGATCAAGAATATCTTTGAGTGAAGAGTAAATCATGAATTTTAGGTTATGTGTGTCACATGATTTCACTAGCAAATTCCATTGTAATAATATGCAATTATGAATTAATGTGAAAAACAAGGACAAGTTTTACGTATTTTGTAAATAATAACAGTAAACATCCTGAAAGAGGTCGTCCACATAAAGAAAAGCAAAAAAAAATAGAAGTACAAAACAAAAATATTTACGTGTGATATTTTATCTATTAAAAATATATTAATAATTCTACATACATTATCATATCTGTTATGAATGTAACGTTTATATTCCCGTAGGACGCTTGAGATTTTTTTTACGTCTTAAAAATAAAAAGTAAACAATTGCAAAGAAACTACCATTACAAATATGGCAAAACTAAAATAGAACCCAGTATAGAGGCACACACATTTGATGTTCCATATGCCACAAAAGGAAACAAGACTAGGCCTATTTTTGGGCACGTTTATTAATATAGTGTGAATATTTGGAATTCCCTTCTAAGTCTAATATAAACTTGGTTAAACGGAGTACAGGGTTAATGTACCAAAAAGCATTTAGTAGACATGACTCATTTTAACAGACACTTAAATTTGGTAAATGGATACGCGACGGCGAAAAGGGTCAATCTCATGTATTGCAGCGACATTTGCTGGTAGAGTGATATTCTAATTTACATTGTCTTCAGGCAAATTTAATGTATAACTGTCTCAAAAATAAGGTGATGTGTAACCTTTTTTATGTATATCTGAATATACGTAGTAGAGTTGTTATGATCAATTTTTTTCTTGTAGCTCGGAGAGAAACTACAGTCGATTCGGGAAGGTTTAATTGGTGGTTACTTTTTATTTCGGCATTATTAAATTATCTCTATACAGTGAGTACGTAAAGGTTGGAATAAATTCAGTAAAATCGTTACAAAGCAAGTGACAAAAATTCGCTCAGATACGTCGATTTTTAAATTCATTTTTTAATTTGTTTATTTAAAAAAAATTTTTACATACTTTTTAAAAAGTTATGACGTCATCGGCAATTTTTTTAAATGGCAACCCCCATTTTTAAAAATTTCATTTGAAAGAGCACATTTTTCTGCATACAGCTACGTTAAATTATAAGGCATGTTGCACGACGAAATTATCGAAAAAAAAATCTTAACTACTTTTAACAGTTTAATAAAACAGAAATACAAGAAATAATAAAATAATAAATCCAGTAAAAAATAATTAAATTAAATGTTCAAATTGCGTACCATTTACTTCTTGACAATGCCCAAGCCGAAATTCAAATTCTCGCAAAACGCTAGTAATTATTTCGGGTCCAATTCTTCATTCGTACCTAATTCTGTCTTTTAAGTCCTCAATGTTATTCGGTCTATTAAAATACACTTTTTTTTAAGGTAACCCCATAAAAAATAATCCAATGGAGTTAGGTCCGGATATCTAGCTGGCCATTCTAATGAACCGCGTCTACCAATCTATCTGTCTGGGAAAATTTCGCTTAAATAATTACGCACTATTACCGAATAATGCGGTGATGCGCATCTTGTTGAAACCATATGGAGGTTCTCCGGTACATTAGGGTTTTCACCATTTGGATACAGTGCGGCAAGTCCCGGTATTATGTTTTGTTGGAGCAACTCCAAATATTTTACACCATTTAATAACCCGTCAATAAAAAATGGACCCAAAATTGTAGTCTCAACAATTCCAGCCCAACGTTTACTTTCTGTGGAAACTGGGTATGTACCTCCATCATCCAGTGTGGATTTTCATGTGACCAATATCGACAATTTTGCCTATTTACAGCGCCATTTAAGCAGAAGGTGGCCTATCAGAGAAAAGTACTCGACTTAAAAAATGTGGATTGGTATTACATCGTTCCATCATGGTTTCGCAAAACTGTACTCTGCGGTCGAAATCATCTTCGTTAAGCTCGTGAACTAAAGTTACTTTATTTGGGTGCCATTTATTCTTTTTCAAATATTTTTAAAATAGTCGACTGACTAATTGACTGCTCTGCTGCGACTTCGCGACCTGGTTTGTAAGGATTATCCTCCATTGTCAGTAAAACATCTAACTGTTTTATTTTCTGAAATTGCAAGACGACCTCTCGTATAATTATCCGTACATGACCACACTCTCGGAACTTATTTTCTATTTTGCTAACAGTTGTGGTAATCGGTCGATCAGGGTATTTATCGTTAAATAATTCAGTAACCCGAGTTTGTGTTCGGTACATGTCTCTACAACCAATCATCACCAAAATCTCAATTCGCTATCTCTCACTTAAACGTTCCATTATTAAAACTTTAAATAATGTGACAACTGAATGTGAGTAAATGTGAACTAACGTGACAGCCAGGTCCGCGTTTCTACGTAGATGAAAAAAAGCGTAAACATGAAAAAAGTGTAAGTCGTAAAACAGTTCCTCTACAGGGTTCGACCAAAAGTAAAACACGTGTGTGATATTAATGTTAAATTGTTTTTTTTTTTTCGATAATTTCGTCGTGCAACATGCCTTAGAATTTAACGTACTGTATGCAGAAAAATGTGCTCTTTCAAATGAAATTTTTAAAAATGGGGGTTGCCATTTAAAAAAATTGCCGATGACGTCATAACTTTTTAAAAAAAGTATGTAAATTTTTTTTTTAAATAAACAAATTAAGAAATGAATTTAAAAATCGACGTGTCTGAGCGAATTTTTGTCACTTGCTTGTAACGATTTTACGGAATTTATTCCAACCTTTACGTGCTCACTGTATACTTGCTGATAGAGGTGGCGATACCACAGGATTTGGTATCGGGTAAACAATAGAATGTAGGTATCGAACTAAACTTTAATATTGGTAAATATCGGCACCGATACCTGGAATTGTCGGTATTGAGGTATCGACACTTCGATACCAACAAATTTGTATTGATGACGAAAATGATTGATACTTACCAATATGTCAATATTTTGCCCAGTTTAATCAATATGTATGTAATCGTTATTACGTTTTGCGCATTGGATCAAGCATTCAATTAGGAATTTTCAAAAATTCAGTGGAAACAATTCCCAATTACAGGATTCATTAATTGGATAATTGCTAATATAAGAATTATGGAGAAGAATAATACAGGCAGGTATCGATTCTAGGTATCAATACCTCAGTATTGATACCTTGATACTAAATAATATCGATGAATTCCATTGTCTCGATATTTTGCCCACACCCTATTTGCTGGTTCTCTTTTTATTTCTCATCTTTTATAGGTCGTACTACAACAATAGGGCCTAAAGAATATGCACTGATACTCATTACAAAAACCGAATATGTACTAGAGTAATGATGGCATTACAGTATTTGAATCCCGTCAAGACTGTAGTGCATTCCACTCCCGCAACCATATTGTTTAGAGATTTGTAGTTGACTTTAACATGACTCGTCAGTCCCCATCAATGCGGTCTAGGTTCATAATGCAATTGTTATAAAAGTAAGTTCTCCAGTCTTCAATCGGATCTATTTTCCAGACTAAACTTTCGGCTCTTTCTAGATGTGCTCGCAGTATTTCATGAACATCGATTATTTTCGAGCCCTTAACTAGGGCCCTACATCTTTGCTGTATTATCGAATTAGTCGTCCATGTTGGAATCTAGCTTCGCATCCCCCCCCCCCCCTTTTTTTTTTTTTTTTTGGTTTTTTTTTTTTTCCCCTTTTTTTTCTTTTTTTCCCCCCGCCCCGTTTTGTTGTTTGATTTGAGTTGGGGGCGCCGTTTTCTCACCACACACTGCACTTTTTTTAATCAGCCGCCATTTTTTATCTGTCATTTTGTATCGCCACTCTGTTTATCATTACCACATTAGTTGGATACAATATACGTGGGATCGTTTTTATATTTTCAGACGGCATGAAAACAAAAGACTAGAGCAGCAACAAAAATTTGTTTTTCAATATGGTTCACTTACTTTTGAATACAGACATTACACCGTTTCAATAACATCTTTTATCCGTTGTAACATATTTATGTGGTTTCTCCACAAAATGGCTCTCAACAACTGATGTAAATTCATCATTGTCTCTAAATTTTGCCCTTCCCAAGTGGTTTTTTTTTTAGATTCGGTTACAAAAAGTAGTTACTGGGTGCCAAATGTCGACCATGAGGCGGGTGTTCAATTTATTTGAAACCACAATCAGCAACAGCAGCTTTTGCAATTCATGATATGTACACTGGTGCATTGCCATGGAACAGCAAAACTCCTCGCGTCAGTTTTCCATCCCTTTTCATTTTAATATAATCTCTGAGGCGATGCATTAAGCTGGAATAATACTCTCCCGTTACTGCGCTACCTTCTTCAAATAATTAATACACAAATTTCCCTCACACTCCCAAAAAATGATTGCCATTATTTTTGCTGTAGAAGGGGTGACCTTAAACTTCTTGAGAGGTCTGGCGCCCTTGACATGCCACTGCATCGACTCTTGTTCAGGATCATAATGAAACTCACGTTTCATCTCCGACAAATCAGTTGATTTTTAAATTTGGTACGTCTCTACAAAGCGCCAAGAATTGTTCACATGTCTATACTTAGGGTATCATCATCCAATGATTCTCGACCATATTTAAACAGTTTTGACCACTCAAAAATAGTTGATTGGAAGGGTAGTCATTCCCGTATACAACTAATATTTCTTCAGTTATAATTTTTGGGGTTTTGTCTTGTTTTGTAAGGAATTTTATAACAGACGGCATTGGATATTTTTTGGATGCGCGATAACACAAACTGACAGTTAATGAAATGAATAATGTTGCAGTTGTTCTGTAAATTGACGTACAAGTTTCCAAGGCACATGTAGTTAAAAAATTGAATGGAAAATTGTATTCCTGAAGTGGGCTGGAATGTTTGATGTGAAGATAACACGTAGTTTTCCACAAAACATCAAAACCATATACTCCATTCGACGCAAGTTTCGCCAATCATGTTGGCATCATCTAGAGGTGGTTAAAACTCATCATCTCTAGATGATGCCAACCTAGGCTGGCGAAACTTGCGCCGAGTGCAGTATATGGTTTCGGTGTTTTGTGGAAAACTACGCCAGTGTTCTGAAAGTTGTGTCAATATTTAAATCTACCCAGTCTGAGAATATAAAATGACCCCTCGTATCACGCTTATTTAAAAAAAACAGCTCATTTTAAAAATTGGCAGCCATTTTGAATCATTTGAGAGATTTTTTGTTTTGTTGTAACAAACATAAACACCCAATATGGTCATTGCTTTTGATTTTTTTAACCTTGCTGTTTTTTGCTTGTATGTATAAGATAATTTATATACTTCAAATGTCTTAACTCGCCTCCAACGATAGACGCTACCATCTTCAGACAGTAAGCTTCTGGCCACGTGATAATAGTAGTCATCATGCAAGCAACAGTGCCATCATCGCCTGTGCACTTAAAGTTACAAAAAAAACGAAAGTGACTGGGGGTTGTTACATTAAACAATGATGTTTCAGTGTTAGCGTGAATGAGCACGCCTAGTGGTGAACGATGACACTTTTATGTAAAACCACATGTTATATGTATCTTATTCTTTTATTTTTCATCGACGGATATGGATTTAAGATATTAACTTTAGAGGAATAGGGTAAAGGGGGGACTAGAAATAAAACTGATTTTATTCGGATCTTAAAATTGACATAGTTAACTTGTGCATACAGAGTGTTTCAATAAACATGTACCATCGTTTAAGCGGTAGATACACAATGTCAAAATTTTCTTATTTTTTCAGCTTTTTCAAAGTATAAACGATACAAGAGTGAACTCATGTTGAAAGGTGGCGATGATCGATTATAACTACATTTCAAAACTGGCTCCCATTTTTGTATAGGATATAATGCAACGCCAAATTTGATATTTTTATCTTGAAGTGTGCTTCGAGTACTAGACATGTTTTGTTTTGACAAATTCATTCAGAAAATATAAAAAAATATTACCATATTGCACCAGTTATTTTCTGTGCTAAAAATAGTTACTATTAAATATAGACCGTCATTTGAAAGTTTTATCAGGTTTTCTTAAATATGAAACAATAATTTAAATTTGACACTGAACAATGTACAATTTTTGAGGTCATGGCAAAACATTCTTGCCATTAAGGCGCTTTTATAATTGTGTTATACAGTGTGTTCCCGAATTGTCCAAAGAGAAGCAGTTTTCTATTTTTAATTTGAACAGCAAGTCACAGTTATAAAAACTCTGACTTGCTCAAAAAATATAATTACAGTTATTAGAAATAAGATTTTACAAGGTGTCCATAAAATTCAATAATATGAAAATGTCCTAAGAAATAAGGACATGTTTTTAGTTTTGCAGCAAATTTGCCAAACAATAGAGGTCAAAATTATTGGTTATTGTATTACCAGGCAAATCGTTCATTCGGGTTGTGCACCATCATGCAAGAACCACGTTGCCCATTGTAGAATACACGGCAAATTTTCTGTTAAATTGAGATGGTTTCGAAGAAAATTTAAACATTTGGTACCGTCGAGACAATCTGGCCACCTAAATGGCCCAATGAAAAATGTATCAACATTTTCTAACTACACATTAATGTTGAATTCCCTCTGGTAGTGTCTCTCCATAATTGCTTGAGGAGTATCATCTGCGTCCACAACTTGATTATGAAGATTTGTGATATCACGACTTATAAAACATTACTCGTCCATAAGAAATATTTTCTTGTTCTTTGCCCTCTAACGACTTACAAAAATTCGAGACCTGGCTGAATGTGGTAGAGATGTAAAAGCCGTTCTGTTTGTCGTACTCTTGTTTACCATTTCATGAATTTCTTTATCTACCTTCAACAAATGGACTACGCGGAGACGGCTAGAATTGTTTCTGAATACTAACCAATCTGTTTCCCGAAGTTCTTTCAAGTTTGTCGCAGTTACTACCTTCATAAAATCTCAGAATTAGTATCATATTAGCTTGCACTGTAAAACTATACTGGAAATCCGTTTTTAACTCGTCAATTACACAGGAAATGCCAGAAATGATTGGTCGTTAACATCAACTAATATATCGAATACCAACAGCAACAAACTAAGATAGTTCTTTTTTTTTATATGATTATATTTGTTCCGACAAAAGTTAAGTTTAGTTAAATCAACTTATCTCCAAGAATCTAAGGTGGTTCTATGTACAGCTACTGTTTACTTTAAATGACCGGAGGACGCTGATATTCATATGTTATTTGAGGCATTGGGGGACTTAGCTTATTATTAAAACAAGATTGCACAATGGTATTAATATGATATAGCACTATAATACTCTTTAGCCTAACCTGTTTCAATGTTGCTTTCAATCAAAATTAACACAAACAAAATGTTCACTATAAAAACTAAGTATTCAGATAATTTTTGTTACTTTGGCAACTTTTGTCAGTTTGACAATTCAAACCACTTTTCCGCCTTGGTATAATGCTGAAATTAAAAATAACATTAGATGTAAAGAATTGGCATGAAAAAAGTATAAGAAATGTAAAAGCGAATACTATTTAAATCAATTTAAAACCCTTAGGATCACCATTAAAAAAAATGATTCTGCTTATAAAGATTATGTATCAGTAACTGAAAATAAAATCGCGCGCGATCCATCAAAATTTTGGCCTTTTGTTCAGTGTAAGAGGGGTAGATCTAGAATTCCAGGAACTGTAACTTATAACAATGGCACATTTGATTCGCCGCAAATGATAGTGGACGGTTTCGCAATATATTTTTTTTTTCAAGTGTATATACTGAATTTTATCCAAGTCACACAAATAACTCCATCTTAGACTTACCTGAAGCTATTAATATTACTTTTATAACAGAAAATGACATTCTGCGGGCAATTAAAAAACTAAAAAAACAAAATGACTGCTGGTATAGATAGATACTGTACCTAGCTTTGTGGTTAGAGATTCTGCCGCATTGTTCGTAATTCCGCTGGGACACCATTTTTAACACTATCCTCACCGAATCCAAGTTTCCAGATATAAGATATATGCCCTATTTTAAAAACTGGAGATCCTTCTTCAATAAATAACTTCAGGCCCATCGCAATTTCGTACAATATTACCAAAGCTCTTGAAATAATTTTATACACCTATATTTACGGTGCCGCTAAAACATCAATATCACTTTCTCAACATGGCTTTATGGTGAAAAGATCAACAGTAACAAATCTTGCATGTATTACCCAGTTTATATCTGAAAACGTGGATGCGGGAGGACAAGTAGATGTTATATACACAGATATCCAAGAAACACTTGATCAAATAGATCACTACTTGCTATTGGCCAGGCGAAAAGCTTTTGGCTTTTCAAATAAATTGATTTTGCTTTTTACTTCCTACTTGTTTTCTAGAGAGCAATTTATAAAATATTGTGGGCACAATTCTCAAAATTACATCGCAACATCAGGTGTTCTACAGGGGTCCAACGTGGGACCGCTGTTCTTTTTAATTTTCATAAATGATATAACAAGAGTAATCACTTGTCACCACTGACTGCAGATGTTCTTAAAATGTACATGAGTATTAGTTACACGCAATGATTGTTTTTTCAGTTACAAGCACAACATTTTTATTTGGTGCACCACTAAGACTAAATATTTCCAAATGCAAAATACTGGCATTTACTCGTAGGCAAAGCTCTATACAATTTGATTATAATATTGACAAGGTACCTATAGACCGTTGTTCCGAATTTAAGGACCCTGGAGTATTATTTGATTGTAAACTCACCTTCTCTGTTCATATTAATTTAATGATGAAATCAACTTCTAAATTAATTTTTTTTTTGTTAGAAATTGGACCTGTTTTTCAAACGTTGAAATTTTAAAAATATTGTACTTCTTATACATAAAATCTAAACTGGAATATGCCGCGCTGTTGATTTGGTGTCCTATCTATTAAAATTCAGTGTTATTAATTGATTCCACACAAAGAAAGTGTTTAAAGTTTATGTTTTTTAATAACAATTTTTATCCCGAACGAGGTACAGACAATAGAATATTATTAAAAATATTTAACATAATTTCATTAAGCGAAAGAAGAAACTGTATAGCTATTTCCTTCTTGTATAATTTAATACATAATAATATTGATTGTCCGTCCCTTGTTAACAGGCTTCATTTCCTAGTCCCTGGGTTGCATTCTCGTGAAAGTAACTATTTCTACTACCCTTTTGGTCACACTAATTTTATGCACAAGTCGCCAATATATAATGTTTGTAATTAATTTAACTCAATTTCAAGCCTATGTGACATTAATTAATTACGATCGTTTAAAAAGTACAATTGACTTAATCTTAGAAATATCTCTTAACATAAGTATATCATACACATACATATGTTATAATACCCTTTTATCTTTTGTATCCGATTCATTTTCGATTTTTTCTTTTATTTTTATATTGATTTATATTTTTGTGTTTTCCTGTAATTAGGAATTTTTACCTATTGGAAACAAATGGTTTATTATTCCGTTATATGTTATTCTAAACGTAAATGACTATATCATGTGTTGTACAGATCGATAAGCGTCAATATAATTCCAATCTTGTATCTAATTCATATTTTAGAGTAGTGTGGTAAATATTTATTATTGAAATTTAAAAAGTATGTAGTCTATGTTCTTTCTGTCCATTTACAAAACTTTAGTGTTATATTTTAAATAAAAAAAGTAATTGGAAGATAGATCATCAAATACAAATACATACCTACCTAAAATAATAAATTCACCTTTTTATTATTTAGAACTGAGTAGTTATAAGAGCTAGTAGATAATAGTTTTATTACTAATTATTTAATAATTAATAGTAAAATTATAATCAGGGAAAGGAAACTAGTTGAGAGAGTCAATTACCTGTAGCTACTACTGCCTCATGGTTGGCAGAAGGACATACGTAGACAAATAAAAGTAAAAGCATACATGATCACAATATTCGATCTGCATTCGTGGCTGTTAAAATATTATTTTGAACATTGATATTGGATAATTCTCCTGTCACTATTACTTCTAAACATTTTTATACACACTTGGTAGATACGTTTTACGGAATGTATGGCCACTAGGTAAAGGAAAACCTAGTAGGTATTTTGAAACCTCTAAACTCAGCATTGTCGACTACCTTCCAAGACTACATGCATTGAACGACACAAAAATCATAATAAAAATCCTCTTTTGTAACTGTACCGGTAATATTCTGCCAACGGTTAGCCAAATTTAAATGTCTTTCACAATCACGGCGTGTATGAAATACGTAACGTTGATTGCATGGAGTACACACAATATGTGTATGTGATCCATCTGTTCTAAGGTCAACGTAATTTTCAATCATTTTTGAGTTTATGCAGAAACAGTAGTAACTGCGCCATTGCTAAGAACATTTTATGCGAGAACCAAACCAAACACCACGGAAATAACCGCACGCTTTTGTGTTGCTAAGTTAACTGGATAAACTGCCGGCTCTGAAAATAGCAAATATATCCGGCACTTGATAATAAATGCATACTTTTCTTTTCGTTTTTCAATGGGTCGATTGAAAATAAATAAAGGTTTTGTTTTATCGTTTGCTGTATGACTCTGGGCTCCTCTAAAACACTCTGTATACTATCGTTTGTAGTAAGAACAGTTCATTTATTTTATTAATAGTTTAAAAGAGAGTTATATACTAATTTTCATAAACATAAACAACTTTCTGTCAGTGTCATTGACATTATATTCTGTTAAAGACTGTACTATATAAAATTATTATACTATTATGTCTACCGTTTCCTGTAATAATTAATGTTTTGTTAAAGATAATGCATTTGTTTAGGCGATGTTAAGGAGCTTAAGTGTTTTATTTAAAGTCATAACTGCTTTAGCTGACAAAAACAATCAAGATATAAGGCTCCTTGTGTTTGTGAAGACAACCAACCAGCCGTCTTTGTGGATTTCATTATATCGTATTGTAAAACTAATTTTAACTTTGCCGGAACTAGAAGGGCAGTTACAGGCTGTTTCCTAAATATCGTTTGTAACAAAGGATTGAAACTTAGGAGGATTTCCCAGAAATACTTGCAATCATATTTAGCCAATTGTTCTAGTAGAAAATGATGTTTTTGGTTGTATGTTATTAAATGGGGATAACTAGTGGAAAACAGCAGCCTGTCGAGACTTCAACGTCTCTGCTTTACCATACCGACTCGTAATAATTCAACAGTAAGTCATGGTACTTATTTTTTTAAAAACAGTGAATGTGGTAAACTGGACAGTAATCAAGTAATTTTCTTATTTGCAAGGTTGGCGTTGGAAAAAACAATTTTCCAGGTAAATAGAAGCACACCACGGTAGTGGAAAAATTTAACAATCGACAAATACATACATAAATGACTAAAATAGCAAAATCGTTTTCGTAACCATTTATTTTTTTGAAGCATGACTTAAATATGCACTTTCTTTTATAAAATCCTATATAAATTTAATCGATAATACTTCCAAATTCTTCCAACTATAAAAGTGAAATATACACCGTATCTCAAGAGCCTCAGCAATATGTATTTTGTACATATGCGCACATTCTTTCGCAGCCCAACCAATCAGCCTTATCAGCGAGTCGTGTGGGCACGTGAATAATATATTAACTAGCCTCGCCCCGCCTCGTGCTTCTCAGTGTACCGTAAGGGAGGCGATTTACAACACATGACTCGTCTTAAACACGCATTATTGGTTAGAGAAAGGGCCTAACTTAGACTGTATTTTATTGCACAATGACCCACTTACTAGCAGAGATAACCCTCTGTTACTAGTCACGCCCAATTTGCAAATGGTCTTGAGACACGCTGTATATTATAAGTAGTTAACCTATATCAGTGATGTGATGGACAAGGCCGGGCTGTCTAGCCCTCAATTTTACACAATGAAAATGTATTTATTTTAAAGAAAGCAAGTTTTATTAATAGTTGTTTACGTAACAACTCCGGAAAACTTTACTGGGCGGGCTGGCGTGCAAAGTGAAGACACTTTTCGGCATTGTTGCAATCGTTCTTGCTAGTCTCAAAAATCTTTTTTAACATGAAACCTTTTGCAAACAAAATTCATATAATTCAACTAACAGATGTCAGACGCTTACTTTCAAAGAAGACTGGATTAATTTGTAATTGTTATCAAACATACTTTTATCAACCAAAACTGACATAGGGATCGGTAAAGATTTTACCGATCCCTTACGCATAAATTAAACAACCCCCAAATCCAAAGCCAGAGTTGCACGAGTGGAGGTTACACTGATGAAGAAAAAAACGTGGAGATAACCTCTTCCTTTGACTTTATCAGGGTTAAACCGGGATTTGAACCCGGAAGTTAGCAGGCAGTAAATCAGATACGCTTGTCACTTAACGCTTCAGACTACTACGATACCTAGTTCGGTATTGAATTTCCTTTTAGACAACCGCATCCTGAAAGGAATTCACTTTGACTACACCCTACACCGAACTACCGTTATGAACATAGTAGGTGGTAAATCAATTGATGCCTGTACAGTGTGCAATATATTAAACTGATGGGGCAGGAACGTAGTTTTGATAATACCAATTTTCTAATAAATCTTTAATTTCGTTGAAACTACCACAAAGTTGTTTTAACATAGTTTATAGAAATCGGAATAATTTATGGCCATATTTAAAAGTTTCTAGTTTCAATGTTAAGCAAACACAACCGTTGGGAGTGTTGACGGGCAGTATTTCAGTGTATGACACAGCTAGTGCCCAACATTGAAAATATTGAGCATGAACTGATAGTTTGGCTTTGCTTTTTCTTAAAAGAAGACATTTAGCCGAGTAAAGATATGAGCAAAATGAACGGCTGCAAAGAAATTTGATTGATTCCTAGTTGAGGACTACTCAGCGGTAGGGGGTGCAACCCTGTACCTAATGCCCTTCTGGTTCCTAAATTTTTGATTATAGATAAAAAAGAGCAATTCACCAAATACTGCATAAATCAAGACTTCAATTCTATATTATACTTAAAGCGTGGAGTATATTTATTAACCTAGGTATGACGAAAGCACAGTTTCAGTATCTTAAAAAGTGTTTAGATGTGGAGTGTTCATCAATTGAAAACGTATGACAAAAACAAATGAAAAATGAAACAAAATGAAAGTTTCCACGGTCTTCAAAAGGATTCCACGCCCAAGTAATCCAGTACCTACTAGTTTAACTGCAAAACATTTGGAACACATATTAGCAATATATTTTTATTCTTGTAGGTAACTGACAGTGAAAAAATACTTATGTGTGTATGTTAGTTTAGTGTTACATCCCCCAATACCTATAGTTCTCCTCAAGTGAGTGTTTCTAATAAATTAACTTTGTCAACTTTGCGGATTACTGAATTTGCTAAAGAAATTACAAGGTAAGATATATTGTGTCATACATGCATGAACATATTTACGCGTTGATGCATAACCTACAGCCAATCCTGGTTCTGACGTCATCAATATTTAAATTCCGATCTCTATTAATGACAACAATAGAATGAAAGTATTTGGTGTCAAATAATATCTAGAAAAAAGGGTTGTGTCCTATGCCCAAAGAGGAGAAACAACGGCGCAGACGTTCCTAAAAAATTGGAATACCAGTGAATTTCTCAGTAGTCCCTGGTATGTTTGATCCTGTCAAACCGATCATGCCTTATTTTTGTGAATAGTATGATGTAATTTATTTTTTTCATTTCATTTTAAACATCTTTAGTACACACATTTCATGGTGTAATTTCCCTTTTTGAGTTAAATAATTTCAATGTAATATTAGGAATTTATGGGCCATTAATTTTTGCTGTTTATAGTCAATTATAAAATAATAATGGTCCAACATAGAACGTTAATTGTTAAGATGGTTTAATAATGTTAAACTTTATTCTTTGAAAGCGATTTAATACGGAGATTTAAGCAAAATGGAGAGGCAAATCAGTGATTAAACATAGGGTGTAATTTGTGAATTGCTTGCAATGAAATTCACCCTATTTTATTTTGCTAACACAGGACCAATGCACGAATTAGACCATTAGAAAAACAATTTAAATCGCTTAATTGTGAAAACTGCAGACCATTGAGCCGGGGCTAAGGAACTAGGGCTCATCCAAGACCGTCACTTTTCAAAAATTGTATAATTATTAGGTCTGTCAAAAATGTTCCGTGGGACAGTAGCGTACTCGAAATTAGCTAATATGAGAAACAATAAACTGTTACAATTTATAACAATATAAGTAAAACTTACCCTCTTAACTAGTTTGATGAACTTGCTTGCTTATCACAAACTGGAGAAGATGTGTAGCCATTTTGCAGCATCAGGTATGTTTCTATGATTGTCCCCATGAGTGATGTTCGCTTTGGTGAAAATATATTCTTATATTTTGAAAACGACCGTTCGACATCTACTGATGTAATACACGCATATGTACGTAAAATAGTCTTTGAACGCACTTAACGGATCTGGGGCTGCACCATCACATATTTGTCTTAATTTGGTAAAACCGGTGTCTTTATTTAACACACTTGCAAACTTTTCTTTAACACGCTCATTTGTTTCGTCACCTATAGCGTGTAGAAGTAGATTTACTTCGTCCACTATTTGCAGTGACTCCGCTAACGACAACGCACTGTTTTCTAATTTGTTTATGCTCTCATGTAATGGTTTAGAGTTCTTCGCAATATTTTTTAAAGCTGTTTCAACGAAAATATCTTCGAATTTTGTCTGGCTTTCCTTAATAGCTGCAGCCTCATCAGGATTGAATTGTAGTATCACAGTTTTTATTTGTTGGAAATATTCAGCATAATAAAAAGCTGCCTGCAACCATGTTCCCCAACGTGTAAGAATCGACTGTGGTTGTTCAGGAATACCGGGACACGTGCTATGAAATGCACGGAGACGTTTAGGAGATTTAAGAAACACTTTTTTTGTGCTTGCTATTAATGCACCACCTCTGGAAAACCTTTTCGAATAGTTTCTGCCACAAGATGTACAGCGTGCACTTTACACGTAACATCTATAAACGTACAACCTTGTTCTTGCAAATAACGGCCTACCGAACGCATTGTCACGGCGCCATCAGTCACAAATATCAACACTTGACTTTTTGACAGTTAAAATTCTTCTAACGTCTCCAGCACCACCCTGGTAACTGTTTCGCTACTACACTGACTTAGTCTTTTGCTAGCTAGTAACAGTGGAACTGTCGGCTTAAGAGGGTCCAGTACTCGTACTATAACATTTAAAATAGATTTTTTTTTACAATCTGTTGTCAACAGATAACCACAGCCGTGTATTTTTTAATTCACATTTTATCTTATTTACAATGTCTACGTGTACAGTTGGTAGATAGTTACATAACGTTGTGCGACTTGATAACTTCACCTGGGCATTGTATTTATTCCAGAACTCTCGAAATGGTTGTTTATCGAGTATGTGCAGCGGAACATCACAGGCAATTAGCATTAATAGTAAATCAAACATAAACTGTGTTGTCGAAGGTACCCCATTTTTTGTATCTTTATGGTGCGCAGTATTTACGTGAAGTCCACAATCACGCTTATCCCAGCACATCAAATCTTTCTCGCACACTTTACAAATTATTTTAGCACCATCATAGAATAAATCCGGGAATTCACCTATAAATTTATTCACTTTGTGAGCAAATGGCCCTTTTTCTACCCCTGCGTACGTCTGCCATGCTTTATTGTTAAATTAATATCAACAATACAGTACAACAAATAAAATAAAAACACAAAAACAATATGCAATACGCCCAAGTGACTTAACGTTTACACAACTCGAAAGCTAATAATAGACAGGACTGGAGAACGAGTTTCGCGGTCAAGGTGAATGCCGGCGACAGTAAGTACATCTGTACTCTACGACCTTGATACACAGAAACGATTTAGAGCATTAATAATTACGTTTAAGTTACCGAACAGAATTCGTTGTAAAACGATGCCATATTCGATTGCTGCTCTGTCATTTGTCAGATTAACAATAATGCTAGACACTATTGTCAGGCTGCCAAGCAAATTCTTTCTCAGTTCGCGTGAATAGTGAATGATCATTCTCTACTACTTGGTAGAATGGCCTAGATCAGAGAAATATCTTCCGCTAAGTGTAAAGAGTCAACAAAATCAATTGGAATAATATCTGGAGTATATGTTTTCGCACCATATGAGTTCACATGTTTGTTTAAACATTCGAATTTGAGACAACAATATGTAAAAATTTTTATAATTAACTCGTATAATTTCATTTTATTTATGTACTAATTTATATTTTTCGTTTTCAGGTAAGTTTTGCCTTAACGGACTGAGAAAATCGTAACAACTATATTTCTAAGATGTGTATTGGTATGTGCGTATTATTTAATTACAATATTCAAAGGTTAATGGTTTTTGCAATTTTACGAGATATCTGTAAATTGGTTTCAACCAGGGTTGATAAAAACATGTTTAAAAAAAAAACAACAAAACAGTTTTTTTCTGTTAATTTTTTTTGTTTTAAAACTGTTTAAAACACTATCATAAAACATGTTTTAAACTGTTTATAATGGTTGAGTAAAAAAATGTAAAGAAGCGCAACATCTACATACTTATAAAGGCATTTCATATTGCTCTCTCACTTATCTTAATTCTCCGCATCCCACTATCCACATATTTGACGTGCTGCCACCATTGTGGTTTAGCAGAATCATACATAATTAATTTTTTTAGTCATTTTGATGGTATATGGTTTTATCAGTGCCATACTTTCTTGCTTCCGAAACTACGCTGCCAGAAGTCCAGTATTTGTAATTTTAAATAACATTTTAAACGTTCTGTTTCCATGGACGTTTAAATAACATATTTCCTAATTATTATCCTTTAAAAAAAAATAACCTTTTTGTTTTAATTACAAATAGTTTCTTATAAACAGATAAATTAATAAAAAATAGCGTACATTTTGGAGAAGATAGGAAAAATCGCGTTTTAGAATTTAAAATTTTATTAAATAACGTACCTAATTTATTTAACTAAATTAAAGAAAAATTAATTAAAAACTTTTTATAATCATATTAAAACAGGAAAAGAATATTCATCAAGTTAATTATATTATTATTGTATTAAATGGTGTCCAAATAACTAATATTGTTATACCTGCATTATAATCCATGCTTAAACAACTAAAAAGCGTGCAAAAACCCAAAACTAAAACACGCAGTTTCAACTATGAATATTATTAATTAAATGAACTGTCAAACAAGTTTGTAAACAACAATTGCTATCTCCATGTCAATAATACGTGAGAACCTCAGGTGGCCTACTTCATGAAATGTATTAAAAATGTAAAAAAAAATATTTCGATATAATTTTAATTTCCAGCTTTATTTCTCAAATCATGATGTAGATATTATAATAAAATAAATATAGTTTAAAAAAAACTAAAAAACACGCTTTTAAAGCACATCAAACTAAAAAAGTGAAAAATAATTATTAATATAAACTGAAAATAATAATGAACGAAAAATACTAGTATTATTGTGAAAAAAGCGTGGGGTGCTTTGTGCAATATTTTTCGTATATCGAGCACCCCACGCTTTTTTCACAATAATACTAGTATTTTTCGTTCATTATTATTTTCAGTTTATATTAATTAATAATTATTTTTCACTTTTTTAGTTTGATGTGCTTTAAAAGCGTGTTTTTTAGTTTTTTTAAACTATATTTATTTTTAACTTTTTTAGTTTGATGTGCTATGAAAGCGTGTTTTTTAGTTGTTTTAAACTATATTTATATTGCTTATTGATGCTGATATTATAACATATTACGATCCAACAGATATTTCTGAAAAAAAAAATAATTTTTATTTCAGCCGTGAGGTTCGAACTCGCGCCGGAGGAGTCTGTCGTTTCGCGTCGACTGCCTTAACCCACTCGACCACCGGGCTAATTAACAATTATGGAATCTACTGACATATTAAGCCTTTGCTTTCACGCAGGGATACGTGAGGAAAGGATTGGCGATCCTGAACAGGATAATGATATAAACTTATCAAATTATTGTATTGTTACCGGTTCTTAATAAGTGTACAAAGTTTCAATTAAATCTGTCCGTTTAAAGTGGGTTAAAATCGAGTCCAAAGAGTCGGTTACAAACAAACAAGCAAACAAACAAACAAGCAAACATACAAGTGAAGCTAATAAAAGCGTGTTAAAAATAGGGTATGATACTCTTGTATAAGTGCCTTTCAAGCGCTTGTAATGCGCGTACCTACTATCATAATATACTACGATCGTGTAGAAAGTCTAAATTTCTAACAAGCAAAGTGGTAGGTATTGAAAATGACGTTTTAAAGTACCCCGTGTAGAAAAATTTATTTTGCGCACTGTATTGATGAACAACTAACTGTAATCGAAACTGAGGATGGACTAGATGTCGCATAAAAACACTACATGGGGGCGATGTTGCATTTGACTCTCTTGGCTTCTAGCTTTGCAGTAATTCGTGGTTGGTACTACTGGCAGTGAGATCAGGATGCGCAAAAGGCCAGGGTTGTTTAGAGTGGGGACTGTCATTCGCATAACGATTGTATTAGTGTTTGCATCGGTACACAGTTGCAAAAGATGCAGATATGACCATAACTTACAGAAAATTGTTGTATTCTGTAGTTCAGCGTTTTATGAATTGTGGTGCAATAAATTTTGGCGCCTCGCGCATTTATGTGGCTTGTGATGTTTGTCAAGTAATGGAGCTTATTTTGCTTAAAGGTTTCAAGTTGAGGTATGTTTAAAGTCCTCCCGTATCTACTGCACCACGGGCTACATTAAATGTGGAAAGCTATACCAGAAATCTGTTAATGTTCTCCTCACTAATTTTTTCAAGTAACAATCTAGGCCGCACGGCATGTATGTTACAATGCATGTATATACAGGGTGTCCCAACCAAAAGTAGGCACCCTGAATAACTTTGGAGATAAAATTTTTTTGAAAAATTGGTGAAACACGTCGACCTTGTTTCCAAGGGGGGCATATTTTAATGTAATACTTGTATACCTATCATCATCCCTCTATCCTCCACGGCCACCCCCTCAAAAAATTCAAATGGCAAGGGGGGTCGAGTGATACATCTTTTGAAAGGTCTTTCATTCCCTACATAACTGTGTTTTTTTTAAACTTTTATCGATTCGTTCTTAAGGAAAATAATTTTATTTTTGATGATTACACACAACCGAAGTCATTTAAAAAATCTAAAATACACGGCACTGGGTATTGGAATTTATAAAAAAAACTACATTTTTTAGTGCTCTCAAATCAACACAAGTTTTTTTCGACAAAAAAACACTTTCCTTGTCCGTTTAGTTTTAGAATAATAAAAGATAGTATTTTATAGCCTTAAACATTAATTTGTTCACAACCAATTTTAAATCGAGATACATTTTACTAGAGTGAGTTCTCAAAATGGTTTATACCCTTCAGAAGAGAATAGAAATTGTCAGCATTTATTTTAAAAACGATAATTGTGCTAGAGCTACGGAACGCATATTCAATAGAAATCACCCAGATAGAAGGGTTGGTTCTCAGTATGTTTTACAATTATTGACAAAATTTATGGAAACAGGTTCTGTAGGAAATAAAAAGCATGAATCTCAGCGACCGATTAGAAATGAAGCAGTCGAAGTGGCAGTTCTGGGTCATTTGCAGATGGATAATATTCAATCGATCAGGAAAGTAGCTGAGGCTACACCGGAAGCCTCAGCTACTTTCACGAAGCAATGTTCATCGAATTGTAAAGGCCCACAAATTTCATCCATATAAATATTTTTTTTTACATTTTTAATACATTTCATGAAGTAGGCCACCTGAGGTTCTCACGTATTATTGACATGGAGATAGCAATTGTTGTTTACAAACTTGTTTGACAGTTCATTTAATTAATAATATTCATAGTTGAAACTGCGTGTTTTAGTTTTGGGTTTTTAGAGTGGGGACTGTCATTCGCATAACGATTGTATTAGTGTTTGCATCGGTACACAGTTGCAAAAGATGCAGATATGACCATAACTTACAGAAAATTGTTGTATTCTGTAGTTCAGCGTTTTATGAATTGTGGTGCAATAAATTTTGGCGCCTCGCGCATTTATGTGGCTTGTGATGTTTGTCAAGTAATGGAGCTTATTTTGCTTAAAGGTTTCAAGTTGAGGTATGTTTAAAGTCCTCCCGTATCTACTGCACCACGGGCTACATTAAATGTGGAAAGCTATACCAGAAATCTGTTAATGTTCTCCTCACTAATTTTTTCAAGTAACAATCTAGGCCGCACGGCATGTATGTTACAATGCATGTATATACAGGGTGTCCCAACCAAAAGTAGGCACCCTGAATAACTTTGGAGATAAAATTTTTTTTGAAAAATTGGTGAAACACGTCGACCTTGTTTCCAAGGGGGGCATATTTTAATGTAATACTTGTATACCTATCATCATCCCTCTACCCTCCACGGCCACCCCCTCAAAAAATTCAAATGGCAAGGGGGGTCGAGTGATACATCTTTTGAAAGGTCTTTCATTCCCTACATAACTGTGTTTTTTTAAACTTTTATCGATTCGTTCTTAAGGAAAATAATTTTATTTTTGATGATTACACACAACCGAAGTCATTTAAAAAATCTAAAATACACGGCACTGGGTATTGGAATTTATAAAAAAACTACATTTTTTAGTGCTCTCAAATCAACACAAGTTTTTTCGACAAAAAACACTTTCCTTGTCCGTTTAGTTTTAGAATAATAAAAGATAGTATTTTATAGCCTTAAACATTAATTTGTTCACAACCAATTTTAAATCGAGATACATTTTACTAGAGTGAGTTCTCAAAATGGTTTATACCCTTCAGAAGAGAATAGAAATTGTCAGCATTTATTTTAAAAACGATAATTGTGCTAGAGCTACGGAACGCATATTCAATAGAAATCACCCAGATAGAAGGGTTGGTTCTCAGTATGTTTTACAATTATTGACAAAATTTATGGAAACAGGTTCTGTAGGAAATAAAAAGCATGAATCTCAGCGACCGATTAGAAATGAAGCAGTCGAAGTGGCAGTTCTGGGTCATTTGCAGATGGATAATATTCAATCGATCAGGAAAGTAGCTGAGGCTACACCGGAAGCCTCAGCTACTTTCACGAAGCAATGTTCATCGAATTGTAAAGGCCCACAAATTTCATCCATATAAATTTAAATTGGTACACGAATTAAACGAAGATGATCCCGATCGGTCGGGTTGAATTCTGTGAGATTTTTAGTTAACAATTAAACGGTAATGCCAATCTACTGTACAATACGTGTTTTTCTGATGAATCGACATTTCAGTTAAATGGGGAGGTAAACAGGCACAATTGTCAGTATTGGAGTGAAACCAATCCACATTTGTTCATGGAAACTCATACCCAAAGGCTTCAGAAGTTATATGTTTGGGCTGGCATCGTAGGGATCACATTCTCGGGTCGTTTTTTATTTCTGACAACTTAAATGGCGAAAGGTACCTCGATCTGTTAGAAAATAACATCGACCCAATGATTACATAAATCCTCGGAGAAGACAATAATCTTTTAGAGGGCGAACTGTTTTTTCAACAGGATGGGGCACCCCGACATTTTGCTATAGCAGTCCGTACATTTTTGGAAAATCAGTTTCCTGAGCGATGGATTGGAAGAAGAGGTCCTGTGGAGTGGCCCGCAAGGTCAACGGATTAAACTCCCTTGGATTTGTTTCTGTGGGGACATTTGAAATCGAAGGTATTTGCAACAAAACCCGCATCTCTGGAAGAGTTACGTGAAAGAATTGTTCGAGAATGCCGTTTATTGACCCCAGATGTGTTCAGAAATGTTCGTACAGAATTTCAAGACAGATTATACTACTGTATAGAAGTCGGTGGTGGTCATTTTGAACAATACATACGATATTTAAACTGCTTCTTTTATTTTTATTTCCCGAACCTAAAATAATGAAACAATTATTTCTCGGGAACGAATCGATAAAAGTTTAAAAAAATACACTGTTATGTTGAGAATTGAAAGACCTTTCAAAAGATGTATCACTCGACCCCCTTTGCCATTTGATTTTTATGAGGGGGTGACCGTATAGGGTAGAGGGATGGTGATAGGTATACAAGTATTACATTAAAATATGTCCCCCTTGGAAACAAGGTCGATGTGTTTCACCAATTTTTCAAAAAATGTTTATCCCCAAAGTTATTCATGGTGCCTACTTTTGGTTGGGACACCCTGTATATGTACCAATTTAACACGACCAACCAACTTATTCTTCATTAGTCAATGAAATTGGTTGAAAAAAATATCATTCTCAATAGAAGAGAGGTTGTGGTTTATATTTTGTGAAGGTTAATGTGGTATTGTCAGCAAATTTTTTGACTGTTTTTTTACAGTCGGCAAAACTAGTCACGAAAATTCATGGTAGATTTCTCTAAATTCAGCAATCTAAAGTCGGTTTGTTTGAGTTTACTTTTGGTACAATATGCGCCCTATGACCATTGGTAAACATTATTTTAATCTGTGATGTTCACACTGGACACATATTCACTTAGGTTCGGGAAAGTGTGCGAAATCCCTTATATTCATAATAATAATCCGTGGACAAGTTATTTTAATATGGTACCGAACGAGTTGTCCCTTCAAATCCTTATAACTTGCAATTCGTGTAATTGCCCGTCCTCGCAATATTAAACTTTAATATTAAACAATTTTGTGCCCTATTTCCCATGTTAACCTCGCGTGACAGCTGGCAGAAGGAAAATCTTCTTGTAATGCAGAATTAAGCGAAATTTGTGCAAAATCATTCCGGTGCGCGGTGGTGGATTAAATATCACGACACCGATCAATCCTGTACAAGGAATTAAAAAATCGACCGATATACGTCTGGCTGGTGCATGGCAGGAAAACTCCTCGGTGTCATTAATCCACTGGTGTGCGTAGAAAGTTTTCTGTCTCAAAGGGTTCGAATGAAAATAATCTTTGGTGTGTATTTTGTGAGTTTGTTACGTTCAGAGAAATTTGTTTGTTCCTACCAAATATGTACGTTTTGAATTTGTCTTCACTTTGATCTCATAGTTGCCCTAGAGCGGTAAATGTTTCGATCATCTCAGATCGGCCATCCTGTGTTATTCAGTTATAACTGAAATAATATTATCGTAGTGAGAAAGATTTGGAGGGAGCTAAAATAATTTAATTCTTAATTCACAATAACTACCCTAAAAATTCCATTTAATATTTATGCCTTCAAAACCACAAAAATGTATTTATCAAATACGTTAGAAGAACGGAGATATGTGGATAAAATCCAAAAAACTATGAAAATAACAATGAAACACACGATTGTGCGAACTATACTAGTACTCCAAGAAAATGAGGTGAGAAGTTGACAATAATTAGGCAGTAGCATTGAAAATATTTGGAAGTTGTTCAGAATTAAAAATTGAGTATAATGATTCAAAGTTTCAGATTCGACCGACAGGACAAGTATGCAAAAAATTTAAAAACATTTTAAAAAAGGACTCCTCACTCAAAATGCTTAGAGAATCGTTACAGATTCATCAACTTTTTATAGGACCAAAGTTGTAGAGGACAACATTCTCAAAAAAAAGTCCTCGACTATTTTAGCCGTAAGCAGCTCTCAAAGTTGTGTAGTCAAAACCCGTGGCGCGCAGGAGCGGCTGTATTGACACTCTTAGTTGTTTGTTATGTATATTTTGTAACTATTGAAACGAGTCCAAAAAATTCATGGATGTTCTACTCACTGTGGAGACATTTTCCGCAATGAAAAAACATTTTCGACCGAAAATTTAAATTTTGACAGCCCCGCGAAAAAACTTTTCAAATTCATCGAGATTTCAGGATTAAAGTTGTGAATTTGGATATTATTTATCGTACACCAAAAAAAAATTCTGTACAAAATGAGCGCTTTTAATAACTGATAAATATAATCCCTTGATATTTTATTGTAAAACTTATAATTTCGCCGTAAAAAAATCACGACTAAACAGAATTACCATTTTTTTCAATCCCACATGTTTTAACCCAAATTTTTCTTTTTGTACGGTTTTGGCGTCTTCTTTATCATCTTAGCAGTAAATCAAGTGCGAAGCAGAAAACAGCTTGTGTTTTCTCATCTTCATCCATCAGAATACATTTTCCTTAAACTAATTTTATAACTTCACTATACAATTTGACAACGTCACTGTTACCACAACATTCACAGTTTGAAAAGGTAAACGAATAAAATTATATTCGTGTATAAAAAGTTGTACCTTGAGTTTGGCAATGAACTGCGTGCATTGTGTCAATACTTTCAATTTTAAAAAGTGCCGTTACACTTTTGTGATATACTTATTAGGAAGATGTTAAAAAAGTAGAAATTTTATCCTAAAAAGTATTATTAAGGGAAGATAAATGGTGGTTTAAGAAAAGTTCTTAACTAAAAAAAAAGAAATTATAAAAGATAAAAGTAAAGAAATCAAATTGGATATTAATTGAAGTAATTGTATTTAACTAAGTATTTTAGTATTTTTTAAGACTAAAGAAGTGAAATCTTTAAAAAGCAATATCTTGTAAAAAAGGATTAGGAGGTAAGTTTGAAAATATAAATAATATGAATCATATTGAAAATTAGATTAATAAATAAAAATTTATGGAATTCAAAAAATACAATTTTATTGGATAAAAGTGAACTCAAAACTATAATCTTTTCGTTAGCAAATAAAAGCAGCCCCGATGATATTGGAATGATTTTTTATAAAGATTTCTTTGACGTACTAGCTGATCCGCTTCTTAACATTATAAATACTTCGTTGGAAGTTGGAGTTGTTCCTGATGCATTGAAAATTTCAACTATCGCTATAATAAGAAAAGTAGCTAAAACCATTAAGGCAGAGGAATTTCGTCCAATAAATATGCTCGCAGCGATTGAAAAAATATTGGAAAAAGTTGTATATGTGCAAATGTTACAATTTGTGATAGAAAACAATTTGATATGTAAGTTTCAGTCTGGCTTTAGGGAAGGACATAGTTGTGAAAGTGCATTGCAGTATGTGATTAACGAATGGAAAGAAGCATGTGACTCAGGAAAAGTGACCGGTATAGTTTTTTTAGATTTAAAGCGTGCATTTGAAACGGTAGATAGAGATAGACTACTAAAAAAAATTGAAAGGATATGGGAGTTGATGGAGTTGTACATATGTGGTTATGTAGTTATTAGAGTGGCAGAATGCAAAAAGTAAAGTATGACGAGTATGTATCGACAGCAAGTGGTATAAATGTTGGAATACCGCAAGGAAGCATTTTGGGTCCACTTTTATTCATTTTATACATTAATGACATGGCAGCTCTGTTTAGTAACTGCTGCTATTATTTGTTTGCAGATGATACGGTCATTTATATAACAGAAGAAAGCGGTGGGTCGATGATGAATAGAATGAATGAAGTTCTAAATGAAGTGTGTGAATGGTTAGAAGTGAATAAACTGAAGTTGAATGTGTCTAAAACAAAAGGTATGATAATGGGAAAACAGAGGTTTAAAAACAAAATAGAACAGCAAGGACTAGAGTTTAGAGCTAGTGGAGAAGTGATTGAAATCGTCAAGGAGATTAAATACTTCGGAGTAATCATAGATGATAGACTTAAATTCAGTAATCATGTCAATTATGTGTGTAAGAAGATTGGTGTGTTAAAAAGAGTTAGTTGGTATCTGACTATAGCAAGTAGAAAATTAGTATACAACACTATCGTTTTACCGCACTTTAATTATTGTAGTACGCTTCTATATCTCGCAAACCAAAGCGACATGGATCGTCTGCAAAAGTTACAGAACAGAGCCATGAGGGTAATATTAAAATGTAACATTTACACTAGAGTGACTGACATGTTGAAAATATTGGGTTGGATGAATGTGTACAATTATATCGAGTTCAATGTATTGATTCTCATACATAAAACTAAATTGCAGTACCTCCCTATCTGCAAGAAAATGTGCAAACTTTTGAAGATTTTCACAGCTATAACACTAGAGGTAGAATAAATTTTATATTGCAACGAGTAAACACAACTGCTGCACAGAGGTAAATTTTTTTTAGGGGTTTAAATACATATAATAGCCTTAGTAGGGAAGCTAAGCAGGCTAGTAACATAACTTCTTTCAAAAGAATAGTTAGAGATATTTATATATAGGATTTCAATTACATGTATTAATATAGTTAAAAGAAGAATTAATTTTTTACAGATAAGTTATAATAGGTGTATAGTTAAGAGAGAAAGTGTTAATTTTATTTTTCTATTTAAATGGGTGATATTTATGGTGCATATATGTGTGTATGTGTGCATGTCTACATATGTGTGTATATATGTATATGTATACATATTTTTTTCTCGTACCACTGTAAATTGTAAAATATGTATAGCAAAGTACTAAATAAAGGTCTGTTATTATTATTACTTTTAAATTGCGCAATTCATTTGTAGAGCAATTTTAGACATTTCTTAGGTAGTGTGAACACAACACGCAATTTTGTAGTCTCGCCATTAAAAGTTGCGCCACAAGAGTATCCTAGTGTGCGAGTACCTTTACAGGTATATCTCGTTTACATATTTATTATATATTCATTTATCGGTAGCGCGGTTTGGTAACTGTACAACGGAGATAACATAACACTGTTTATTTGTCGTTTAACTAACGATAATTATAAATTATTCCGGAAATATAAACATTTTTTGTATCTGAATAATTGACTAACTTTCGTAAGGCCAACCATTACCTACTGTGTTTTGTGACGCCATCCACCGAACCGCTTTTTATAAATAATGCTTGATACTACACAAAATACATACATGTATTTCTGTTTAATGACCATTCTCCCCTGTTACAGTATACGTATTTTAAT
Source organism: Rhamnusium bicolor (assembly GCA_029963845.1). Taxonomy (NCBI): domain Eukaryota; kingdom Metazoa; phylum Arthropoda; class Insecta; order Coleoptera; family Cerambycidae; genus Rhamnusium; species Rhamnusium bicolor. The sequence continues at coordinate 22,577 of JANEYF010000691.1, read as the reverse complement.
TATCAAAATTGTTAACGGACGTGCCACATTTGTAGGATACAAAATTGTCAGATTTTAACCTCAAATGGATGTTCTACTTCATATTATTGTAGCCATATCCAAAGGTACTGAAAGATTAAAGTCATCAGTCAGCTCTGCCGCACCCTGTTCATGTAGACAATACATTTGCTACTCCCAGCGGAGAACTAAAAAATTTATGGGAACCACTCGTACAAATTCTACATCAAAGCACTAGCAGACATCATGGACAGGAGGAAGAAAAATTATTGAGAGGCGATTCGTTCGAAAAAAAAAATATATGAACCTAAATCATTTTAATAAATAATCTGGTAACTGAAAGTTTGTCATCAACAATAGAAAATTCGCAGTGTCATTTCTTAGAGCTGATACACAATCAGTCTGTCAATAAGCATATTATGTTAGAAAGAGTGGGAGATGATTTTGGGAAGCAAGTTGACATTAATTCCCACCTCTTTGTAATTTTCAAAACTACACGGCCCACTCAATTCATTGTGTTGTCTGACATTTTAGAATATTTGCAAGTTTCATTCTTTCATTTTGGAATAGCATTACCAATGACGTGTTTACGGAGACTGAGCTACAAATTATATCGACAATTTCATGATGTTGAGCTTTTTTATGAATTCGAGTCCATTTTATGAATAACAATTATATTCTAACCAAAAAAGGTCGTTCGAGAAATACTAAGAAAAAAAGAATAAAAAGTGTGAATCGCCAAATGGTTTATTTTCAATCAGCATAAAAAAGAATATTCGCAATAACTTCTAGAAATGATAAAATGTGATATTACCATGGAATCGATACTTTATTATTAACATAGGTTCTCGATTTTTTTTACACACGTCAATTTCAAGTTTGTCTAATTTTGTTTGTTGCTGTTTGTCTAATCTTGTTCGATGGTTGAAGTTAAGTGGTATTCGAATCTTTTTTTGTTAGGACAGCAATGCAAAGATTAATTAAAAGAAAAGTTTAGAGACCCCATTTGCTCAATCAGAATCTGCCATAGAAATAATTCGAAAATAAATACGTTTAAAGGCAATGAAAACTATCCAATATATACGAAAGATACTGGGGCAAGCCACAATATTTGTTATAATAAAATGGTGGAGACGCGTTGACTGTTCATGCCCCACTACGAGTTTTTCTAAATTTGCGGATCTCTACCTCATGTTAAAGTTTATAGACAAAAACTGGGAAGGGATATTACATTATTGGCCTAGCGCCTTTCAGGTTTTGGCACTTTATTAACATATCAGGCTATTTCCGAGGCTATTCACACTTTCTCTGGCGTAGAGTACAAAGCAGTGCTTTGTTCGGCTAATCAAAATTAATGAAAAACCTGCAGTCTCTCTCCTCATTGATATTATTTATTTTTTGAAAACCTGTCTGTTTTTGGGTAGTGTTTTGCAGAAAATGTTGAAGTCGGTCCTGATTTCGCCAACTTTTGTTCGTTTTATGTTAAGAGAATAAGTTTCTTTCTCTACAGACTTCTATAGGTATGTGCCCGTTTGTCCCCTGTGGAAATCCGTCATTGAGTTAAACTATTAATAATAATGGAGGTAAAAGGTTTAATGTCACGTACCAAGGAGAGAGCTTCATTACCTTTAGCCAAAGGCGGAAGGAAGAAAAACACTCCTTTCATGCAACGAAACAAAATCGATGGGCGGTTAAACCAGGACCTGCCGGACATTACAAAATTCTGCCTGGGTTAAGGATTAAGGGGTTTTGTAGTCATATTTCACCTTGATTCTTATCAAGAAAAATTATTCTCGTCGTTTATAATCTGATGCCTAATTAAATACGTAATTATGACTTTTCTTTTAGTATTATATAAAATAACAATAAAAGTAACGATCCATACAGAATTGTGAGTAAAATATTTCCTACCCATTTGGTTTTTGTGGCTCGCGCTGTGACACATTCAATTATATGGTCATTCATTACTTTGTAGACGTCGGACCTTTAGGCCATTGGTAATAAAACAGGATCGGCTTTGGGATGGGTCTGTATGCGTAAAATACATTATCGTACCTGCTTTATTTTTGGTGATTGCTATTATATCCAAGGTTAGGTTGAGTTAAACCGTTTGGATATATTGATTAGGTACAGTTTATTTCAAACCTATTTGCAACATAAAAAACGTCGGCTTCTTTAATCTCTTTACCACCGTCAAAGAAGCCGAAGTTTTTTATGTTGCAAATAAGTTTGATATAAACTATACATACATCTCGATGAGAGATGGAACCTTCAGTATAATACTAAAACTGCCACGATAAAAAATAACCACTGTAAACTACACACGAGCAGGAATCGCTAACCAAGTTAGAAACATCGGAAGATTATTAACATGATATTGTATTTGTATAATTATTATTGTTTCCAAATGTTCCTCAGTTAATTTTCCGTGCCGCCAAGTGAAGTTTTAAAAACCATCTCTCAATGTCTATAGATGAAACTGACGCATATTTAAAATTGAACTTTTCAAAGGTCACGTTTTTATATTGCATTGTAGTAAGATCTACGATAAAGCACATAGTTAGCAATCCTCGATTCTTGTTCAAAACCAGTTAAACATTTTTCCACCCCCCAATAAATGAAAAAGGTATTGGCGATTGCCAGATCATTGAACGCCTGCTGGTTATTTGAAATAGTAACTGCATAACTGGCATTTAATTAATTACTGCATTATACTTTTCATGCCGTCAAAGTTATTAGCGTATCACTCACTATGTATAATGTGGAAAAGTCATGAAGCCGACAATTACGTGAAGAAATCATATTCTACAACACTCGCCGTCCAATGTATGATAAACGGACTGGAGTAAGGAATCGTAATCATATCGCTCCGACTCCCTCCTGCCTAAGTCCTGCCACATGATAGCTGTTGCCTGTGTAGAAAGGAAAGGGTACGATGATACGTACCCTCGTTACTTCGCAAACAACATACAAAAAGACAACAGTGATGTATAAGTCTCTGTCGCATACATTACTTTGCTATTTTTGTCCATAAATTAATTTTTTTCCAGTGTTATATATTGGGAAAATGGAAAACGAAATGAGAAATACAAGCCTTTTAATTTCCATTTTTCCATAATGTAGTAATTATATTTTTTTCTTTCTCTACTCGGCCTATGATTTCATAGTTATCAAATGTTTTTCATAACGCACTCTTTTTTTAGAACGTGTAATCTTTCATTATAATTAATTCAATGAATTTTAAATATTGAATAGCCAGTGTAATGCTGGTAATTTTGCAAACAAATTTGCAAAAATTTCAATTTCCCCCACTTTCTCCTATTTATTTGGAAACCTATATGCCTTCTCAACACTCGTCAAATAAAACAAAGAAATTTGTATCCTTACAAAGCCTTTCAGACAAATTGTTCACAAACTTGTTCTAAAAGAGCCCTTTCGTCGAATCACGTAATACCTTGATATCCTAATGAGGTTAGTCGTCCGGATTTGTAGGCAACGAGCGATATTGGTTGTGAAATGGAAGTGACGGGGGAACATGGTAACGAAAGTGTCTAGACTGCCGTCTGGATGGGAAGTCAACGTATGGGACGGAGAGCAGGAACTCGCGAACTCTTCTGGTCTGGTGTCCTTGATCTCATTTTTGGAAGTAGGCTCGTAATCGATAGCAGGATGCTCGGGTTATCCGGAACGGTATATTTACCGGTGCAAAGGAAATACAAGGATTTTTTTACATTCCTTTTATCAGCAATTTGTCATTATTAATTTCCGCTCAGCTGAAGGCTTTTTGAGTTGCTACGCAATTACTGAAACGCTGAATTTGACCATTATTGACTCTTGTGAAAAGACGAATGTTTGCATACATTTGACTTATTTATCAGCTTTAAATTAAAAAAAAACGTAAATATATTGCATGAAATATGATTCATTCTATATGAAATCAACCAATGCCATTTTGAAAGTTGTCTTTTTTATGATCCTGAAATTTTTGGTTAGATAGATCGCAATAAAATGGGTGATCATCCTAGGTTTACATTTCCTAGTTGCTTAATATGTTGGTTCATATTTAGTTACATAAAAAAATTCTCAGTAGTTATCAGTCTATATTTTTTCTTTTTTTACTCGAGAATTTATTTTAAACAAAAAGAAAATCGAAAAATGCAAAAAATTTGTTTTATATCAATTTTTTTTTTAAATACGTAATACCTGTAGCATTTTACTTTTGTCTTCTCAACTCCAATGTACGCGATATATGAGAAGAACGGCCATAATGCTAGCTTTTGTATCCTCTGTTTTCTTGTAATCTGTTAATACTTTTTTTTATTTCCGTAGTCTTATCCAGTATGTATTAATTAACAAAGTCCTGAAAGGCTCCTGGACAAAGAGTGTATGGCCCTGTTTTAGATCCCTTGAAAGTATTGTTTTTTAGTAGCGGTGTTCTCTTAGGAATTAGCTTAGGGAAAATGGTATTGTTGCTTCCACGATATTCTTTTTGAGTTTGGATGCATCTATAAGATTAAAGCTATAAGAAAATCAGCTGTAATAAATATAATGTATCCATAAAAAGAACATTAAAGTGTTCTTTGCATTTTGTGCTTTTTGCTTCAATAGGTTTGGCGCGGAAGAGGTTTACATTATTTTGTTTTTGGCTCCCCATTTTCAAATATCCAAAAATAATACAACTAACAGTAATAAAAAAAGGACACAAATTTCACTTTTTAATAAAAAAGCTTCCCGCCATTCCGAAAATGGAAAATATATGTACTTGATTTTAAGCTTAGAATATTGAATTTAAGAAAGATTGTTGACCTTTTCACAAATACTTCCCGTTGTTAATGAGTATTAATGTCAGCTTAATTATGGTGGTTTTAATATTTTGTTTTATAGCAGCGATCAGATCATTTATAAAATATGTAATATAAGAATTGGTCCAAGATTTATTCCCTGAGGCACTATTACTTTGAATGTCTAGATCGTATTTGTATGTAACAAAGATATAATTATAATTTTGTATTAGTTCAAAGTTGCTTAAAAAATTACGTATAAATAGTAAGAACTACCACACTTATATGACTGACGCATGACGGTTTGATACCGATTTTTACATTATTTGGTTCCGTCACGTATTTCTATTTTGTCTGCTGTTTTTATTGGTCTTCTTACGGTCCTAGTGAAGATTGTTTATTATTCAGTAAAGTTCGAAGTCAATTAAATCTTATTGAACTTTTAATTAACTTCTAGAAACTAATCTGAATTTTAAAAACAATTCACTTAATTTTATGCGAATAAAACCTGCATTTGCATGCGATCAAACAAAAAATATGAATAATGTTTAACTGATTAATTACTGAGAACTGGTGAACGTATGTGAAACCTTTGTCATCAAGTTATTTGAATTCTTGTGAATCCCCAATCTAAGTAAATAAATGAATGTATTAGAAATCTTAAATGTTGTTAGGGCATTGTACTACGCGGTGCCAAATTACCCATAGAGGTAATTACTGACTACATAGATGTCAGTGTGGCCGTAATTAGGGTACATTTACAACCAATTCGGTACGGGCACAATCTGCTTTTGGATTGTAATTGGGTTTTAAGCATATCTGGTTGAATGTATTTGTTTATAATAAATATTTGAAGTCGGCACGACCTTGAATTGCACTTCAGGTTTGAATTGGATGCTTGCAAATCGCAAATATTCAATTCAATTGCGGCACGAATTTCAAATTGCGCATGCGTACTACGACACAAATTTATTGTTTATATTTAAAGTCGGTTTGTGATTTAAAATTGGAAGATTAGATCTTTTAGTATTAGAAAATATGGCGTTTTTAGAAGTTATGTTAAATAATTGTAATTATTTAATCAAAATGAATTTGCACACACGTAATATTAAAAAATCTCAACAGATGACAGCTTCTAACTCATTATAAATGACCTAAATTTTATCTCGGCACAATTCACAATCCGTTAGTAAATTGTGCCTGTAGCGAATTGGTTTTAAATGTACCTTTAGAACGCTTTTTTAAATCTGATACAGGTATACTCTTGTGTAAATTAATGTTAACAGATTTTTTTTAAATGTTCTTGTGCAAATTTTACCTCATAAATATTATATGTATTGTCATCAAATCATTGATACTGATTCAGAATTTATAACAATAATAATACATTTAGTGGTCCACGAGATTAGAATACAGTATCTAAGACATAACAAACACTTTACTAAATTAAAACTAAAAACAATAGGTGACAGTTATTACTGAAATATACGAGTAAAAAAAATAATGTGGTAAAATTATATATATTTTTTGCTACTTGTTAATTCGTTGTGTAACTCTTGTGTAAATCATATTGCAAACTTTGACTATGCCCGTTGTTATAATTTGATACTTATTTAAATAAGTAAATTAAAACTGGAAATATTCTATTTCACAAATTTCAGTATACAGAGTGTACATGTATTATATGGGTAATAGTTCACAACCAATTTTTTATTAATAAACCGTTTGAAGCCTACTTGCTTAAACGTCCATCAAGCCAACACGTTTTCATTTCTCGTTGGGTTTATTTAGTGTAGTGCCGTTTTAGTGTATAAAACTGAGATTTTAGTGACTAAATACAGTTTGTAGTTTAGCAATTTTAAGTGTTGTAAAAATGATTGTCAATACTAACAATCGTGTTCGGCATATATACATAAATAGTGAACTCGTGAACATGATACTAAAGCAGCCTATACACACTGAAGCCTACATCTAGATTTTCATGAAACTTGCATCAGTTTCAGTTCTGCCCTACATTACTGATTCGTGATAGTTTGTGAAATGATGCCGAAGCTTGAAACATGTTTTTGAAAATGTCTGATTATTTGCCATCACCAGTGTTATTATGAATAATGAGGATATGTATATTAATTATAAATAAAAAGTCAAAGCCAAATTGGCTGCTGGAAAATTTTCCTTACATTTTTCTACAAGATTTTTTTATGCTTTGCGTCTTAAAAATTCTTGTCTGAATGTACTTTACTTTTATTATTACAAAAACACTGATTTAAACAATATGTATTTGTAAATTCTTCCCAATAACATCTATTCATGTCTATTCAGCACGTATATTGTCTATACTCGGCATCGATACACGTTGTAACCTGCGTCAGAATCAAGCTATGTCCACCAGCCAGGACGGTATACTGATTGGTGCCTCGATACAAGCCACTTCCAATTCCTATACGCCGATGCCAGTCTACACACATTGCAACTTGCATCATGAAACCTAGGAGTTGATGCGAGCATCGCAACATGTTTTTACGAACGTTTTCGAAACAGATAATAACCTGATGCTCGTAAATTTGTACGAATAGTGAAACGTGGGGATTCATTACAAGCGTATCTTGGTCGTGAAGGGAACTCAGGGAGACATGCGAATTTTAGATGCAGAAGAGTTGATCTTGGAACGTGTTGATGATGATCTCTTATTGAGTATTTCAACAATAACCTTTGGAATTCATGTTTCAAACAGTGTAGTTTGACAAAAATTATACGCTGTTCAATTTCATCCATTTCACTTCCTACGTATGCCAGCCTTGTAATCTGAAGATTATCCCCGTTGTATTCAGTTTTGTGAATAGCTTTTAGACAAAAACATTTTTACGAATATAACTTTTGCAGTTTGAAACAGGATTCTTTCTCATTTGATTTTTCGTTCATCAACTCATTGGATTAAATTGTAAAATACGCATTATTGGTTAATTTTTAAACGGGGATATAATTAAGTGTTACTAATAGATTATTATTAAACCACAAAATTACTTCGACCTGGTTTTTATTATAAGCAATCAGTCATCCGTAAATTCACAGTGAGACATTGAGAAACATTCATCTAGATTATTACAGTATATTGAAAACAGGAAAGGGTCCAAAACATTTCCTTGTAGTACACCGACGTCATTTGTTCATCGAAATTTTAACCAAAATAATTGATCATTGCTTTTAGTTCATTAAATATGATAAACCTTTACAGTTTTCACTTACATGAAAGTAAGATTTGTTGACAAAACTTAGTCAGCGCGGTCAAACAATTTTGATAAATTCTCAAAAAAAGAGCCACCACTTTGTTGATTTTGTCTAGTTTATATATTTAGAATACTTAAGAATGCTGATAGTAATAATTTCTTATTCCTTTTCTATTCAGTGTCGAACTGGGAATGATGTATAAAAGACCCCAGACGTGTATCGCGCAATAGACAAGTTATTTTTAAAGCATTCCAAAAACAGCATATATTACAAGAGATTGGGCGATGTTAAAAAATGTATTTACTTATATGATCCATTAGATCAAACTACATACGAAGGCATTGGAGAACAATAAAGATCGGATCTCCGACAATTACACATTCTGTTTGCGTATCGGCAGTACTTGTAAGTGCAATACACATCAGACGTGGAAGTGAGGTGAGAATGTGTAGTAGATCTGAAGTAAAAAGATATCAGTATAAAATTATTAATATAATTATTTATGGCTAACAAATTTTCTCTGATATAGCACAAAATTTCCTTCAATTCGTTAAAATTTTGAGTATCTGTTCTGTTTATATTAGTCTTATCAGTAAGTAAACATCTTTAATAATGTTTTGCTCTAGAATTGTTATAAATAATAGTTAGGCCCGGTCTTTTCGTCTGCTAAAGTTCCAAATAGTTAATCGTCAATTAATTTATTTTGGAATATATTATTCGCCAAATACCTATTGTGTGTTTTTCCACAAAGTTCTTTTTGGCAAATAGTTATTCGACGAATTAATATTGAATTATAATGTTGGCAGTGGTAAATCCACCAAAGTTCGACGCCTAACTTCAAGATAAGTTAAAAATGAAAGAGAAAATTGTACAAATTGATAGAATAAAGAAAGAGATAGCATGTGAGTCAGGCCTAGGTTAGTCATAAGATTTATAGTCTTGTTTCGTTGTAAACCACTTTCCTCATCATAATTTAGGTTAATAATTTTGCGACAGTTGCTTTGGACAAACCAAATCTTTTAAAGAACGCATTTTCGTCTACGTGTTCATACGATCTGGTCGGTGACGTAAATTGTATTTACGATTACTCCAAGATATACAACTTCAAAAAGGGCCCATTATTTTTTCTAAAAACAAAATCAAATTTTAGAACTACATAAAGAACTATTTTTCAGTTCACACGACAATCAAGTTATTTTTATTTAAAGGGCTCTAAAAAAATTTGTTATTTTTGGGGTCTAAAGTGAATAGTTTGGGAGCTACACATTGTTTTAAATTAAGAAAAGGTTTATAGTAATAAACAATTCACTGCCAAAAATTGTTTTATTAGGTGTTCTCACTGTCTTCCATTGATCTCTATGTAATGTACATTTGTGTTTCAAACATTACGATAAACTTGTGTTGACATTCTTGAACAATCTTTTGTCGTAAATCATCTAGCGAGTCTGATTGAGTTGCGTCGACCTTCTTTTTCAAATACCCCCACAAAAAAGTCTAAAGGAGTCAAATCTTGTGATCTGGGTGGTCACTCCCTTCATCGGACCTCTTCTATCTATCCAACGACCAGTGACTGTATCATTAAGAAATTGACGGACAGTCACAGCAAAATGTGGGGGTGCTCCAGCTTGTTGAAATGAAAGGAGATTTTTAGAAAAAAGTATCATCGTTTTCTATTATTTGGGTAATTTATGGATCAACTGCTTTTCTAAGTAATTTCAAATAAGACTCACTATTTAAGTTTCCCTCAATAAAAAAAGGACCCAACATGATCTCCTGGGATACCACACCAAACATTCCATTTTTGAGGTCTTCTAGTATGAAATTCGCGCATTATATGTGGATCACTCTCAGCCCAATATCTGCAATGGTGCCTATTGACTAATCCATTGACAGAAACTGTACATTCATCGGAGAAACAAATGTTGTACAAAAGATGTGAAATGTCAATTAAATTTCCACTCATTACTTCACAAAACTCGAGACGACGACGGTCAGGATCATCCTCGTGCCAATTCCTGTACGAATTTTATTTCGTATGGATGAAATTTGTGTTTATGTAAAATTCTAAAAACACTGCTGCGTGAAACACCTGTTGCTCTAGATAATTTTGATAAAGATTGTTGAGCCTCTAAAGTAACTGCTTCTAAAACTGTAACTTCCATAGCTTCGTCATTAACCATTCGCGTTGGGTTATGCCTTTTGTTACCAACTGATCCCGTTTCCATAAATTTCCTCATCAATTCAATTACGTAATTATGTGTTGCTTTTTTTTCTGGACGTGTAGTATTAAAAATTCTAGCAGTAGCCCTTGCCGAATTGTTTTCGTAGTAGAAACCTGCAATTTTGTTTCTTGCAGGGTGTACACAATTTTAAAAATAATCCTAGGTCTATTTACAAGAAAATATGTCTCCTTCTTTTCTCTTTTTGATGTGTTTTTGGATTTTTTTGCAAAAATCAGTATATGCAAATTTATTTAGGCTGGATAGTTTCATTGAAATGCACTGTATGTGTCTGGGCTGTGCCTTATATTCGTTCATTCATGTTCGATCGGCTTATTCCGTGTAGACTTATTTAACAAATATCTCGTTATTAGCCGGTGTTATTGGCCAATGAGTTATTCGCCGATTAACTCACTTTATTTACCATATAATTATATTATTAGGTGAAAAGACACCAAATCCACCTATTTGTCAAATAAACGATATAGAAGGTTTTTATTAGGATATGAAAAGGCCGGGCCTAAATATATTAAAGAAAGGAATAAACCAGATTCTTTACATGATCACCAGTTTTGCTCCAACTCCTCGGCAGTTACCGAACAGTTAAATACATGATACATACATAGGTTCTGTGTCAAATACATTATGTACGTCTACAATACCTTTGCAAGTTTTGTTTTGAACAATTTTTCATTCGTGATCATTTGTCGGTTACCTTTTTTGGTCTGAAAATAATACCGAACAGTTATGGAGCGACCTTGAGCAAAAAAAAAAAGTGAAAAGATGCGTTTGTCAAACACGACTATTAATATGAAAAGTTTGAGGCTTATGGACATGACTATATTTAAGAAAATAAGTTCACTAGATCCTTATTGCGGTAAAAACAGTAGGAACTTGGTCTTTCATGATCCGACACCATCTTCACAGGCAATTGTCGCCAAGGCTACATCTATCCTATTGTGCGTTAGCTTTATCTGCGAATTTGGATACAAATCGTTGGGATACGGGAATGTTTGAGGTATGGAAGACTACGGTCGTTGTTTTTGACATACAGTAAAGCTTTCTGGTAGATCCAGGGCACGAATGAATATACATATTAATTACACCTTCCATCAGACGACTTGGTTTGAAGACCATGTTAGTCCAAGTTGTTGAAGTATAGTAGCCGAGCATACCTTGTCGCAACAACAAAATTTCGAAAGGGATTTCGTAGATCTGCGATGTGAGTACGTTCAAAATCCTTACCTCACGACAGAGTGGGGGTCTTGCAAAAGTTCCAGGGATGACGGTGTTTACACAATCGTTGATGAGCTTATTCCCTGGCGTAGGTCGTGGGTGATTGACCCTGGTAGTGGAAATAGGCCGGCGTAAAATTATTCTGTATAAATATTTTGCCTCAACATTTTTACAGCCTTGACATGACTGTTGCTAATGTAGTCCCGACCACACCTTCCTCACTGGCGGATGTTAAATGTCAATTTTTATTGAGGAAAGTGACTGTGCATTTTTTCCTTTACTCTTTCTGTAGTGCATCTTGAAATTAATTTTTTCCTTGAAACTTTCCATATGATTTGATATTTAAAAATTGACAGTCATTAATAAAATAATTGCATTAGTCTCGAATCATTTTTAATTCGCTAGGAAATTAATTAATTAGTCGATCCACCTCACGAGTTTTATTTACTAGTTAAATTTAATGTTTAATGTGCACGAGAGCAATTTTTTAATTAGACTCGTTTGCGTACTGCCTTATGAGCAATAAAGAGACCATTTGCCTTTTTATTTAATTTGATCTCGAATTACAGACATACACACTAAAATGTAGTCATGTGTCTAATTCGAAGAGCACCATCGCAAATACATTCAATTATCAAGTCATGCTGGTGAACAGAGTTCTGTTTTTTTATGTTTGCAGTTTACATTGACTATGTGTCGACATTGAATTTTAATTCGTGTCCAATTTCGCTAGTTGGCATGGGCGGCAGTCAACTGCACTGATTTGGTCAATTCGTGAGAACAAACACAGCTAGTAATTATGTTCTCGAAAAGAATGCTGTTTTATGATTTTAATTAATAATCATATCAAGTTAATTTCCATGGATCGGTTTGTGCGTATTTAATTATTATATTTCTGTTTGGGATACTGCAGGGATCCAGCCTTGTTCCCCTCTTATTTGTAATTATCAATTATTCTTTCTATGCATAATGTACTCTGGCGCTTGGAGTATGGAATTTGGAGTCATTTAAAAAGTTATAAATTTAAATGAAATTGAAACTATTAATATACTAAAAAATTAAACAAAATCAGGACAATATGTCACTGCGAATCCTTCCAAAAATAGTCCAGTATGATTTAACTGAATCATAGGCATACGCCTAAGTACATACTTAATAACATTATATTTTAGGCCGTTTTCGACAATTTTAAAAATTATTTTTTTCTTATAAAACATCAAAAATAGAAAACCGTGTTAAATTTCAACTAATGGATTTAAAAAATGTCGCACTAATTGCAGAGTCGGTAAATAAATAAATAATAATTGATTATTAAGTTATTTTCAGTTAGAAATAAAATCTGTGTTGTTCGGTGGTTGGAGAGCCTATATTTGGTAAGTTCATCTACGTATAATTATTTCAGCATGTACAGTATAGTGGTTAGAACCGATATTATTACAGTAAACACTACGAACCACAGTGCGCTTGCTATAATATGATTTTATATATGTCGTTAATATCTTATGAATAGTAGTTATTGATGATGACTATATAAATTGTATTTTTCCGTGACCAAAAGTCATAACCAGACTGGAACTGCAATTTTTTTGTTAGACGCTTTGTAGATTTTTGTTTTCAGAAGAAGTATAGCATAAAAAAAAATTGCTCGGATTTTATTGTTAAAGTTTTCATTATCCCATCAATGATGCAGCAGCGCTAGCTAAAATCGTAACAAATATTCATAAATAAATATCAGTACAACCTTCCGTTCAATTGACTCGCGACCATCATGCACAGAGTAGATTGACCTTCGCGGTCATTATAAAGCCGAATACGAATGCGGATATTATTTGTTAAACAGACGAGTGAATTGAAAAAATGGCCGAATAAAGGTTACTTAAGTCTCAATGGCGACCAGAATGTTTGGATGCAATTTGTTGGCTAATTTTTAAATTAAGGTAATAAAATTTAACCAACGTACGTACAGTCACAGTAAGAATTTTGTAACTAATAAGGCGTCAAAATATTGCAATTTTTTGTGGCATTCGAATAAAATGATTTGCTACGTGAACATTTCTAATCGCGCCAATATTCTAGGCTTTGGCGATGGCTTAGGGAGAACAGGGACCGAACAGGACCACCGGCACTGTTCTTTGCTCTTGGTGCCTCTCTATTTTCCTCGTCTACCGCCCCCCCACCTCTCTGCAAATGTAGAAGTTGTAAGTGATTTCAGCAGACCTCTCCTAGTTCTGGCTTGATGGACCCTCCCGGCTAGTCGCCTATTCTGGCGCTCTTCCGTATTGATCTTTCTTTGCTGCCGTGTCTATACCCCCGGGGGTGTCATCTTGACAGCCAATTGTTATTATTTGAAAAGTTTCTATTTAATATACTTAGGTACTTGTAATTGTTTTACTTTTGTTTATTAATTTTTTTATAATAAAGTTTTTGAATATTGGCGTATTATTTGAAGTATCTGGTAATTTTTCCTAAAATCTGATAATTTCATTGTTACTTTCTGATAATCACACTTTCACAATCTGGCAACACTGCAATAAACAATTTTGTGATCACGTGGTGAACTACTCTCACGTTGCCGTTGTTTCATTTCTTTTGTTATTGCGTCAGCCATTAACGTGGTAAGTTAAACTGGCATTTCTCCTTGATTTAAAAATGTATGTTTATACAACTGAGGAAAAAGTGCAAATGGTCAAGTGGTATTACGGCGGTAATACTACTGAGGGAGTTATCGGGCTGTTAATTTTTACATTTGAAAACTATCCTGCCTCGACGGTTCAAACTGTATTAAACATCAGTCATAAGTTTGAGTCTGTGGGATTGCAGAAAATGCAGTCATTTAAATGACGAAGACGAGCCTACAGTTTACTTAAGGGAAGATCGGAAAAGGTGGGAAACTAATGTTTGTAGTTTCGCCGAGGTAAATGCACCTTGTTCGAGTAGACAAATCTCGCAAGAAGTTGGTGGACAAGAGCGAACAGTACGGAATAATCTGAAAAGAAACAAGTACCACTGCTACAAAATTATGAATACCTAAGACATTTTTCCTGAAGACCGTACAAAACGATTGAATTTTTGTGAAACCATGATAGAAAAGGCTAATGAAAACGAAAATTTCATCAAGAATATTTTATTCACTGATGAAACATCTTTTTCCATACATAGCGGGCATAATCCTTCTGTAGTTCGATATTAGTCCAGGGAAAATAAACATTTGAGTGTGCCATTACGTACTCAATAATCACAAAAAGTAAATGTTTGCGCTGGCATTTTAGGTGATCATGTTATTGGTCCTATTTTCATTGACGGTAACTTAAATGCCAACAAATTTTTAAACATTTTACATAATCAGATTATTCCGGCTGTTCAAGCTCTTGACGTCAACTTCGGGGAGATGTGGTACCAGCAAAACGGCTGTCCTGCTCATAATGCAAGAAGGGTGCAAGACAACACTTCCCGATCGTCTTATAAATGGAAGAGGCACAATAAATGACCATTAAGATCCCCCGACTTGACGCCTAACGATATGTTTTTGTGGGGATATGCAACCTCGCACATTTATAAACATGAACACGAGCGAGCGTGCGACTTGCAAGAGTTGCATGCTAAAATTGTTGCCACACTACAGAGTGTGACTCCTGACATGCTTTTAAATGTCAGGAACGAATTTTATCACCGATTAGGGTATTGCCAGGCGCAACAGGGCGACAGTTTTGAGCCTCTTATAAAGTAACATTTAGAAAAAAAAAATTATTTAATTTTTAATACGTTTTTTAAATCCATTTCATTTTAGAATATTTTATTTTATTTTCGATAGAATAATTGTTAATTTATTTTTATTTAATAGCAGAATGCCAGTTTACTTTCACGCCAAATGGCCAAATGTTACTCAAAAAATATCACAGAGTTTTTTTTGATGCATTTTAAAAACAGTTATGCATCAAATAACTAGAAATTCTCGAAATAACAACTATACCCCCTCGAAATAACAACTATACCCTACAACATTTTGAAATGTACTAACCAAAACACCACCAACAGTGTCATCGGCTACCTGCTATGATCTGATGAAGGGCGGGCCATCGCAGCGCATAACCTAAAGATGAATTGGCTACTACTTGCCACGCTACTATTTAGGCATACCAATGATCGTGCTTGCAACTTCGTGGTTTTTAGGGATTTAGGAGAATATACCCCGAGTGGCCAATTCATTATCTCTGTCTCTGTTTTTCTTATAGTTTAAGATAAAGAGAGTATTTGTAAATCGCTAAAATTTTGCTAAACACCTACTATCTGTACAATAACCTGTGCGTGGAAAGAAGGGATATGATGGGGCATGCCCTCTTTACTTCACAAACACAACGTACAATGAAGCAACATTAAGACATAATTCTCTTTCTGTCCCATGTATGACTTTGCTATTTTTATCCTTTATGCACACACACAAAGCAGGCACTCTAAAATTTTTTTCAATGCTGTATATAGAAGTGTGCTTTGCGCGGAAAATTTTACATGGAAGCCTAATATGATATTTTTGCTTATTTCTTCGATAAATTCACTATGTCTCTCTGGGACTCCCTTTAGAACCAGCGGCGGGTTTTTGGATGGTGCCTCGTTAGTGGGTTATGTTTATTAAACGTTCTAGATGTTTTCGTTTGCACCGCTTCGGCAGTTTCACTTATTTCTAAGGGTTACGCGTTGGAGTGGCAGTAAGTATCAGTTTACAACTTTTTTTCGACTAAACTCTACAGTATACATCTATTACTTTTATGAACAAGATGCTATTTAAAACGCTCAGTAATATCACTTTCAAAGAAAATGAAGGTATACACATAGAAAAGTTATCTGCATACAATGGTTCAGTTTATCGAAGGCCTTGGAAAGGTTTGTATGAGTGACATTAACTTCATGTATTTACAAATTATTATTATTACAGATGATATAAAAAAGCTATAGTACTCGCGATAGTATTATACTTTATGCGAAGGAGTGAAGTGGCTATTCCATGCAACTGACAGCGTTGCACGAGGCGTTGCGTGTCCAGAAGAGACTACATGTCGCTCCTTTGCAATTATAAAGTATAGATACAAATCTTAAAAATTTGACAAACCAGTCGTAAAGAGGTTTCTTTTTATAGATATGAAAAGAATGTAAATGGTGCTCATTTCGTTTTGATTATTTAAAAAAAACAAATGTGTACTTATCTATCATAATATTTGTCTAATAATTTATGTAATCGTATGTTTCGCTTTTTTTGAAAAATAGTTCCGTATTTTCACACAGTAGGGCCCCTATTATTCGAATAAATGTCGCCCAGACTATACTTCAATATAGGCCAGATACTCTTGGCGTAATGAATGATATAGACGATATTCTTTATTTACATGGGTTATCTCAAATCTATTTATTTATATGTTTCTAAATTGGATATCTACGTACGTACATATAATTCAAATAGAAATGTAGCTGATATTATTCTGCTGTCTACCGACATGTGAAATACTGCCAGTTCACCTGTTCGAAACAGTCGCGATTTTCACTAACTTCATAATATCCGCTGGGGACAGAATAACAGATACTTTGAGCGAGAGACTGTTCATATATCAGTCCGTTTACGTTTAGCAGATCCACGAGTAGGATAATAAATTTAAATTTTCATTTGACCGCAATTTGCGATATAGGGAATTCCGGATTTTTGTGAGGCAAACAAATCATTTTTATTCGGAAGAGTATTATTTGTCATAGTAGACCAGTCAAATTAAGGGTTTTTTCAAAACGATAATTTCCAGCCATTCCCGACCAATACCATTCGATTCAGTATGATTTTTGAATTCTCATTGTCAATTTTGCCGTACGTTATATGAGCAAGAATTTAATTTATAAACAATTACAGTTGTGAAAATGATGAAAATCGATGTTTCTGAATATTCAACTTCAAACGCTGCGAAAACGGCAACAGATAGAGAAAAATTGCTCAGAACATTTTTTATAGAGCGTTAAATTCCCTTCAAAAAAGTCCGCGATGGCATATCTCTACGATGAATAGTTAAGGCGTTACAATGAGTTAAATATTTGTTATTTTTCTGCTGTATATTAGTCAGTACAAGTACAAGTAACGCGCATGCGCGATCAACAGACTCGTACGCCGCGTAATGGCCGCCTGCGCAGAACATTTTAAAGTAGACTTGCTGTAAATCTTTCATAATTTTCTTATTTTTACAACGTTAGCAAATGTATTTATCACTTCTTTGGTCTAGATATAATTATTATATACTTTTATGCATACTCAAAGACCTGGAAAATTATTATTAAGTTATAATGCTAAGTACTATAGTGCTTTGTGCCCGAGGGTATCTACATATACGCTTCGAGCATTCTTGAGAAGCAGGTGTTCCAAACTAGACTACTATACAGCTGACCAGTACGCAGTAGAAAAATAATAAACATTTAACTCATTGTAACGCCTTAACTATTCATCGTAGAGATATGCCGTCGTGGACTTTTTTTGAAGGGAATTTAACGCTCTATAAAAAATGTTCTGAGCAATTTTTCTCTATCTGTTGCCGTTTTCGCAGCGTTTGAAGTTGAATATTTAGAAACATCGATTTTCATCATTTTCACAAATTTAATTGTTTATAAATTAAATTCTTGCTCATATAACTTACGGCAAAATTGACCATGAGAATTAAAAAAAAAAAACTGAATCGACTGGTATTGGTCGGGAATGGTTGGAAATTATCGTGAAAATGGGCCTGATTTTTGCTTAATTTGATTGGTCTATAGATAGTGTTTGTTTGTGGAGTGTTTGAAAAACCGTGCGTTCACTCGCTAACTCCTTAATTAAAGTTAAAAATTTCAATACTCTGTAAATTCGGTACCAACAAAGCTTTCTCCACCAAAATATTCCGATTAATTATAATTCTTGTTGTGGTAGTTTTGGGGATTGTTTTGGATAAACGTCGGAGGAAAAATGAAATAGTCACAATGCGATATGAGCAAAAATGGAAACCGACGAAACGAAATAAATATGTGTGAGCTCCAACGTCGCGTTGTGGTATATTAATTTACCCATACTACGTTGTGTCTATTTTACTTTGCCCACTAAGAAAAATGAACTTTCGACGCATTGTGAGTAAACTTTAACAGCCATAACGCGTTCGGCTTATGCTAGTAACAAAAGTGCTTTTAGTATCCGTTAAATAAAAAAGTGCAAGAAAGCTGCATTTTATTTTACACTTTAATTTCGTCGTTCTAAACAATGTCTCAAACGTCCCCGGTGATTCGTTGTACGCACTTTTTTTATTCGGTGCATGAGAGGGTTAAAAAGTGATTTTTTCTGGAATATCTCCGTTTCTTTTAATTTTCCGAATCTGAATGTTATAATATAGAATGATCAGAAATTATCTACAAAAAAGGTCCTTACTCATTTTGTCATACGAGTTATAGTTTTAGAGAAAACTTGATGTAAAAATTATGACTCGAGCAACTTCGCTTTTACTATCCAGTGGATATTGTAAAATTATATTTTGAAAATAAATTTAGGTGAGCACGTTTTAAAACTTACAAAGGGATGATGTAAGTAGATACTATTTTTTTAAGTTAAACACCACAAGTAACAACCCCCTGTATCCCTGAAGGTACCTCAATATACCTTGTGTGGGAGAGGGCTACACATTTAGAGACACTGGACACACCACACCCAATTTCCAAGTGTGTTAAGATTAAGTTCTGGTTTAGAAAAAATCCTAGATCCTCGACCGGTGGTCGAACCCGGGACTACAGTGTGAGAGGCAAGTATCCTTACCACTCGATCACCAAACCACATTATTCGTATACAATTAATAGGTGATCCCGAATAGAAATAACCCGCTGCGTATCCCCCTTTTTTATTTCAGAATATACTATGCCTAAGGTGTCCGCATTCTTGCTGACAAACCATACAGTATTTGTTAGTTTTTCGGCGTTTGTAGACGTATTTTGCAAAAAATACAGTCACACTGAAAATGGACAGGTCGTGTTTTCGCCTGTTGATGAAGAAATCTTTTTTTAAACCAAGCAAAGGAATAGTGGAACAAAAATGTTCCCTTCTCGAAGTTTTGACAAACATGCAGACAGCCAAGGATCATACATTACTTCTACATGCATTTGCGGATGTGGTACAACATCTGCTCTTTTCCATGGAGGTAAAACAACTGCTGCTCTGAAATTATTAGACCAACGACCGAATTTGAAAGATGCAATTCAAGTTTTCAATCGAACTGCTGCTGCTCGAGAATCGATATTTTCCAATGGAATGCGATTTTTCTTGTCTATGTGTGTATGGTGTTCCAATCAAAGAAAATCCTCAAATAACTATCGTTACTTGTGCTTCTGTAAATTAGTGAGTAAAAATACATCTGTCAAGTTACATTCGTTACGACCTACAGTAAAAGCAGCTGAAAAACACTATTTCCAAGTATATTATCCGATGCAGAAGTGGTTGGGCCATGAGCTGAACAACTAATATTGGGGATGGGTATTGAAAAGCAATATACACGTAGTTATTTTAGACCAATAAATTATAGGTGGAAAGGTTTTTCTGTTTAGAAAAACTAGTTTTTCAACTTACCGACGTTTCGGTAAATTTATTACCTTCTTCAGGGCACTACAAAATAAAAAATTTTGAAACAAAACAATTCATGAAAATACACTAAAAATATACTTGTTTAAGGCATTAAAATGTAAATTAAAAGGGTTAAGTAAATTAAACAACATAAAAAGAAAGAAAATTGTTAAAAAAAATTTTTTTTAATATGTATATACAGGGTGTCGCCAGGAACTGCATCGATCGATATAGGGAAAAGTACGCACTAGAAAATTTTGAAAATGTAAGGAGCTACTAACGGCAGTGTGGCCAATCTAACTGAAATAATTACAAGCATCTGGCACTTCCGGTTATACCGGAAGTCGATACCAACTTGCTTATTATAAATGGAACACTATATATATTTTGTGTTTTCGAAAAGAGCATAAAATTCTAAGTCAAAAACATGTAGGATACCCTATGCCTAAACCCAGCCGTTTCACAAATATTTGACATTTTAAAAAAATATTACAGGTGTAATGGTTTACAATAACCTTTATAACTTTCTTCGTGTAAAAGATACTCATTTGCTTTGTGGCATGCAAAAAAAGACCATAAGGTGTGCTACGTCCTGCAGTTTAAAGAAATTCAATAATGGTATACCAAGTGTTCCATTTTTGACGTTACATTTTGTAAACTTCAAACCACGAAAACTTACTTAAGTCAAATGGAACACCCTATATTTTTTTACATCAAGTGATGTATAATTAAATTTCTTTTTTTTTTTGATATAAGCATTGATGGAGTTTAAGTTACAACTTTTTTGAAATATTTGCGATTTTCTTAGAAATTCAAGAATTTTTAGTAAAAATTTTATCAAATTAGCCATGATTAGAAACAATCAGTAATGTCAGCCATTCTCTTATGTCAAAAAATGCCACCGTGTTTAAATTACACCCACGAATACTTTGAATTTATTTATTATTAATGGAGAATGTGATAAAGTAATATCAAGAACTTGTAGTACATTTCTTACTAGATATCCACAAAAACGGAAAATAACACTAAACACTGTAACATGCCTATTAATTGGATTGAGGATAATTTGCATAAACTAAAATAGCTAAGATAAAGTCTACTAAAAACATGATTCCATTTTAATTTAATAATTTGTTCAAAATTCCGCCCTCGGATCTCCACTCATTGTTCGCACCTTCGGATTAGTTCTTCATGGGTAGCTCTTCTAATTGAATCCTGTGATAAGTTTTGATTTGCATTTCTTACTCTCTGCATACAATCTTCAATAGTTGTTAATGGGCTCTCATACACTTTATTTTTAATAGTTCCCCAAATGAAATAATCTAAACTTGATTAATCGGGCGAGCGAGGAAGTCATAGGAAAGGTCAATTATTGGCGATCCATTGATCGTAAGAAGTTTCTTGTAAAAAAAATATTTATCAAATAGACGTTGGGGAGCACCGTCGTGCTGATAAAAAATGTTTCTATGTTAAGCGAGAGGTAAATTTTCTAAATAGTTTTTATTCGAATTTTGTAAAATATTTAGATGTCTTTCACCTAAAAAAAAAAACAAGAAAAAAAAAACTATATACATATTAGCAGAAGAAGAAATCTTTATAACTTACTGTTTAAATTTTCCTGATAAAATTCTAATGCCATCACTCTATCGGTTCTTATGACACAGTAAACTTAAACTGCCAACTTTCTTGAAAAGTTCGCTCCCCGAACACATGAGGATTTGAGTTACTCCAATAATATAAATTGTGTCGATTGAAAATTCCATTTTTGGTAAATTTAGCTTCATCTGACCATATAATATTTCCCAAATAAGAATCGTCACCTACAGACGTTATTAAAATAAATTCACAAAAATGTTATCTTCTTAAGAAATCTGTTTCTTTTAATCGTTGAACCATTTGAAATGAAAACTGGTGAAATTTATGTTTAACTAAGATTCTGTGAACTGAATCCTTGCATGGTCCCGATTCCAGAGCAGCTTGTCTTAATGACATCATTAGAAATGCATGAAAATATCCCAGAATTGCTATTTCTACGTTTTCATCATCAACAATAGGCTTCCGCTTTTGATTTCCTGCCTTGACAGAGCTATAGTTTTTAAAATTATCCAGTATGCGTTTTACAGTGTTTGGTGACGGTTTCCGTTTTTGTGGATATCGAGTAGCAAATGTATTATAAGTTCTTGATATTACTTTATCACATTCTCCATAAATAATGAACAAATTCAAAAAGTCTTCGTGGGTATAAATTAAACGCGGTGGCATTTTTTTGACATAAGAGAATGACTGACATTACTGATTGTTTCAAATCATGGCTAATTTGATAAAATTTTTATAAAAAAATTCTTGAATTTCTAAGAAAATCGCAAATATTTCAAAAAGTTGTAACTTAAACCCCCATAATGCTTATATCAGAAAAAAAGGAATTTAATTATACATAACTTGATGTAAATAGTACAGGGTGTTCCATTTGACTTAAGTTTTCGCAGTTTGAAGTTTACAAAATGTAACGTCAAAAATGTA
>JANEYF010000690.1:247500-455252 GCA_029963845.1 Rhamnusium bicolor | reverse complement strand
ATACATATAATATATATATATACATATATATATATATATACAGGGTGATTTTTTAGGGCGTCTATTAGAGGTATATCGAGAAAGAAAATGATATCGATCTGAAAATTTGGCTATAGGCCTAACGGCGTAGGATCTATTTAACGAAAATATTTTCAAAATGGTGGCATTTCCGGTTATACCGGAAGTTGACCCCAACTTTGTTATTTTAAATGGAATGCCCCGATTTTCAATTTTTTTTTTAGATTCTGCAGTTAATTCAAAGAACATTTCGTTAAAAAGGTTTCCTATAGCTAAAATTAATATTTCCGGGGATATTAATTTTTTCCTAAAATTTTGACAGAAAAGTTGTATAACATAAAAATTAATATCTCAGTAACAATAATTGATAACATGTTGATCTTTCTATGAGAGAGTAAGACAAGGTATTGGAGTTACTCATCACGTAAGAATATTATCGAAATATCCACTAAAAAGTTTCAAAATTATTGACATATGTCGACCACACAAAGACAGCAAAAACTCATTTTTTTTAAATGGCACCATACCTAACTAAATGCACCATTCGATACAGAAAAAAAATGCGCATCTAACCATGTATCATGTTCCTATACCCAAAATGTATGGTTCTTTAGATATTTGCGATTTTCGGTGTTATTAATGAAAATTGAAGAGTATATCTCGAAGAGTGCCGTCTTCTAAAGAGTAGGCTTTGAGTGTTGACAAAACAAAATACAAAAAATGTGACAGATAGGTAATTTATGTTATTGTATTTCATTACACGTAGTTTGTGTTGTACTTATTTACTGTGGGGAAAATGGCAAACAATTACTCACACTCGGATATTTTGAATTTATTTAACATTCATGGAAAGTGTGACAAAATAATTAGCAGAACATGCAGACAATTTAATGAAACGTATCCTGATTTACCATCAATGAATCCACAAAAGTTTAGAAGATTGCAAAGCAATTTTGTTAGATTTGGCAGTCGACACGAAGAAGAACACTAGCCAGACCTATAACATCAAATGAAAATAATGAAATTAACGTCATGGCCTATTTCTATGCAAATCCCAATCATTCGATTCGTTCAGCGGTAGCGGATTTGGACATTTCCTACAGTTCCATTCGGAAGATTTTAGTGAATCATAAATTCCATAATTTTAAATTTACTACTGTGCAAGAACTTTATCCTGAAGATCCACAGCGAAGAACAGAATTTTGCGAAATGATATTAATCCGAACGCAAGAAGACCCTCAATTTTTAGAAAAAATTATTTGGACTGATGAGGCAAAATTTTCAAAAGAAGGTATTTTCAATCGCAGAAATTCGCATTTTTTGGCTCAATCAAAATCCTCATGTTATACGACTGAGGAATTTTCAGTATAAATTTAGTTTTAATGTGTTTTGTTTGTTAATGGGCAATAAATTGTGTTACCACATTTACGACGAAAATTTGAATGGAACAAGATATTTAGAAATTTTAAGAACTGTCGTAACGAACTTTTTAGAAAATTTACCTGTTAATCAATACTTTTCATGCTGGTACCAACTCGATGGAGCTCCAAGTCATTGTTCCAGACCAGTTAGTAACGAATTGGATCAAATGTTCGATGACAGGTGGATAAGGCGTTTGGGTCCATGGATTTGGCCTGCCAGGTCTCCTGACTTGACCCCAATGGATTTCTACCTGTGGGGCCGTATAAAGAGTGAGGTCTATCGAACCCCGGTAACTAACCGAGAGGAACTGTTGGACAGAGTTCAAAGAGCATTTGAAGGTTTGGACCCAAATGAAATTCGCAGTGCTACTACACACTCAGTAAATAATAGGATTCTAAAATGTTTAGAGGTTAATGGAGAACATATTGAACAGTATAATTAATGTTTCGTTATAAAATTTTTATTATTAATAAATTATACAATTTTCATTTTTTCATTTCATTGATAAAATTAGAAAATCGCAAATATCTAAAGTACCATACATTTTGAGTATAGGAACATGATACATGGTTAGATGCGCATTTTTTTTCTCTATCGAATGGTGTATTTAGTTAGGTATGGTGCCATTTAAAAAAAATTAGTTTTTGCTGTCTTTGTGTGGTCGACATATGTCAATAATTTTAGAAACTTTTTTAGTGGATATTTCGATAATATTCTTACGTGATGAGTAACTCCAATACCTTGTCTTACCCTCATAGAAAGATCAACATGTTATCAATTATTGTTACTGAGATAATAATTTTTATGTTATACAACTTTTCTGTCAAAATTTTAGGAAAAAAATTAATATCTCCGGAAATATTAATTTTAGCTATAGGAAACCTTTAACGAAATGTTCTTTGAATTAACTGCAGAATCTAAAAAAAAATTAAAAAATCGGGGCATTCCATTTAAAAAAATAACAAAGTTGGGGTCAACTTCCGGTATAACCGGAAATGCCACCATTTTGAAAATATTTTCGTTAAATGGATCCTACGCCGTTAGGCCTATAGCCAAATTTTCAGATCGATATCATTTTTCTTTCTCGATATACCTCTAATAGACGCCCAAAAAAATCACCCTGTATATATATATATATATATATACATAATCGACAAAAACAATAATTTTAGATCCTCCAGCAAACAATTTTTTTAATAAAATTATTTTTTGTTTCAGCGTTGCACAAAATTTGTAGGTAATAGAATAATACATATTTTAATTTCTTAATAAACTAGTGCACTAAGCAATTTTATATGATTTACAGCTATTTTCTTATCTAATAGTATTTGGAAATCTAAGCGCACTAAATTTGTTGAGCCCAATAATGGGGTAAAAATTGAGTTTTGAATTTGAGCCCTATGACATCATCCAACTAGGTTCTCACCAAAACCACATCCAACCAGTGAAAACAAAGACGGTACTGTCATGTGCCAGATTTACCCAACGTGTTCCTAGTTATAGCATACTTATTTGATTACCAAACTTTTGCAAGATAAAGAGTAACTAGCATCGGCTAATTGAGTGATATAATATATAATATTCAATAAGAGTTTGTATGGTATGAGTAATAGTATAAATTCATTGACCAATCCAGTGACAGCATAAGATTAAAAAAAATACTTAAACTAGTGACCATTTTGCCTCAATAACAATGATTGCATCACCTAATGTGAACAATACTTACGAATCAGAGAATACCTTAAAAAGCTAAATCTTAAATTGTTCGTTAATTATAAATTCACAAAGATTACCATCAATCTCAACATTGATTCAGGTGCCAAACTTTGTTATCAATATGTAAAAATAAATATACAAGGTCCTGTAAAATAATATATTCCAATTTCAAATTTAATTTTGTTTAAAGTGTAAAATTTAAGTTAAAACATTTGACCATATGGTCAAAAAGTTAAACGCAAAAAATGAACACATATTTTTAAGCAGAATCAAATGTTTTGAATCAGTAAAGTGAAAATCTGTTACATACATATTAAATAAATGAACGTTCCAGTTTTGTCGCTTTCACATAACTTACCAGTTTCATTAACAGTTTATATGAAGTGTTGTCCAAGGCTTGTATTGTTTTAAGATCATCGCATATTGTTTTAAGGCAAATTCTGCAAATTATTTTGCTCATGCTGATTTAAGAAAAGAAAACTTAATAAAAGTCAACTCAACTGCCCTGCCGTTGATTGAAATCTGTCAACAAAAACACCCTTTCATTATTAAATTAATGGCAATTAGTTGAAATAAATAACCTCACTTTTCTTCTTCGTCGATCTTTAATCTCTGAACTTACTTCTCTTTCTTACCGACTACTATTGGGCGTTTACGAAAAGCAATTCCGAGGAAAGTATCAGATCAGTGGTTCCTGAGATTATTCTACAAACGTGAGGTACTTTTGGAACATACTTTAATATTTTTATGATAAAATGTAACCTAAATTTCTATCTGTCAAATCGAATTATCAAAACTTGTGGTTTGTAGCTTTCAAGAGCCATATTCTATTTAAACGCCCTAGTGCCTATTCTTTTCACTGTCCTAATGCACATAGTCATTAAGTGATAATGGACTAACATAAATATTTGTTTATCTTGATAATTTGATGTCACGAAAATGGGAATGTGAGGGGGGAAGTGATTATGACGTCATATGCTAAATGTCACGTGAGATAATCAACATAACCTGTTCCAGAGTAGTTCATGTCAATTCGCACCTTTGCAAGAATAGTGTCACAAGTGGCAAATTTATCCAAATTGAGATTTTGTATGTATCCGATATACTTTTTTCTGCTCTTTTTGCTGGAATAGCGGTTTAACTTCTATCTCCTATATTTTTGGTTATATATCAACATAAGCCACTATGAATTTAGGAATACCGACAAATAAATTTACTACTATACAGTTACAACACGTTTGATGTAGTTTTGTTAAATTAAATCATTTCAATTTTTGAAGTTATTTTGCGAGAAGATTGTCATAACGCATTTGGTCTTCTCTTGTAAGTAATTTAACTATTCGATTTATTATAAAGTTTGCGAGAACACTGTCACAAGTCTCTTGTAACTATATTCCGGTAATTTGTTCATGGGACATTCTATCAATTTTTGCAAGAATAATGTTACAATCTGACTTGTTTGTGCCACTATTCTTGCTAATTCGAAACTTATTCAGTGCGTTATAAACCAGTATTCTGTTGAACCGACAGTGGGCAATAAATTATTGTTTTGTGCTCTATGATCTGTGTCTGTTACTCTGAACTAGTGGTGAATAATAAATATGGTTTCTAGGGCAAAACGTATTTTAGAAATGTTGAAACCATCTGTAAATGTGCAACACGTAAGTTTTAATTTATCAAAAGTGTCCACTTAACTGTACATTTAATTATAAGAGTACTAGAAAAATATTCTTAAAAATTCTAATCTCCAAGAAAATCTATTATTAAATTATGAAGATTATAATTAACACATACCTAATAAATATAAAATAACATAATATCAAATTTTTTTATTTATATATCGGCGTCATAAAAGAATAAGACTTAATATTTTCCACTTTAATTAATTTTAGAATAATTTAATAATTGGAGAAGTGGTTTTACAGGAAACTAATGATTTGATTATAAGAGACTCAATCAAATTTATTGAATATGGAGGACCAGTTTGTGAGTCAATTTTGTCTTACAATGAATTGTCATGATTTAATACTTGGATTTTTTTAGGTTACAGTGGACCAATTAGAAGTAGATAATTTTAGTGCCGCTGAAATTTTCGACACAACAATGATGATAAATGTAATAGTTTCCACTTAAAATGTCTTTAAATGTTTCATAATATTCCAATATTGTATATATTTTAGGAAAATAAGGAATTGCAAAATTGTAATTCTCTAATTATTGAAGACATAGAATTACCTCAAATTTTTAATACAGAACAAGAATGTGATAATGTGTTACTTACAATAGAGAATAAAATAATAGCTATTGAAAACATTTCTGAAAAAATAGATAATAGCAATTACCATACATCAATTACTCACAGCGAAGTGATTCTCATGGACCATGAAAATAAGGAAAATGAAAATGTCGTGGTGAAATCGGTTAAAAGTGGAAATAATGAAGTTGAAAATGGATGTTATGAGAAGCAGAGAGGAGACAATGAAGAGAATAAAAAAAATGTCTGTGAAGAATAAATTAAGAAGTAAATAGATTAGCTAATAAGAATCAAACGAAGCATTTACTAAAGTTGTCCAAAAAATCTGCCTCATAAAGAGTTACCAAAATTACCTAGTAATATTTATATTTCGTTCTGTTTCTATCTCATGTAACTTATTTCAAAATAAAGTTGTTGGTTCTAATAAATCTGTTACATTTTTGCAAGAATAATGTCACATTAATATATATTGCAACCCATTTTGCATGAGTACTGTCACAAGTTGTTAAGCTTTCTTGTAATTTGCAAGAAGAATGGTACAAAGCTATCTAGATAACTAAATAAATAAGAGAGAGCAATTTACATATCATCTCTAATTAATTTGCCATTACATCGATCTCTATTTAAAATTTGTAATTTATATTACAAGAGGTTAACAAGAAATCGGTGACCGAAGTTGGTTCGAAACTGTGATCGCCATTTTCTTGAAACTAACCTTCAAAGATTTGTGTCAGTATTCTCGCAAAGGTGCGAATTATGTGAATTGTTTATGGCGTGTAATATTGTATAATATATAATAAACCTAACTTCCAATAAGGCCGCAATGAGTGATTACGAGAAATGCGAGGAGCAAAATTTTGCCGAACTCACAACAGGAACGATGGTTTATCTATGGATCTGTGATATGGATATTAAAATCAATGCAGGGGAAACATTTAATAATCTCCGTTAACCCTAAAACTAGTAATGAATTGCGAATAACCTAATATCAATCGAAGCTGACATGACAATAGATATGTGATTATTTGCGCATTTTCACGATATAATCCCATTGTCTTGAAGGTCGTGAGGTGGAGATGAAATCCGACATAACATAATATAAATCACAATTTATGTCGCCCCAAATCACTTCTAGTTACGTATCACTTCATCTGGGTTATCTCCAATATTTCTCTGTTACAGACAAGCCTGAAGTGGTAGAAAAAATAAAGAATGGTGAAAATGTTCTATTTATATTTATCCATCAGTTCAGGGTAAATGACGTCGAAAACGATACGTTTTCACAAACGTTCAGCACAATTACAGGTAGAGAATACCCGCCCTGGTGACTTTAAATGGCATATTTTGGCTCCTCCAACTGCCCCAAACCACTGCACTTTGGTAAAGCAAGTTTAACACTTTGACAGTAAATAGAATATGGCTCAAAGGCCTATTCTATTCTATTCACTGCCTGACTTTACCAAAGTGCAGTCGTTAAAGGCAGTAGGAGGCAAAATACGTCATTTTGACATCACTTGTTATTCACATTCCCCCTGCGCTGTATGCATAAATAATTATAAATAGATAGAACACTCATTGCTTCTACTATTTCCGGCCTCTCTGTAATAGAGAAATATTGTCGATTTCGAAATTAATTATCTCCATCTCACAAATTTTTGACCTTAACTCTCAAATTAACCCACAGAATTATCAACAGTCCACCACAGATCACATAAGCATTTAACTAACCTAAACAAGTCCAACTCCAGCTTGGGAAGATAGGGGAGGTAACCTAGGTGAAGTGATACGTCTCTCATTAGAGCAGTGAAAAGAATGGCTGGCTGGGTGCAAGGACTGTAAACGAAGAGTATAGCCGAGTTCCAGAAGAATAAACTAACAAGGAGTGCCTAATCAGACTTTAGCCAATCAAAACTTAAGCGTCACGGTGACGTCTTTGGTAGCCAATTAGAGGCCCAAAAAACATAATATAATGTGTCCCAAATTATTACACTAAAACAAACTTAAATCAATACGATTATAGCGTAAGATTCTATAATATAAAGGTCTTTAATTGTTGACTGAGAATGTCAAAAACTTTATTAAATCAGTGATGTAAGAATATAAAGTATGAAAATAAACTTTCTCATGAAATAAACAAAATCAGAAAAATTGTGAAATGCAGATAAAGACAAATGTGTTTCGTAACAAAATATATTTTAGGCTGGTAAAGTTTTAGTTTTATATTTGTTGGTTCCTATATGTATACAAACATTTTAAAACATCCAGTTTTTTATCTAACACTGGCGGTTCTTCTATAGGGTCATTTGGTCAATGACCTCCCACATACAAATAGAAAAATAGAGCTATTCATTTTCTGAAGTTTAAAAATATATAATATATATATATTTTTGTGTTCTTAAAAAATATATTAAACTTTTTAGTTCATTCTATGCACAATACTATTCAAATATCTAGATCATTACATTATTCATTTATGGAATTTAAAAATATTGGGTCAATCCACAACGTGTCCTCAAAGCTATCTATGGACCGAATTTACAACGAATTAAAATGAAATAGACTTATGCGCGAATCGTCAGAAAGCAAGAGACAGAAAACACTGGAGGGGACGACCCTGACACGGTAACGCACGAAGTTTAGTAGAGCAGTCGCCAGTCAGCAGTCTTAATGCTGACTAGGTACGCGTTGGTCGGTACTTTTCTGTCGCGTTGTTTTAATGTTTTTATTTGTGAACGTTTTATTAGTAAATCTCTACTTGTCGTGAAATTAAGTAAAACAGTGATTTTGGTGTTTACTATTAAATATGACTGTTGTACAAAATATATTAAAACTGAAAGATGGACAGAAGTTGGGTTATGAAGACCGAGTGAAATTCAAAGATGGTGGCCGTCCAAAACCTAATATGAGGATAAAGCAAACATCTTTTGATAAGAAAAAAGAAATTAATAGGTATTTTTAATTAAAAAAAGCATATTGTATTCATTGTTACGCGCATCAACTAAATTTAATTTTACAAAAAGCATCAAGTCAGGATAAAAGCATAAACTTTTTTTTTGCTAATTTACATAGCTTTTCTTCATTCTTTGGAAAATCGCCAACAAGAACAGCCGTGTTAGATAATGTTAAGGTGAGATTACCTAAAGCGGCTCCAACACGATGGAATTTTAATACAAAGAGACTGTTTATACCTATTGAACAGAATTATTAGATTGTTTAGAAAAAATCATTGATAATGAATCAGAAAACAACACTCTAAACCAAGCTATTGGTTTAAAAAATTACTTACAAAATGAACATTTTCTTTACTGGTTAAATTTTGTTCATTTAGTTATGCCTCATTGTGATATATTGTTCAATCAATTACAAAAATGTAATATCGATGTCATAACAGTAAATAAGTGTATTGGCGTTTTTAATAGTAAAATTGAAGACACCGGAATAAAATTTTGAATAACTATTTGGAGGAGACATCCATGCAGTCTGCCCAGAGATGTAAAACGGAAGAATCAAAAAGGAGAATTTCATTAGAAGTTTGTGATATAATTACATCTGAGATCAAAAACAGGTTTGGCTTCAGTAATCATTTAGCAGTGTCTCAGTTATTTCACGCAGATCGATTTAAAGATTATAAAAAAGCTTTCCTCAAGATATGTTTAAATTAGTTAAAACGGAGTATCCAGTCATAAATCATTTGAAACTTAAAACTAAATTAGAAGTATTTATTGTAAAAAGTCGCTGCTAAATTAAAAACACGTGTAGCTTCTATGAAAATTCTGTATTAACTAACTTATAAGAACAGTTTTAGAAAAAGCACACAACATATGAAAAAGTAACATCATCAATGGGTTTACCTTAACATCACCAGATGGTGCCACATTACTAATATAAATTTCGTGATATCTCAACACCCCCACTTATCAAAAATTTACTTAAAATACTGAAAATAACATTTCTAGTCAACACTTAAACCTAAACCCTTCACGAACTTAGTATTTTTCACATTCTGCAAACATTTTGTTAAGATGTCAGCTATCATTTCGCTAGTAGGCAAATATTTAACGTCAACAATTTTATCTGAAACAGCATTCCTCACAAAATGATATCTAATATCGATATGTTTTGATCTGTCATGGAAGACCGGGTTGTTTGCTAATTTTTGCGCACTTTATCGTTGTAAATTACAACACAATCCAGTTTACCTGTCAGATCAAGCAGCAAATTTCTTAAGTATATAGCCTCTTTTGCTCCTTCACTAAGTGCCATATACTCGGCTTCCGTGCTTGATAGAGCAACGGTTTTTTGTTTAAAACTTTTCCATGAAACTGAGCCCCCCGAAAGCTTAAAAGCGTAGCCAGTATAGGACTTTCTGTCCTTTTTGTCTGAGCCCCAATCAGCATCCACAAAACCAGTTAAACTTAAGTCACTTTTCTCAAATCTCATGGAAAAATCTTTTGTGCCTTTTAAGTATCTAAGCAATCTTTTCGCACATTGCCAATGCAGCTTATTATAACAATTATTATATTGGCTAAGAAAGCTAACGGCATAAGTAATATCCGGACGAGTTAGGACTGCCAGATACATGAGACTTCCAATTAGCTCTTGGTAAGGTAAATTTGTATCGCAACTTTCGTCCTAAACACTATCTAAATTAATACTGTTATCAAGTGGAGTGGAGACACTCTTACAATCAGACATATTATAGTTTTTATTGACTTATTCTGCTGCTTCTCTACCAAACATTTGAAGTCTTTAAATTTTTCATATACTTCATCCTTTGTTTTCAGGAAATATATGAAACACATCCTGCTATAATCATCAATAAAAGTCAAAAAATACCTTGCTCCACCTAATGAAGTAGTTTCCATTGGACCACAAATGTCACTGTGAATAACCTGCAACAGATCTTCTGCTCAGCTGCCTTTACTAGGGAATGGCAAACGTGTTTGTTTTCCCTGACAACACACTTCACAATTATGTTTCTCTATATTGGCTTGTCCCTTGTAAACAAGACCGTCCACCAACTCACACATTTGTTTCATATACCCACTGTTTAAATGACCTAGACGTTGATGCCAAACTTCACTGCTAACAGTTCCACTTAGGAAGCTTGCATTTTGTTCACTAAGGTCTAATTTGTAAATGTTATTGTTCAAATAAGCAGTTGCCACTAGCACATTTTGAGGATTGTAAATCTTACATCCATTCTCATCAAAACAAACTGTTGCCATTGCTAATAAGCTGGCAAACTGACAATAAGTTTGTTGGTAATTTTGGAACGAACTGTACTTTCCTTAATAGAACGTTATGTTCTAAACTGTCAACAACTGTTTTTCACTGCACATCACCTGCTGATTCTACTGGTATTTTTGTTTTGTTGGCTACTACAATCTCTGGTAGATCTGGAGTTCGTTCATTTTGTAACCACTCTTTCCTTGCGGTTAAATGAATACTTGCACCACTATCAACATACCAGTCTGTGGTTTTAAACTGTCCCGTGGTAAACACTGCACTAAAACCACTTTTGGATTTGTCACTTGAGCATCTTGACATTAAATGTCCTGTTTGTTTACATTTGTAGCAAACAATGTTACTCATGTCTCTCTCTCTTTTGACATAACTACCATCGGAACCGCCCATAGACATTAAAAATGTCTATGGAACCGCCCGACCGATTTCCCTTTGACAGTGCATTGCTGCCGTCATCTCTCGGCGCGCCGTTGAACTTCTTCTTGAATTTGCTTCTGAAGTTCGCTGCAAATGCGCCGCTGCTGCTATCTGTCTGCATATCAAGTAACTTGGTTCTTATGGCGTCGGTCGTTATTTTAATTCCAGAGTGCTCGACGGCGATAATCATGGGCGCGTACCTTTCAGGAAGTCCCGCCAAAAGTAACGAACCGACCCATTCTTCATCTAGATTAAATCCAGTTCTCTTTAATTTCTGTGAAGTCTCGACAACTTGGTTCACGTATGATTCCATGCACTCATGATTCTCCAATCTAGCAGATATCAGGGTCCTCAAAAGTCCTATTTTTCTTGTAAGCCCACTGTCGTATAGGTTTTTTAGCTTTGTCCATACTTCCTCGGCTGTTTTTGCATCTTTCATGTGCGAAAACAAGGATGGATCAATCGTTAACACCAATTTGGCCTTTGCTTTTGCTATTGTCGTTGTGTCCTGCTCACTGCCTTCGATGCACTTGGTTAATCCTTCAAGCACCAGCACATTTTCAACCGCGAACGACCACTCATCATAGTTTTCTCGACCAAGCAATTTCGGCACATTGTTAAGGTAATTTATGGCCATTTTTGAGAATACAGTCTCAACAACTACACAACTGTGCTTTAGTAATTAAACACGCAGATTTCTAACAACTGAGTGCACCAGAAAAACACCTGGGCCCATAACCCACTGTAAAAAGTCGCTGCTAAATTAAAAACACGTGCATCTTCTATGAAAATTCTGTATTAACAAACTTATAAGAACAGTTTTAGAAAGAGCACACAACATATGAAAAGTAACATCATCAAAGGGTTTACCTTGACATCACCAGATGGTGCCACATTACTTAAGTTAAATTTCGTGATATCTCAACAGTATTATATAGCCGAAAAGATTTTTCCAATAGTGAAGTTGCAGTTACTTTGTTACAGCTTTTTATTAACAATAATTTGTGCAATACTTTTTCTGAAAATGTCAAACTGTTAAAAATCTTGTGTACTCTCCCTATGACTATCGTGGAAAGTGAACGTTATTTTTCCACCTTAGAAAGACATTTTTAAGAAATACCATGGGTCAGGAAAGGTTATCTTCTTTAGCTCTGCTTACCATAGAAAGGGCATTAATAAAGAAGATAAAAGACTTTAATGAAAAAGTAATTGACCACGTTGCATCTCAAAAAGACCGGAGGAACGACTTGGAATTTAAATCACTTAGGTAATACAGTAAACGTTTCTAATTGACCTCCCTATCTCTTGACCCACGAAACGCCGTTGATATCTAATGTCTTAGATCATTGTACCCGCACAGATGTAGTGTAGAATATATTTTCTAAAATCACTTGACATAATTAATCCACAAAAATAAAATATGGTTAGACTTACCTGATTATTTAACGTTGAAAATCTAGAAAAAATTCCAATGGACAATGTAGATTTGGAAGTAGTCTTTATTATCTTTAATTATTTACAAATAATAACAAAGCATACAAACAAAAATTTTCTCACATGGGTTATGAAAAATAAGAAAACTCTTACAAATGAAATTGCGAAGAGTAAGAGAAAGTCGAGAAAGATGCAACAAGTAAAATAGAATTAGCCCACAAACAACTTGGCATTTGTTGGGGCTACAAAATATATACAGTTGTTTAAATTATAAAACAATATGATACAAGATAATTTATTTTATTATCCACTTCTGTGATTCTCAAGGTATGTGTAGTTATACGACAAACCTCTATAGCTTCCCACGATATAATAATTTGAAAAAATATATTTTACAAAATACTTAAACATAATATTTACACATACAAAACAAGTTTGCAAATATTACAAATAATACAATATTACAAAAAGATTCAGGTACTTTTTTTATTATCTGTTATTATTTTTCCTTTATTAGTATCAACAATAATATTTTGTTCATTTTCATTTTGTTCTTGTAAAATTTTGTTTACTTCAAAACTCCGGCTTTTTCTTCTACCTTCTCCAAGATATTGCCAATAATAATACTTCTATCTTCTCTCTGACACTCGCCTTATCACTCTCAAATAAAATACTGGGAACAGCATTTCTTTCAGCATATTTTATAATGCTCCAGCTATAAATAAATTAAAGTGTCATGAAACATTGAAGATATTATTCATTTAAATATCAATTGTTACAAAAGAATACACAATTTCTTTGTTTAGTTTTCAGATAACTTCGATAATTGCATTTAAATAATGTTATAAAAAACAGACAAAACTAAATAAATGGTGCAAACCTTTAATGATTACGAAAAGTTAGACAAAATCTAATTACATGGTAGTTTTCTTCGTAAATCTCTTTGAAAATCGCACTTCTCAAAATGTACCAAACAGACTTGGCTTAAAGTAGAGACGGCATTATCTTCACGAAATAAAAGCTATTTTTTTTTCAGCTCCTTATTCTTTGGAAATCTGTGGTAAGAAAAAATTGATTGTTCCATCACTTGTATCGAGACAGTACTTTGCACCGCATCTGGTTGGCATTGTACCCTTAGAGAAGAAACGGTTTAATTTAATAATCCTACCTTTTTGATTATGTAGATTATTTTTTTAATTGAAACGAAAATATCAAATTGATTCATCGTAATTTTCAGCTTGCTGTTTTTGGTTACGATTACATAATATTGGCTGTTTCTTCCAACAATAGAGATGTATTTAATTGAATATTCGCTCTTTCTAAAATCTTAGATGTCATATACTCTTCATTAAACAATTCTTTGGTATTTACTTTTGCTTGGAAAATCCCTGAGTGCTTGCCTAGAATTATCATCCTTATTCGGTAAATTGCTTCCAATGGGCTGGGATCTTCACTAGGTCTTCGACAATGAGTTTGAGCAAACAAGTTTTCAAGTCCATCTTGATTAAGTTTA
Organism: Rhamnusium bicolor; assembly: GCA_029963845.1. NCBI lineage: Eukaryota > Metazoa > Arthropoda > Insecta > Coleoptera > Cerambycidae > Rhamnusium > Rhamnusium bicolor. The sequence continues at coordinate 441,231 of JANEYF010000690.1, read as the reverse complement.
TGAGTACATATATATTACATATCATAAACATTTTTCATATCCTTAAATAACATCTGCAGGGCTTTCATTGATATGATGATACCTTTCTGAAATATTTGCAGAGTTTTTTCCGGCTGCTCGCATAGAACTAATTAAGTATGTTAATCATTTTTTGCAAATGTTCTTCTTGCATCTCTAAATTTACGCTTTAAGCACTTTTGGTTGGAACCCAATCGTTTTTTACGTAGCTGTTAAATATGTCAAACCACTTATTTATGTTTCCAATGAAATTACCTAAATCTTTAGCAATATTTTTGTTAGGATCTGGCATATAGCGAATAAGTGCTGTAGACACACTATGTGAGCTGCCATTTTACATTCTGTCTTTTGCTCTTTTCACAATCGATGTGGCTTTGACTAATTTTCCAACAAGGATTAACTTCTGAACTCGTGAGATTTACTAATGCTTGAAGAGGCCCTATATCAACGTTTAACTCTCTCCATAGCCCAATATTTCAACCTCCACATTCACTAACACATGCCACAACGTTGTATGAAATATTGTGTAATTCACTAATAATATTGCATAATATGTCTTGTCACTTATTGATCGAATGCTATAAACACTTGTTGTTTCCATTTGGAAAAAAGTCCCCGGGCAAGCACAACCTGCAGTTGACTATGTGGTCATAGAACTTGGTTTTGGCTACGTCATATTGTTCTACTGAAACCTTAACTTCTTCGAATTGTAAAACAACAGTCTTCTCAAAGGAAGTAAAATCTTCAGCAGTACATTAATAGCACATCCATTAATATCCCCTGACATATCTAAACGAGATGCCCAACGTCTTAAGCTGGAGAGTGCTGGCAATGGATGGATAATTCAGAGTGTTACGAAGATACAGGTAATATTTTTTACTATAGTAGCGCAAAGTAAATGCTACTGAAATATCCTCATGTGTCCAATGAACAATTTTTTTTTCTTTGAAAGTAAAGATACCTATCTGGTTTTTGGTGAGCACCACATTTAAAAGTTTTTCAGCCATAACTGATTTGGTATTTTTATAAATTGACTGATAATAGCATTTCACTTTGTAACGGTGTCTGTTCGGACGCCCAAAATATGTAGTGAAGTATGTTTGGGCGTCGTAACAATGTTTGCTTTCGGATAGCTGATTTGGAGAATTAAACCAGGATTCCTGTTAGTTGTAAATAAGAAAGCCCAAAGTATTCGTAACGGAATTTATTTTATTAAAGTAACATTTATCCAAAACATGAAGTTAAATAAACATAAAATCAGATTCTTCAACAATATTACCAAGTCAAGTACAGTTAACAAATATTATTTACATCGGTGAAATTAATTTACGGGGAGTGTAATTCGGTGATTGCACTGTGACGGTGGGCTTCAGCTCCAAGTACTGAAGTAAAACATCTAGGATTCGATGCGGCGGTAAGTTCGAAAATTATTTAACGGCGGCGGGCCCAGCTCAACACGCTGAAGACTCACGGCAATAAACAATTAGGGGCCTGGTGACAGCGGTTGGTTTAGCAACTATTTACCAACAGTGGGCCCAGCTCGACACGGCGATAAATAATTACTAGACTGGTGACGGCGGTGCAGGGCGGCAAAATGGCTGCCAACACCAGGAGATCAAGCTCAGCACGCTCAAAACCAAATGGAGTCAAGCTCAACACTATCAACACTCCTCAACTACCCAGCTCAACACGCTGAAGATAGTTGTCAGCAGAAAACTGAATGCCTTTCCTCGGCTACGGCCATTCTATTTATACCAAAATCCTGGCCTTGGTGACATCAATATTTCATGGCGGCAGGAAGTACGTGGCAGCACCTGCCAAACGGTAATTGCAGAAACTTCTAGGAATGAACATCTGTGTGATTCATCATATGTCGGGAGGAAGTGCGTGACAGCACAAGACTAACGGGAATTTCCGAAACTATAGTAATTAACATGCGTATGATTCATTACAACTTTATAATACTTCATATTATATATACAAAATACATATTATTCAACCCTTTTATTTTTTTATTGCAATTGGACTTAAGTTGATTATATTTCAGCAATAAATCTTCATACATTCGCTTATAAATATCTGGGATGGATGGTGTACTTCGCTTTTCTAATATTTCTGTGTAAGATGAAGTTACAGCTGTGGATATACTTGAAATATCCAAAAGCTGAGAAGTCTCCGGATCGCTAAGACTTGTCTTTGTAAGTAAAGATCCCACCAGATCCTTGTTTTTCTTTTTTTCAGCTCTTTTGACACGGGGTGTGTCTTCAATTGGTTTTTCCGATGGTTTTTCACTTCTAACATTTAAGTTCAAAGTGAGAACTGCAGTTTTTTTTTAACTCGGCGCAAAGATAAACCTACAATAAAATAATTTTATTTTTAAAACGTATTTTTAATAGAAATAAGTATATTATTACCTAGAAGTTCATTTTGTAGGTCTCTTTCATAATCATTGTAAAATGTAGAGCATATTGTAGATGTATCTTGGTTGAATTTATCCTCACGTTCACAACGATTTATCCATTATTTTTTGATGAAACTAAATCATTTGCCTTTGGAAATGAATGAAATATCAAGTTTACACCTTCTTTCTTGAGAGTTAACCAATAGGTTAACTAAGCAATAACTTATAAATGAAGAAACAGCACAAATCTGCCCAGGTATTGCAATCTAAAACAACAAAATAATGTTTTAGAATATGGTCTTTCTGCGTTTTAAGAGAAGACTTACCAAAACTGTTAAAATACTTCAGAAACACTGATTAGAATGCAAAAATGTCCAAATACTAATCACAAACTAAGTGTGTAAAGATGGAAAAAAAAAACACAAAATAAAGTTTGACACAAAACTTTGATTGTACGATGTTCTTAAAAGTTCATTATCAATCTAAAACGTTTAAAAATGAAGAAATAGTCACTAAAAACTGAAGAGAAAACACATAAAATCACAATGTAAACACACAGACTTTCATTAATGATAGCAGTTATGCACTGATGGATACGTCACAGCCGTTCACTGCTCCGTCCGTACTCAGGCCAACGTTGTTCTTACGGCTCTAATCTATCCTCTTATCGTTTGCAGTCCTTGGGCCGGGTGCCCTGGGGAAGCTGAATAGAATATGGTTATATGAAATGAAATTATAAAGATCAGGTAATTTGGAAGAAGTGAATATTTATATATACCACTTGCATACGATTTCGTTTAATCTTTGAGAGCATATCGCTTTATACATAAGAAAGGATCCTCAAATGTACCTATGATATACATTAAATATTATAATATTGATATAAAAGAAAAAAGATACAACGTCAATATATTTTATCACTTAAATAAATTACATTACAAAGGAAAATACAGACGAAGATAAAAAAAGCACATGTTGAAAAAAACATTAAGGAAATCAAATCTCCTTCACTGAACTTAAATTATTGGCAAATCCCTTTGGATCAGCAAATGTTATACCCATGGTAGATGAAATGACTATGAACACTTCAATGGAGCAAATTAGAATGCATGTAATATGTTTGAAATTACAAATGCAAATATGTATATCCTTATGTGGTGCTTATTCATTTCTAAGAAAACTATATGGCATGATAATTACATAAGAAACCATTAATTGTTAATTAATATTGATAGTTTTTTTTGTGGGGATTTTGGTCAGGTATAACTAATTTAATTTTTTTTCTAACGGTTTATTACACCATCATCAGAGAACTACAATTAATATGATATTTTAAAAACATAGTTATGGTTATTTTACATTAAAATTTACTTACACTATTAATTATTAGGAATTTGTTTTAAATTTTGTTACATGTTATTTGGTTGTCTGTTTTAACGCAACTGAGATATTTTAACATAGTTTGTGGGCTCTTAAAGTTTTGTTTATGTTACAGAGATAACGTTGGAAATGTATACATATGTTTTATTGTAGGTGCTTTGCTTAAATAGTGAATATATAATAAGATATTTTATTTCAAGAATTATTATTTTGTATCGGTCAGATGTAAAAATTGATTTCATGTTGTAATGTACCCCAATCATCCCAGACAGCACAAGAATAATCGCTGCATATTCTAAGAATATATGTTCAAGATATTCGAATATTCATAGAAAAGTATTTAAATATTCAAGATATTTAGGGAATATTCCTACAAAATGCGAATGGGACAAAAAAAAAATTTTTATAGAATATTCTCATGAATATTCTGAGATGAATAGTGGCATAGAGTAAACGTACAGTGAGTCGCTCCAGATTATATTACATATTTCCAAGTTATCAGTTTTAATTAATTAGTAATAATGCCTGATACCCATAAAACAAGGTCTGCTAAATCCCAGGAAGAAGAGGAAAATTTGATAAAACGTGTTGTAGAAAAGATATTTATATCAGAAAGTTTTCTTTCTAAATTGGTTGACAAGATATCTATAGTTCTAACTCAACAGTTCGAGAACACAATCAAGGTATATACAGATAAGGTTGAACAAATGGAAAAGAAAATATTAGATATAAATAAGCAAGTTGATGATCACGAACAATTTTCTCGTCGTAATAATTTACGGATTTATGGGTTGTCAGAAGATAAAAATGAAAATTTAAGTGAAAAATTAATTACTTTTTTTCAAAATAAACTTGGCATTGAAGTTAATACTAATTATATAGATTTTTGCTATCGATTAAAAAGTAAAGAAGGTTCTGATAGGTGCGTGATAATAAGATTCTGCCGTAATTGGCATAAGCAGAAAGTTTTTAGTAACAAAAGAAAATTAAAGGGTAGTAAATTTGTCATAAAGGAAGACTTAACATTAAGAAGAGTTGCAGTGTATAAACAAGCATGTATAAAGTTTGGTCCAAAAAATGTTTGGTCTTCAGATGGTAAAGTGATCTACAAACTAAATGAAGTTTATAAACTTTCCTCTCTAAAGAATTTGGAAATTTAAATAGTTATAGTTAATTCTCTATATCTGGCTGAGCTCACCTGTAGTGTCGGTATACATTGACATTTTTGGTGAGCCATTATTAGATTACACTTGCGTTTTTATAGATTTACTTTTTCACTTTTTTTATTTTTTTCACTTTTTAGTTGATTCTTTGTATCACTTAAGTATAATAGTTTTTTGTAATAATTTTAAATGTTAAATTTATAATGTTAGTTACTGATTATTAAAATGGTTAAAAATAATATAAGGGTCGGACACATAAATGTGCGATCGCTTTTGCCAAAATTAAACGTAATAAAAAGGTTTTTACAGGATGATCAATATGATATTTTAGCTATATCAGAAACTTGGTTATCCCCGCATATTAATAATAATTTAGTAAATATTAAAGGATATAGACTTATAAGAAAGGACCGAGTTGGAAGAGCAGGAGGTGTATGTTTTTATATAGCTAATACAGTTAACTTTAAATTGGTGGAACGTAATGATAATATAGAACAACTATGGATATCTGTTAAAACATCTAATGACATTACTATATACGGGGTGGTTTATAGGCCTCAGACTGTAGAATATAAATATTTTCTCTCAAATCTCGAGGAATCGGTATGCAACTGTGTCAGATCATGAGTTGGTGTTTTGCAACTTAGATATAAATAATAAATTAGTACCACATTTTATTACATATCAAGATTTTAGTAGATTTAATCTTGAACAGTTTACTAATGATTTGCTAACTATACCTTTTTATCATATTTACGGTCTTGAACATGTTGAACAAAAAGGTTAAATTTTTTTAACGATTGTCTAATTCAGTTGTTTAATTTGCATGCACCATATAAGACTATTAAAATAACAAAACCACGATCACCATGGGTAACTGACAATATCAAACTTCTAATATCGCTAAGAGACAAAGCTAAATCAAAATATAGAAAAACGAAAAAAACAACACATTGGGACTATTATAAACAATTGCGGAATTATACTGAAGTGGCTATAAGAAATGAGAAAAGGGCATATTTTAATTTTAAATTTGGAACCAATGATTCTAAAATTATATGGAAAGAACTAAAATCTTTAAATATAAATAAACAGAAGTATTCTGACTTACCATTACACCTAAAGGACCCTAACACTATAAATGACCATTTCATAAACAGTGTACCCAAATCAGACTATGACAATAGTCACTTAATAGATTACTATAAGAATAATACTTTCAATAATATACCAACTAACTTTGACTTTAACTTAGTAAATGATGATGCAATATCAGAAATTATACATAAAATTAAGACACATGCAATGGGGTTAGATGATATTAATTTGGTCATGTTAAAGTACTGCTGTCCGCATATCATACCTTATATCACGCATATAATAAATAGCTGTTTACTAACAAATACTTTTCCTGATCTGTGGAAAGAAGCTTATATAATCCCCATTCCCAAAGTCTCAGATCCATCGTTACCTAAAGATTTACGTCCTATCAGTATACTACCAACTTTATCAAAAATTTTAGAAAGAGTCATGTATTTTCAATTAATGGTACATCTACAAAATTTTAATATACTACCTGCTCACCAATCTGGCTTTAGGCGAGCTCACAGTTGCACAACTGCCTTGTTGAAAGTCTCAGATGATATCTTGGAGGCATCTGATGGTGACAAAATTACAGCCTTAGTACTGTTAGATTTTACTAAAGCTTTTGATACCCTCCAACATCGTTTACTTATCGCTATTCTTCACTTTATTAGTTTGGGTAAAAATGCAGTTAATCTGATTGAAAACTACTTGAATAATAGAAGCCAAATGGTGAAAATAGACAATAAATGTTCAACTGTGCGCTCGCTTAAAGTAGGCGTCCCCCAAGGATCAATATTAGGGCCTCTGCTATTTAGTATTTACACCAGCAGTTTTTGCAACAACCTAATACATTGTAAATCACACATGTATGCAGACGACACACAGCTGTACCTATCATTTGATAAGGATAAGTCTGTAGAAGCAGCCGAGAAAATAAATTTAGATCTTAAAATTATTGAGAAGGTTTCAAAAGAACAGTTTTTGTTTTTAAATCCTGTTAAATCGAAATTAATTTTGTTTGGAAATAAATTAACTATTGCTGGAATCGTTGAACATTTTATTGTAAAAGTAAATGACACCAATATACCGATTGTAAATAGTTCTAGTAATTTGGGTTTAAATTTTGATAACACATTTAGATACACTACACAAGTTACGAAGTACATACAAAAATCTTATTTGGCATTAAAACTACTTTATCCGCACCGCAGATATCTATCCGAGAAAATAAAAACATTATTATGTGAATCGCTTGTATTGTCAAATTTTTCCTATTGTGCGCCCGTTTATTATCCTTGTCTTGATGTATTGACTAAAAATAGAATACAGAGAACACAAAATTCGTGCCTTAGATATATATTTGGAATACGTCGCAGAGACCATATATCACATAAACTAAAGGATTTAAAATGGTTGAATATGAATAATCGGCTAAAGTTACATACTTTGTGTTTGTATCATCAATTAATTTGCACTAAGATACCACCATACCTATATAACAAAATTCGCTTTCGGTCAGATATTCATAATATTAATATTAGAAATAGAAATTACATAACACCTCCCTCTCATAAAACTAGTCTTTATGAACGGTCTTTTAGTTACAACATTTCTAAACTTTATAATGCTATACCTATAAATATTAAACAATTGACTGTAAAAAACTTTAAAAATGAAATGTCAATGTACCTATACATTAATCAGTAACTAGCAATGAATTTAATTTTAGTTGAGAACAACAATGAAATAAATCTAATTTATTTATTACTAAGATAGCAGTTTCTCTATTATCTCAGTTTAGTTTAGTTTAGTTTAGTTGATTTTTTACTGTTAGGCATTATTCCAGTAATAACATTTTGGTTAGGCTAGGTCAGTGTATTAAACCGGGGGGCAGATATTGTTTCTGCCTGCTTGAGCATAACCTAGTGGTTTTCCTTTGGATTTTTTTTTTTCATTTATTTTGATATATTTTGATACATTTGATTTATTTTGATGCATTTGATATGTTGATGTATTGATCTGTTGATATATTTATTGTGTTGATTTGATGTACTTATTGTAAATTTGGAAGGAAAATAAATGTATTATTATTATTATTATTATTATTATATTCCATAGATAACTAAGTATATTCATAAAATATTCTAAGATTGCTTTCAGCGACAAAGTTGAATATTCAAAATGACTATATAGAATATTGCATGAACAATTATACTTCTGCACAAGATATTCACAGAAATAAATTAATATGCACTGAATATTCACCTAATATTCAGTTAGGTTATAGGAATATTCAGAGGACAATATACAGACCTATAAAATAATGAGAATATTGCTAGAGAATATTCTACAAATAACTAAATATATCTGTAGAATATTCTAGGGCCAAAGATTTGGTTCTGTAAAATATTCAAAAGGGCTGTACAGAATATATAAATTAGGGTGTTCCAAATTTTTTTGCTTACCCTCCAATTGTTCCACTTTCCAAACAAGTGATTTCCAAGTGTGAGCAAATTCTGTTAATATTAAGGGGTCGTACAAAGGCCATGAAATTTTCCATTAATATAGGAAAAAGACAACTTTTTTAAATCTACGGATTAAACAAGGAAATGTATAATAAAGATAAGAAACATACAAAAGTCCCTCATTTCAGAATCTTCATGCAAGGAACACAAACTAACTTCTCCTATGCTTTTCTTTTATATGGTCTATACCGTTTTTTGGGCCTTATAAGAGTGGAAATTGAAAAGTTATTATTGATTCGTATTCTTTGCCACATTCTGAATGAGGGATTCTTGTATGATTTTTACCTTCATTATATCTTTTGTGTTTAAAATGCAGATTTACAAGTTCTCTTTTTTCTCCATGTTAATGGGAAATTTCATGGTTTTTGTGCGACCTGTTAATATTAACCGATTTGACGACAATTTGGAGTTCAATTTTGGGAAATGGAACAAGTTTTGGGTATATGCATTTCGATAAAAAAAAAAGTTTATATACAGGCGCCGTAAGGTGTTAAGAGGGACTGTAATTGTTTCAACCTTCTTCATTCACATCTTATCGATACTGGGAGTCCAAACCAAATTGTTAATTTTGAATATACAGGAGTATAACAGTAAGCAGTTATCAAGAACCTAATTCTAAACGCATACTTACTTTTTGTATTCAGATTTTTTTTGCAGACTTTTTGGTGCCATAGTAACTAAGCTGGGTTTATATAATCAATTAATCAACTTTCTGAAAAATGTAAATTTTCGATTTGTTTTGCAGGAGGCAAAATACACTATTTTAGTAGAATTGTTTATATATTTTTTTTTTTTGGCTTCGGAATCTGGGTCCATTCAGCCACGACTAAAGTTATAATTATTAGGAATTAGACAGGGACACTCATTTCACGTCTAGGGGTCCGTCTAGACGGCTTTACACTATATCGCACAGGACATAGACCACGGATTACAGGAAGACTTACAGAGGATAGACACAAAGGATTGATTTTAAACATGTACATTTCTAAATATTAAGTTTTATGTTTTTCAAATATTGCATTACACAGTACATGATTTCCTTGTTGTTGATTGCCTCGTACATAAGGTTATTTCTACAAGTAGGGAGATGGAAGTTGTAGCTTAGCAGTTTATTTAAGAATACATTTCTTTCGTTGTCATATTTTTTACATGCAAATAGGATGTGTTCTAAGTCACAATGTGACATGTTATCACAATCACAATACGGATTATCAGCTAAATTAATTCTGTACATGTGTGCTTTAAAATTACCATGGTTAAATAATAAGCGGATGAGTTGTATGAACATTGGTCTAGGCGATCGGATTTCCTTTATTAATAGTGTATTACCCACGTGTGGGAGTTGCCCAATGAAGGTGTTTTAGAAGTTATAATATTTGACCAGTGCGTTTGCCAATTTTCTTTCATCGTCTTTTTATAAACAGGGATGAGATCTGCATAATTAAGAGTTTCATAACTACTTGGTGTTCCTCTTGCCGCCATTTTTGCTAGTTGATCCACTGTCTCATTACCTGTAATTCCATTGTGCGCATGTACCCAAACAAAGTCAATTCTTTTGTTGTGTAAAGTTGCTTGTGTATATTGGTGCAAAATCTCACAGATGGTTTTATTATTTAAGCTTTTGGGATTTTTATTTTTAAGTGCTTCTAGAACAGATTTGGAATCGGAGAGAATTACATAAGTCTGATAGGTATTATCTGCCAAAGCATGTATTAGCGCCATTCGAATAGCTTCCGCTTCAGCGGTGAATATATTTGTTTCTTTTGGGAAAGATTTTGTCAGAGCTGTGTTTTTAGATGTATATACGGCACAACCGACGCCCGTAATACTTTTGGAACCATCAGTGTAGAGATGTAGGGATTCACCTATTTTAGATAAGAAACTCTTTAAGATTTTTTCATTTTCTATAGGGTGGTCCGAGTACTTAGGAAAAGTTATATCCATATTTGTGTATACTATTTCACATGGAAATATAAAAATTGGAAGTTTTGTTGTTTTTCTTAGTGAGTTATCGTATCAGGCTGTATTGATTATTGCCTCGGTCAAAGGAGGTGACATTTTATGGGTCCAATATTTATTCGTCAGATTGTCTACGTTTAGCTTTGTGCATTTTGTAATTATGTCATCTTCCAATGCACGCATTCTTATAATGAACTTATTAGCTAAAAAATTCCTTCTGATGTAGAGTGGAGGTTCCCCCGCTGCTGCTAATAGTGCTTCCACAGGGGTTGTCCTAAACGCGCCTAATGAAATTCTTATCGATTTGTATTGTATACGATCAAGTATACTTAAGCTAGTTTTACAGGCAGAGCCGTACAGTGTGCACCCGTAATCTAGGATGGATCTCGTGTAGGCTTTATAAAATAATAAGCATGTTTCTGGATCAGCGCCCCATTTTTTATTTGTTATCACTTTCAAAATATTTATACTTTTCTCACATCTCACTTTATATGCAGTGATGTGCTCTTTCCATGTCAATTTTGTGTCAATAATTAAGCCAAGATATTTAACTGAAGGCAGTACTGTAATTTTATAGTCCGCAAGTATAATCTCAGATAAGCGAGGGAGTCTGTGCCTGGTATAATATACTACGGCCGTTTTTTCGGTTGAGATGGAGAGTCCATTCGAAGTAAAATATCCCTGACATATATACATGATATGTCTCAAATCCCTGTGACAGTGAGCCAAGTTTTGGTTGGTGCTATATATAACAAAATCATCAGCGTATTGTAATGTGGTAATGGTCCCGCCCCAAAGTTGATGAAAATCTGCCGTATATATATTAAATAAGATTGGAGCTAGTACTGACCCTTGGGGTAATCCAAAAAGATAGTTTCCTTGGCCCATACAATGTATTATGGGATTTGATAAAAATATCTCTGTCTATATAGAGTTTGATTAGATTTATTGCCAGAAATTTTGGAACTTTTATGTAAATTAGTTTGTCAATAAGAATATGTAAATTTACATTATCATATGCACTATGAATGTCTACAAACATTGCCGAGAGGTATTTATTTTCTGAGAAGCAGCTTTGAATATCTGTAACCAGATGGGTGAGGCAATTTATAGTACCCTTACCTCTGCGAAATCCGTATTGAGTATTTGGTAAAAAGTTATTATTTTCAATCCACCATTCTAGTCTATATTTAATAATTCTTTCAAGGGTTTTTAGTATACAGGACATTAGTGATATAGGTCTGTACGAATTAATATTACTAGGGTCTTTGCCTACTTTGTGAATTAATATTATGCTACATTTTTTAATGGAGGAGCAATTGGCCCCATATAACCAGATATCGTTGAATATTTCGCATATAAAATGCTTTGCTACATCGGGAAGGTTGCTAATCATATTATAAGTAATGGAGTCCAGCCCTGGGGCAGTATTCCTATTTTTTTTAATGTGATAATTAAGTTCCGCAATGTCTATTGATTTTGTCAGCCAGTTCTCATTAGTATATGGTTGTGTTATTATGTCGTTATCAGCCGAGAGAGGGGCAATTTTATCTAACATTTCTTCTATTTTTTCTGGGGGTAGCTGACAGAATGGTGTACTCTTGCTACTCTGAATACTGCGTGCTCGTGCCCATACAATACTAGATGGGGTTGTTGAGGAACGTTCTGAGCAGAATTGTTGCCAGCTTTCTCTAGCTTTTCTTTTATACAAAAGTTTACATCTGGCTGTTATTTTTTTGCAAGCAATAAAGTTTCTTATCAGACCATTAGCCTTATAATTTGTAAAGGTTTGTTTACGCTCATTATTGAGTTGAGTGCAGTCGTTATCTCACCAGGGCGTTTTTTTTGCTTTTGCAACAAATGGTTTATTTATTGGCATACTTGCGCTGGCAGCAGTGCTGATCGAATCCAATAAAAAGTCTATTTTCTCATTTGTTGTACTGAAGTTCTGTATATTCAGGAATGAATCTTTTAATGCTGCTTGATAAGCATTCCAGTCCGCGTCTTTTTCACGCCACCTAACCGAAGGGTAAATAAGAGATTCTGTAACTTGTCCCCATTTTAACATGATCGGGAAATGGTCAGAGCCATATGTATTGTTTAAAACTCCCCATTCTATGTATGTTGCTATATTAGCAGAGCTAATAGAAATATCTACACAGGAGTTTAAATTACCGGGAGGTGTTAATCTAGTTTTTGAGCCATTATTTAATATAGTTAAATTGTTACTTGCACCGATGGCGTCACAAAGGATTTCACCAGCTTGATTTTCCAGAGATGACCCCCACAGGCCATGTTGGGCGTTAAAATCACCGCCTATAACACAATTGGGCGATATTTGTGTAAATAAAAGGTTCCAATCATTCTGGGAAATGTGAACATTTGGTGGTCTATATACAATTGTTTATATAATGCAAGTAAAATAAACAAAATAAATTCAAACAAATTTTATTCTATATTTACTGTGTATCCTACATTTTTAAATAGTGATTGTAAATAAACTATTAAAAAATCCCATACCTTGCAAATGTATGGTATAAACTTAAATATATTTATTTAAATAAAATAAAACATGTTACTTATAATATTAATGTTTACATAAGCTTTGGACATTTGCTTTGTTAATATTCTGAAAAACTTGGATTAAAGATTAAAAAATATGCCACAAATTTTAATCACACTAGTTTAGTCGATGTCCGCATCCTAACAGTATCACGTTCAAATATCTAGGGACACCCTGAAATTAAAAAGAATTTATAATTTCTGAAAATAAGAGAAGTCAATTATTGTAAATATTATTGGAGATAAAAAAGTTGAGTACTTTTAAAATACTCAAAACAGAAACAACAATGTTAAAACATTAAAAAGAATTAATTTAGAAACTTTCAGAAAAAGATTTTAGAAATAGCATATAAAATTTCACTTGGACATTACCAAATACAACACATATAAAATGTATAAATTTTCGGGTATTGATCCATACTGCATGTTACTCCTTACTTTGAATACTGATAAGACATTTCGACAAAATTATAATTGACATTTTCAGGCGACTGTTCAATCTGGTAGTTGGAGAGATCATCTATGAAGCTGCCAGGAGTAACATGCAATGAGGATTAATAACCGCGATTCCAATACAACATTACAATTCCAAGAAACTTACCTTAAAAAACATGTACATCACTGGTTATTATCAGTCCTGATAACCCAACCCACTCCCCCGCCAATAATACCACCTCCACGCACATGCAATGTAAAATATGAAACAAACAATAAATCTATTAAAATGGAAATGGTTATCATCAGTACAATCGTACTAAAACTAGAACCTCAGATTCGGGATGCACAAAGCAATCCGAATATATGTTATAAGTAGTGGAGTGGGTCCAGTTGGTTCTTTATCACACCGTCACACACTCTGTTTTATGGTATATATTCAATACATATGTCTTATGGTTTTGTACGAATCTCAAGTGTCAATCTTATATGGTCAAGTTGTATATAGTGACCGAAGTTTCTACATGGAAACTTATTTTATGAACAATATAAAAGGAAATTAATTTTTATATTAAACAAGTAGACCTTACTGCATATTATGCTCGTTAAATAAAAATTCCCCTGTACAATAAACAATTCTGAATAAGATTGGCCCTTAAACATTACATTACCTTGAGAGAAAAATTAATAAATATTTGTGTTGATTTTTGTTATGTTGAAACAACATGAGCGAGTGCATAAGAGACGGTTAAGACTGTGTACTGCACCACCGATCTTAGCTAAATTGTTTAATGGTTACGGAGACTAGGTAGGTATGTAAAATGAAATTGACGCAAACTATTACAAAAAAAATGTTATTTTATTTACGCAGTGTAATCGTAAAACAACTTAGGTTAGCTAATAAGATTGGTGGTAAAAGGAAGACAACTAATTCTTTTACAGGATGCCACATGCAAGATTTGAGGTTATAGGTTTTACTAATTAATATTTTTATATTGATTTAATTACACGCTTTCTATCTACGGAAATGATATGCATGCATTTACCACAGTTTAAAACACTTTCCCACAGAACAACTCTTTCCAATTGCGAAATAAAACTATTAGATATTAGATTCACCCATAACAGTCATAACTTTCTGGAACTGGAGCATTCTCAAAAAACGAGTGAAAATAATGTCAGTTGACGAATAACGTAGGTGGCGCGCGTCTGCCGTCTTTGTAATTATTTTAAGGCGGTAATTTTAAATAACGTGAGATTTAAATAATGTGCTTCAGGGATTTATAATGTCTTAAATTTTTTAATATTGGGTATAATTTTATAATAATTAATTTGTCAGGCATTATTAAACCCTTTCTTTAAATGTTTTTAATTGTATTATTTAATATATGTTTTGCACTGATGTATTATGTATTATTTCCAAATAAACACATTAAGTAACACAAGAGTTTAGCTAATTTTCATGATTTTAATTAGTGATTATCTTTAATAAATTGTGTTTATTTGTAACAATAAAATACAAGCTTATCCATTTAAATTATTCTGTGAATAATAATTGTAATTATTCGGTGAATATTAAAAAAATATATTCAGTTAATATTCTTCCAGAGTATATCCATTTCAATTATTCTAGAAATATTCTTATGTAATACATCAAAGATATTCATTTAGGAATATTAATAGAAGTATGCAACGTTATGGAAAAAATTAACATTGGAAGAAAAAAATAACTGAATGCTACAGGATTGGAAAAATAAATGCTAATGCGGATAATAAGCCACGTCCAATCTTTGTAAAATATAATAACTATGAAGACAAACATAAGATAATTTCAAATAGAAAAAAACTGAAGGGTACAAAAATTAATATTAAAGATCTAACAAAAACAAGAATGGAAATCATAACCAGAGCATCTATAAAATATGGCTTTAAAAATGTGTGGTCCATAAATGGAAAAATTTTTGGTATTGTCAATGGAAACAAAATGGAAATTAAAACACTCGGGGATGTATTGCATTAAATCAAAATCACAACTTATAAGGTATTATGTTTGTCAAAGAGTAGTGTAAAGCTAATAGATTTAATAACTTGTTAGGACTTTAATAAAATTTATGAATCTTTCTGAAAAACATGTTTAAGAGGACACATGGTTACGATTTCTGATTATCTGCAATATTCTCAAGTGCACCTCATGCTGTTCCCATTTCCTCGAAAATATTATAAACACTCTTAAATGTCATACATAATTGGGATAACTACCTAAAAAGGCCAGGTTATTATGCAGTTTCTTAACAATAACCAGGGTGACTCCTCTTAGATGGTAAATAAATCTAATATTCTGCCGACTCTGCGATAAATAAATACATATATTTTTCTTATATAGGAAAAAAAAAAGAAAAAAACTGTATTTCTTATAATAGTTAAATAGGTACATAAAATATATTTTTTGTGTAAAAAAAAAGAAAAGAAAACATGGATGATTTAAATGAGTATATAAATGAATTAGAAGATTATAATCATATAAATGAATTTGTAATAAATGATCAATCTGAATTAAGTAACTTAACAATAAATAATATAAAAACAGGAATAAACATTATTCACATGAATATACGTAGCTTACAAAAAAATTTTGAGGAATTTGTGATATTCCTAGAGTTTTTGACTTTCACTTGTAATATCGTAATATTGACGGAGACTTGGAATATAGAAAACATTGAGCTGTATAATATAAAAAATTACAATTTATATTATAATGGAAGTAAGTTGAATCGTAGTGATGGAGTGGTTGCATATGTAAGTCATGAATTAAACGCATAAAAAACTGACAGAAGTAACCATTTCAATACTACAATTTTGTGTAAAGGATATAAGCTACAATATATTCGCCATCTATAGAACTCCAGCATCTAACGTCTTAAACTTTATAAATGATTTGGATAACTATTTATCTACTAATAGTAAATCTGACATTAATATTTTGATAGGTGATATTACTATAAAAAACCCTGATATAGCTACTAATTCTTTTCTTAATGTATTAAACTCCCATGGTTATATATCTTATATAAATTCAAATACTAGAGTTACGACTGACTCGGAGAGTTGTTTAGATCATATTTTTGTTAAAAAAGGATCTGATCACATAGGTATACACAACTTTACATCAATCATTTATGAAACTGCTATTACCGATCACTATAGTGTAGTAATTAACATCAATAAGCAAAATGTTAAAATTAATCAACAAAAATCTGAAGAATTTACACAAATAACAAAAATAGATTATATAAAATTAAATGACATGTTACAAACTGAAACATGGTACAATGTATATAAGGAAAAAAATATTAACGTAGCTTATAATAATTACAACAAACAGTTAACATATTATATAAATAAATGTACACAATATAATAATATTAAATTACACAAAAAAAATCAAACCTTGGATCACCAATTCACTAATAACTTCAATTCAAAATAGGGACAAAATGAAAAAAAAAAAATGTTTAAACGACAAAAATAACAAACAGCTATGGGACCAGTATCAAAATTATAGGAATAATTTAACTAAATTATTAAAGAAATCGAAGCAAGATTATTATTCAAAAAAAACTGATGCGAACAAAAATACAAAAAAATGTTTGGCAAATAATAAGACTCGATGTCAGAAAATAATAACAACTACCAAATATATGATCAAAATAATGAAATTGAAACAAATGCCAAGAAAGTTTCGGAAATTTTTATAAAATATTTTTCTAGTGTAGGCGAAAATCTAGCCAATAATATAAAATCAAATCCTCTGTCAGAAACACTAAATATCTCAAATAAAAAGAAAATAATTGAAAACTCTATATTTTTAAGACCAGTTACCACAAATGAAGTATTAAAAACCATTGATAACTTGAAAAATAATTCATCTCCCGGAATAGATAAAGTAACTACAAAGACACTTAAACTAATTAAACATAATATCCTTAGTATCCTGGTACACCTGATAAACTTATCATTTCAAAATGGCCAATTCCCAGATTCATTAAAACAAGCTATCATAAGTCCAATATTTAAAGGTGGTGATAAACTTATTACACATAACTATAGACCAATTTCAGTAATTAGTAACATTGCTAAAATATATGAAAAATGTATGGTCTCTCGACTCCAGGCTCATTCAATTCATCACAAACTAATATCACCAAAGCAATTTGGTTTCAGACAAAACTGTTCCACGGAAGACGCTTTATTCTACTTCTCAAATAAAATACATGAATACCTAAATAAAAATGAGAAAGTTATTGGAATATTTTTAGATCTAGCTAAAGCCTTTGACAGTATATCACACGAATTACTTTTAGACAAAATGGAAAAATATGGAATTAGAGGACTAGCATTAGATCTGTTCAAAAGTTACTTATCAAACCGAAGAGCATTCGTCAAAATTCATAATACAATAAGTAGCTCAGAGGTAGTAAAATATGGCGTTCCACAAGGAACAATTTTAGGTCCGCACTTATTTCTATTTTATATAAATGATATGCTGGAATTAGATATAAGTGGCGATACCATAGCATATGCTGATGACACCGCATTAATATTTCATGGCACAGATTGGCCTGACGTTGTTAAGAACAGTGAAAAGGGGTTGTATAAAATCAAACGCTGGATGGACAATAATCTACTAAGCCTTAATTACTCAAAAACAAAGTTTGTTACATTCAGTAACAGTTCGAGAATGCTGCCTGGAATTGACACTTTCAAATATCATTCAAAATGTGACTTAATAAACTGCACTTGCCAAAATGTAATTCATAATACTGCAGACGTGAAATATCTAGGTCTTTTAATAAACGAAACTTTTAAATGGAATAGTCACGCCGAATACCTTACCACAAAATTAAGAAAACTTGTTTATGTGTTCTATAAATTACGTAATATTCTTCCATTTAAAATATTAAAAATGGCATATAAATCACTAGTAGAATCTATACTTACCTATGGTATCATAATATGGGGCGGAACATATAATAGTCAATTAAAAAATCTAAAAATTACTCAAAAATGGATACTTAAAGTTATACTTCACAAAAATCGAAGATATTCTACAGAGCAACTTTTTCCAGATAGTAATGTATTTAGCGTAAATGGATTGTATATTTTTAATGTAGCCAAATATATTTATAAAAACAAGGAATTGAGAATAGTAATTAATCACACATACAATACAAGACAAAAAGAACACAGGGCTCTTAGTATACCACGACCTAACTCAAGTTTATACAAAAAATTTATTAACTTCACTGGTGCAAAAATTTATAATATTTTTCCTGAAAATATAAAAAACATTCATAACTATAACCTATTTTGTAAAAAATTATCAATATTTGTTATGCAAAATTTTAATCTATTCGAGGAAATATTTTCATAATTGAAGCGCTTTTTGTATGCTTATAACAATCATACCATATTTTTTAGTTTTTTTTTAGTTTCTAGTTTTTTAGTTTAGTTAGGATAAATAAATCACAACCCATAACAAATGTAAAATACTATAGTATCTGCTAAAGCACAAAACGATTTCATTATGAAATCAGGTGCATATATTTTTACTAATTTATCACTATGAAAAAAAGTATTGTAACTTTGGGTTATATAAAATTTGAATTTGAATATCATTTGTGATTATTTAGGGAATATTTTAAAAAAGAATATTCCGTTAATATTCTTTCAGATATATATATATATATATATATATATATATATATATATATATATATATATATATATATATATATATATATATTCTATTTTGAAGATTTACAGAATATTCGTGGAATGTTGTATGCTGTCTAGGTTGAGAAACTTTATATTTTTTATATATAGGCTTTCCATAATTTGGATCTCTCCAGAATATTAACATCCCGTCAAGATATTCATGGTCTAACCATTATGGACATCCATAGGATATAAATACTTTGGACATTAATGGGATACTGATATCCCGGCAGATTATCCATAGTCGATCAGTTACAGACATCCATAGGATTTCCATAATTTGGATCTCTACAGGATATTAACATTCTGTCAGGATATTCATGGTTTAACCATTATGGACATCCATAGGATATGAATACTTTGGACATTAATAGGATACTAATATCTCGGCAGGATATCCATAGTCGATCAGTTGCAGACATCCATAGGATTTCCATAATTTGGATCTCTTCAGGATATTAACATCCCGTTAGGTTGTCCTTGGGATGACCTGGGGATAATTTTGTGGGATAATCCAAAATCAAGATCACCGGGACTAAAAGAGGATATTCTGAGGAAATCTTGTGCTGTCAGGGTGTTTACCCCCGAAGGATGTTTATGGATCAACATGTGTCGATTAAGATTTCGCTTTCGTTTTGTTTCAAATGTACATTTTACACATCTATACATTGTCACTTCTGAGGAACTTTGATGGACTAACATGTGTGCGTTGAGATATTTCTTGAATTTTGATTCATATGTACATTCTTCACACTTGAACATTGTTATCTCTGAGGAATTTCTATGCCTCAATATGTGCTCTTTAAGTCGACTTTTATGCTTTGCCTCAAATGGACACATTTCACACTTGTACCGGCTTGTTTTTGAGTATCTTGCATGAGTCAACACATGCCGACGAAGGTGACTGTTATAGTTTGTACTATACATACACATTCCACATTGGTATTTTTTTTGTACGGGAGATTTATGAGTCAATATATGGTTTCCAAGGTCAATTTCACAGTCCGTGCAAAATGAACAAATGCTACATTGATGCGCATATATTTTACCATCATTCATTTTAAGTGTTGTGGATTTTTCTTGAAAACTGGAAAAGAAATTTTGTTGATATTTAAAAAATGTAACTATAATTTATTAGTTATGATGTGGTGTTGTTTAAATTAATAATCTGCCTGTGTGTGGGAGTTAACGCGTTAAAAGAATAAAAGTATAAACTATTAAAGAAAGCAAAATTGAAATTTTACTAAGAAGTCCCATGCGTACTAATAAAAATTAATGATTTCCTATTGACCATCTGATGTATATTCCAAAAGTAAAAATCTTATGCTCTTTGACAAATGTTACTTACGTTTCATTATTACTCTGATCTAATTTAATATCAATTTCTTCAGGTTTAATATGTATCTCATGGTTGATTACTTCTTCAGTTTTTATTTCGGTTTCCATCTTAATTTTAAATTCTTCTCGAATTTCATTATAACATTGTTGTTTGTCATTTACATCGCAGAATTCACTTTCAAATTTCAAAATCGGTTTTAATGTAAATTCTTGTGAATTACTTAATTCTACCTGGCTCTCACTGTTTGTTTCATCTATTTTGGTGTATGTCCTTATTCTCTCTTTCACATTCACATGGTTTTTTATAAAATTTAAAAGCCCTCGTAGTGAATCAAGACAGGTTTCGCATGTTAAAAGTACTTCGGTATTAGTTAAATTCTGAAACATCAAAATATTATGAATAATTTGTCTAACATTACTTGACCCACTTATACAGGGAGCGTAAAAATACATGGATTATTTTAATTCGATCTTAGAAAATTTTAACTTGGAAATTTTAATTGATCTAGTGATGGTTTAAAACAAGTTTAGGATATATAGTTGACAGCTGTTAAAATGCAACGCTAGACTCAACATATCTATTGTGAATGTCATCGGCTTTCTAGGTCACCGGATATTACTGCTACAGACTTTTCTGTTTGGGGGAAAAATATACAAGCAGAACCGCGAACTTTTGATGAACTTAAAAAGGCAACATCCGAGATGAAATGGAAACTATTTCGGTGGCGATGCTTCAACAAGTAATATCCAATTGAGTTGACTGTTTGCAAGACTGACAATAAAGAAGCTAATTTAATGCATACAATATTTCACTAAATATTCTTCAATTATTGCTGAATACCATGCCTTGTTATTTTTTGTTTTAAGTTTCATCAATAAAATATTATTTAAAGTTTAAAAATAGTCCATGCATTTTAACACTCTCTATACTTCTATATCCTCTAATATGAAAATTAACTTTAGACAGTGAATATCTAACTAATCCTCCACATGCTCCACTCCACTGATTTTCTTCCTAGTTTCTAGTAAACAGCACATTCTGTTCTACCATTTTTTTGCAAATGGACCAACGAAAATAAATTCTTTTACTCGCTTTAATATTTATTCTCATAAGACTTACATGTATAAGAATTTTCATTTAGCTTAAATTCTAAGCAAAAAGTTTATAAAGAAGGTATAAATAAAATGTGGAAATAAACATAGAAAATATTGTAACGAAGTGATTTTTCCGTTAATGTATTTTGTTGCGATAAGACCTAATCGGGTTCTTCTTTCACTTTGGTACACCCTGTATACGATAACTTGTATTAATTTTTATTTTAAAATCACTTTAAACAAAAGGTCAATTTATTTTATGTCAGATACGTAGAATAATAATTATTCCTCGTAACTAATTGTTTCGAACTGGTTTCTTTTCAGGGTAATCTTAGTTATTTGGTAATTTAGTTATTATCTTAATGTTAAATCCCTTATTGTGTTTATATGAAACAACTAGCATCAGAAATATTCGGTTGTCATTGTTTGATATTGACGTAAAGATAGAATCTAAGACCTCGTATATGGATAGATTTCCATCTCAGTCACAGTTTAATTACCAGTGAGGTTCCAAGGCCTCGTCTGTAGATAGGACTTTATTAGGTAAATGCGAAGTAGTATAAGTGAGGTTTTAAGGCCTCGTATGTGGATAGAATTTCACGAAGTGCCCCGGATGTAATATATTAACCGATTCGTCCGCCACCCGTACTCACTGAACATGAATTATTGTAAAGATGATAGGCTCGAAGTTGACGTGATGACCTATCACATTAAACGATAACTACCGAAAGTTTACTTCATAAGTTATGATACAACAAAACCCTTACATCAGCTAAACGTGATACCCAGATAAGTCTATAAATAAGAGCGCCTCGAGTTTTTTTGTCCTAGACATTGACTAGTATAGTTCGTGTGTAAATTGTTCATAAATGTAATCTGTTAATAAACGATCCAAATAAATAAATTTTCTTAAGAATCTTTTACTTTTATTTTTTAAAAAATCAATCGCTCGTCTACGATTCTTAAGTGGCGCAGTCGGGATCGGATTTCTTCAGTTACAGCCGAAAAACCGAAAAACACAGTAACGTACGTTTCAACGTTTAAGAAGAGGAACCTGAAAAACCATCATTTCCAAACTATTTGATTTGTAGTAGGGTAGTTGAGAAGACATTTTACAACATAACAAGGTTAGTTAACTTTGGGTCGAAAATACTCCACTGGGGCATCGCGCCTACAACACGCAGGAGTCCATCGAGGTCCGCCGGTTGAAATACCGTCCTGCAACGTTTAGAATAAGAAGGCAGCATCGCGCTGACATCAGGTTGGAATCATCGAGATTTTCGTACCGTCGATACGGTACCAGCCAACGATTAATTTAGGATAGAACCACTGGCATATCTATCACGTAGAATAAGAAGGCAGCATCGCGCTGACATCAGGTTGGAATCATCGAGATTTTCGTACCGTCAATACGGTACCCGCCAACGATTAATTTAGGATAGAAGAACCACATATCTATCACGTAGGGTAAGAAACGGAGAATAGAGGATATAAATATTCCACATAAGAGGGGCGTCATCTCTATTCCCGGAAATTTCAAGAAAAAATCGACGCAAGAAGCGATTATTTCATTTTTAATGATTTCATATTTTTTTTCAGACTTTCATTTTTAATTTGACATCAAGATTCCACATCAGTAAGAAAATCAAGAAAAGAAAAGGATAAACCAAGGGTCTAAGAGAAAGTATAGTAGACTACGGTGCTGTTCAGGTTGCTATACTCGTTAAATATTTCCCTAAGAATACCAGCTGAGGCTTTGCACCTAACTTTGGAGTAGTCGAAAAGACTCACTAGTTAGAAGCCCTACAAGCAAAGAAGACAAAGTACTTCACTTTCAAAGACTGAGTGCGAACTAAGTCGCTCATAGAAAGCGTTGGCTCAAGCTAGAAATCATCTCTAAAAGAAACCATCGAGACCATTAAATTATTATTTTTGTAAATATATAAAAACATAAATTTATACCATATATTTCATATTTTACGTTTAAGTATTATAAATATCATAAATATTATTTATTCAACGTTCAACTGCAAATTTATAGACGTACAGGAAGAATATATATATATATATATATATATATATATATATATATATATATATATATATATATATATATATATATATATATATATATATATATATATATATATATATATATATATATATATATATATATATATATATATATATATATATATATATATATATATATATATATATATATATATATATATATATATATATATATATATATATATATATATATATATATATATATATTCATTTAATTCTAACAAAATTTAAATAAAACTTTTCATTTAAAATCACTTTTAAATTTTAAAATATCTGTTTTACTTTCAGACTATTGAGACAGTGTAAAAGAGCTTTACTTATTTTGCAATTTGTAATCCCTCGTTACATATTTGAAATGATCAAAAAGTCACTCGTTGTTTTTACGTAAGTAATAATAATAATAATATAATAATAATAACGTTTATTTACCACTGCTCACAGTATAGTTTACAATGAGTATATAATGCAATTTTACAATAATACATGCAAATAAACAAAAAAATCTACAAAAAACCATAGGTTGCGCGTAAAGATTTTCCGTTCCTTCAATGTACTACAGACAAATTTACATTTTACATTTTTTAGGCAATTAATTATAAATTCAATACAATAGTTTTTGGGGTAAAATAAAATAGATTGTAAAAAAGTTTAAAAAAAAATAAATAAAAAAATTAATAATTTCTTGGACTTATAAGTTTGTGTATAGTTATTCTATCTATATTTAATACAAAAGTTTTGATTTTCTTTTTTAAATAATCCCAGAGATTTTATATCATTGATTTGATTTTTTTGTTGTTCAGGTAAAAAATTGTATACTCTGGAACAATGATAGGTATGGCTTCGTTGTCCTATTGTTTTTTCCGATTTTATTGTTTTAACTTGCAGATTTGTTTTATTTCGTGTAGAGTAGAAATGATCAATATATTGTAAGTTAGTTTTGTTTTTGTAGATGTGAGTAACAACTTTACAGAAATATAGTTGCCTAATATCTAAAATTTTTGATTCTGTAAATAGGAGATCTGAAGGGTAAGTATTTTCCTTATTATACATTATTTTTAAAAATTTTTTTTGTAATACATCTAATTTTTTCAGGTAACTAGTAGTGATTCCTCCCCATCCTAATATTGCATATTGTAATCTAGACTCTATTAAGGCAAAATATATCATTCTCATATGACGTGTATCAAGTATTTTATTGAAATACTTAAAGTTGTATAAAATACTTCTTAAAGTTCTAGAAACATTATCAACATGTACATCCCATCTTAAATGTTTATCTAGCGTGACTCCTAAATATTTTATATGATCTGTTGACTTAATTTCTATAGACTCAGATATATTTTTTATTGTTAATGACTGAAATTTAGGTAAGCTATTTTTTGTAACATGCAAATGGTACGTACTTTGTTTTTTCATAATTTATTGTTAAAATGTTATGATTAAACCAATCTATTAATAATTTCATGTCATTTTCAACTTTAGTTTTTAGTTCCGACCAAGTTTGGTCCTTATAATAAATTGCCGTGTCATCTGCAAAGCTTATGATCATCCCGGAAGTTTTAATGGTAAGTAAATTGTTTAGATATATTGTGAATAGCATAGGTCCAAGGACTGTTCCCTGTGGTACCCCATATTCTACTACTTTTTCCAAGCTTGTTTTGGTACGAATTCTTACATATTGTTTTCTCTGAGTTAGGTAGCTTGAAATTAATTTGTGAGCATTTCCCCTTATTCCTATATCTTGCAAGGTCTCCAACAACTGCGTGTGACTAACAGTGTCAAAGGCCTTAGCAAGATCCAGGAATATACATAAAGAAGGATTTCCGTCATCCATATTTTTATAAATTTCAGATGTTAAGCATGAAATTGCATCTTGCGTTGATTTGCCCTCTCTGAATCCGAATTGCTTATCTGATATTAGTTTGTATTTATATATGAATTTTTCCATTCTTACTTTTATAATTTTTTCAAATACTTTTGTTAAGCTCGTTATCAAAGATATAGGTCTATAATTAGATGGAATATTTTTATCTCCTTTCTTGAAAATAGGTTTTATCACGGCTGATTTAAATTCATGGGGGCAAATTCCTGTGTCAACTATTGTATTCATAAGAAATGTTAATGGCGATGCAATTTCTTCACATATTTCTTGTAAAGTTTCTGTTTTTATTCCGTCTATACCAGGTGCTTTTTTAATTTTTAGAGTTTTAATTGTATTGATTATTTCTTTTTTTGTTGGTTGGCTCTAGATATATGGAATACTGGGATATCTCTCTTGCTGGAGGGGTGCTTTGGGGCTTGTGAATTTTTTTTGGCAAGTTCTTTTCCGATCTTAGCATAATAATTATTGAAAGTATTAGCAATTATCAAATCATCCGTTGTTAGATCATTTGTTTCGGTCATAATTTGCTGTACTTCACTATCTTTAGTAAGTACGTTAATATTTTTTACTGTTTTCCACAAATGCTTTGCACTGTTTACGTTTTTATTTATTTCTTGTTTATAGTAATTTATTTTGGTCAATTTTATTAAGTAATTTACGTAATTTCTATATGTAATGAATTCTTGTTTAATCGCAGCATTTGTGGGATTTTCTTTGTATAATTTGTGCATTTCATTTTTTTTTGTTAATTGACGTTACCAAACCATTTGTAATCCACTCCTTTCGTTTTACATTTTTTCTTTTTTAGTTTAATATATTTTGTATTTTTGTTAATTTGTTCGCGCAGTATATTTACAAAAAATGTGGTTGCTTCATCTATATCTGATATATTATATAAATTATTCCAATTATAGTTATGTAGATCGACCGATTGTGGATAATTTATATTTTTGATGCTTTTATTTTCTACCCTTAAATTTTTTCTACAACTTCAGGCAAATTAATTATTGTAGAGTAGTGATCTGTTATATTTGATTTTAGGATGATTGGTAGACTATCATTTAGGTTCTTAAGTTTGCTGTTGATGAAAATATGGTCTATACAACTTGCAGATTCACCACTAACTCTGGTAGGTTTGTTTATAGCGGATGTAAAATTATACTCGGCTAGTAGATTAAGGTAATCGGAAACTATATCATTCTCTAATTGTAGATTTAAGTTAATATCTCCCACTATTATGTGATAGTCTAATACTAAATTTTTAGTTTGTTGCAGGTATAACCTTAGCTGAGTCAAAAAATTTTCAGCTTGATTAGAAGGGGGGTTTATAAATGGCGGTAATTAATAAAGTTTTTTTATTCTTTAATGTAAGTTTAGTTTGTATTATCTTGCATTCGTCAATAAATATAATTTTAGAAGAGTAATTATTAGGTTTTTTTTATATACATTACCACTCCAACACTTTTATTTATAGAACCCTCACTGTATACCAAATCATAGCCATTTATGTTAAAAAAATTCAATATTATAAATATTCCAAGTTTCAGACAGAATGATACAATCGAATTCGGCAGTTATTTGGCTTAAATAAATGCAGAATTCATTAAAATTTTGCGAAATACTTCTAATGTTTTGATGATATATTTTGAAATCTGACATTTTCATTTGTCCCGTAGTGATTAATTTATTAAACTCTGTAATATTATCAACCTCGAGTGTATTTAGAGGTACAAAATTAATATCTCTTATATATTGATCCATATTACTATCCTTTATTATTTCAAAAGAAAATCATATATTATTTTGAAAATAGAAAATTGAGTAGCTCTGCACAAAAAAATATAAAAAATAAAACAAAAAATAATAACAAACTATTGATACCAAATACCCTTATATAATAATAATAATTTACAAAATAGATTGTAGAATTTAATATAATTTTTTATTATTGCCTAATTTTTTTTTGATGTTTGCCGCGTTTGTCTTGATTTGTCTAATTAATTTTGGTACAGCTGTTTCGTTCTCGCCTGACCCCTTTTCTTTATTTTTTCCAATATCCTTATTTGACACTCCTTTGTTTTCTCCTAGATGAATGTCCTCCTCTTCTTGATCGTTTTCATTAAAATTTATGTTTGGATTTTTAATTAAGTAATCGTATGTATAGGCAGATTTGTTTACAAACAGTTTATTTTTTTTTATAGCAACTTTATTACCTCTTGATTTTGCAATATTTAAATACTGGCGCAATGTTTTATGAATTTCTTGATCTTCGGTGCTTAGATCATGCATAATAGATATGTTTCTAATGTTTTTTTCTTTCAGTTTATAAGCATTCTTAAATATCTCTAGTTTTTTCAAATATGACGTAAGTTCAATTTTTACTGCCTTAACTCCACCTTTGTTTTGGTTATTGCCTATTTGGTATACATTATTAATATCTCGTATATCCAAATCGATATCAAGTGCAGTTTTTAGGTAATTAATGTTATCTAATTGATTTTGTACTTCTGGTAATCCATATACGATTAAATTATTTTTTCTTGATTTATTATCCAATGCAAGTATTTTTTTCTGTTAGCTCTTTATTTTCTTTTCCAAGGTTACTTAATTTCTTTTGCACTTCTTGAAGTTCGCTCTTTATTTGTTTCAGCGAATTATGAGTCGTGTCAGCCTTTTGATTCAGCGTCTCAAGTTTATCAAAAAGATCAGCTAGAGTTATATTTTGACCGGACATTTCCCTACTTGCTTATATCGAGAATATTATTAGTTCGCTATACGTGGCTATATACTATCCCTTCACGCTTAGTTCAGTACTGATTTTGAATTATTTAGATGTCAGCTATACACATTGAGTTCACGCACATGAAGTGGGGAATTAGATACAAAAAATGTCGTTACTTACAGTTCAGGAATTTGTCTAATTTCACACAATGGTTATTATTTATTTATTTATTATGCTTTATCAACACTGTTTATTAATGTTCAACTTTACAAAAATAAAAATATTAATTATGTCAATTTAAGCTACATAATTTAGTAATTTGTTTTACTTATATCTGAGTTTATACTGATTAATTCACAAGTCAATTAACTAATGACCGATAATTCTAACGATATTAATCAGCTTTCGGATTTGCTTAATACTTATCTTTCGCTTTCCGAAAATCTACTTCTTGAACCTAGTCCAGTTCCTACTAACAAAATAAATTGTAATCCAAACATTATGGCCTTAAATACAAATACGGGACCACAAATAAGTGTTAAGGATTACCTAGACTTAATTCCACGTTTTGACGGTGACACATCACAACTATCAAATTTTTTAAACGCATGTGAAAATGTATTAACTCTTATGGCACCTAACAATGAGCATGCGAGAATTTCATTTACATTATTGCACATTAGAACAAAATTGATAGGAAAAGCCGCGTTATTATTATCATCACGGACGTATCGGAGTTTCCCCGAGTTAAAAAAAATTTTACTTAATATTTTTGGAGATCAACGTAACGAAGAATCTTTAATAGCCGATTTAACAATATTAAGACAAAAACATACCGAATCATGTTTACAATTCGCAGATAGATGTATAGATCTAAGAGGTTTACTTTCAGACAAAATATCTTGTTCAGATTTTCCCGCTGATATAAGAAAAGCTAAAATTAATATGTATAATGCAATGACATTACGTGCATATTTAACCGGACTTAATGGCAACATGAGTCATCTACTTTGTTGCAAATCACCAAAAACTATAGAAGACGCTATTCATATGGTAACAGAGGAAGAAAATATTAACTATCATATACAACAATTGGGCACATCCAACACCCAAACTTCTAGAAATGGCACACAACTTAAAGTGGCTAGCACACCTGTTAGACCTACTTCATATTTTCAACGTCAATTACCTCAGTTGCATACAAGAATGTCACACCCTGTACAATATAGGCCACCTCAATTCCCACAACAAGAGCAACATAGAAAATGGTTTTCTCAAGAATTAAATACACAAGAAGTTTTACCAGAAGGCGGACAACCTAAGGAAGCATCATTTAGTCCATATGACGAAGACACCACATCATACGAAGAATACTTAGAATATCAAAACCAATTTTATCAAGAAGAAGATTACACGGGCGAACAGAACAACGAAAATGAAAAATTTTCAGAAACCAGCCTCGGACACATCGAAACAATAAATTTAAACACACATAGCTCAAATAAATTACCATATATTATTTTACCCGAAATAAATGCTAAATTTTTAGTAGACACGGGAGCTGCAAAAACTTTAATGAACAATTAGCAAAAACGTATTTTTCAAAATTTATACAAAACGAACCATTTTCAGTAAAAACATCTCATAATAAAACTATTCATGAAAATACAGTAACAATTCATCTTTCTGAAATATTTAAACAACCGGAAATTTTACACAAACATTATATAAACGATTTCAGTAAACATTTTCAGGGTCTTATTGGCATTGACCTAATTACCAAGCTAACTGCGAGATTAGATTTCAAAACGGGTAAATTCATCCTTCCAGGCACGGAAATACAAATGTACGTGGATGGCAAACCTTTGCAAGAAACAATCTTATCTCAAGCCCACGCATGATAAAAATATCACCTTTCACAGAACAGATAATTACACTAAGCACAAATTATCAAAATGACACCGAACTAGTTTTACCTTCTCAAGTATTAAACTGCCATATAGAAATTCCTTTAGGATTTAGTACGGTAGACAATAATCAATTTAAATTTATTGCTATAAATCCAACAGACATTGAAATTGAAATAGACTTGGACAAATTAGAATATTATCGCAACACTTCGAAATTAATTTAGAATTCGATCAAGAATTATCTAAAGACTCATTTAATAATTTTGATAATTTACAAAAAGCTAATCTTAAAAACTTAAGACTCAAACATTTAAACCAGGAAGAGTATAATGCGATACGAAAACATTGTTTTGATGATAGAGACATAATGTATTGTGAAGGAATTCCATTATCCTTTACTAATACCACTAAACATCATATTAGGACAACTGATAACATTCCAGTAAACACGAAATTCTACAGATACCCACAAGTACATAAAGAGGAAATTGCGCGTCAAATTAATGAAATGCAACGACAAGGAATAATTAAAACTTCCAACTCTCCATGGTCATCACCACTATGGATAGTACCAAAGAAAATGAACGCAAGCGGGCAACGTAAATTGAGGATACAATTGACTACCGCAAATTAAATTCTAAAACAATTGACGACAAATTTCCTATTCTGAACATTAACGATATTTTTGATAAGCTTGGAAAGTGCAACTACTTTACAACGTTAGACTTAGCATCAGGCTTTCATCAGATAGAGATGGCTGATGAAGACAGAGAAAACAGCATTTAATACTGACAAAGGTCACTACGAATACATTCATATGCCTTTTGATCTCAAAAATGCACCTGCCACGGTTCAAGGTACAATGAACAACGTTTTAAACAGTCTCAACGATATTTGCACTGTATACCTAGACGATATCATTATATTTTCAACAAGTTTAGATGAACATATTTTAAACCTGCGTAAAGTCTTTGACAGATTAAGGCAAACAAATTTTAAAATTCAACTTGACAAAATTGAATTTCTTAAACAAGAAACAAACTATTTAGGTCATGTAATAATAAGTGATGGCATAATGCCCAATCCGGATAAAATAAAAGCAGTTTTAAAATTTCCTATACCAAAGACGACTAAAGAAATCAAATTATTTCTCGACTTACCGGATATTACCGAAAATTCGTCAAAACTAACAAAACCACTAACATCATGTTTAAAAAAGGGTAGTGTAATAAAACACGATGAAGACTTCATGAAAGCATTTAACACATGTAAACATTTGTTAACAAATGCACCAATATTTCAATACCCGGACTTTTCTAAACCTTTTATTCTTACAACGGATGCTGGCAATGAATCACTAGGAGCCGTGCTTTCGCAAGGAAACCCAGGGTCGGATTTACCGATTGCATTTGCATCTCGAACACTTTATGACGTCGAGAAAAACTATATCGTGATCGAACGTGAGCTTCTTTCTTGTATTTGGGTCACAGGGTATTTTCGTCCATATCTATACGGACGTAAATTTACCATATACACCGATCACAGACCACTCCAATGGCTTCACCAATTAAAAGGGCCAAATTCAAAACTAATGCGATGGAGAATTCGACTAGAAGAATTCGATTACGATGTAAAATACAAAAAAAGGTACGCTAAACACCAACGCAGACGCACTATCGCGCATAAATATCGATCAGATCAATATTAATCCACTAGATACTACATCATTGGCAGTTAATCATGAAGACGACATATCACAGCTATTAGACGACATTAATGAAATTATAGAAAACGACGGAAGTCAACTTAGCACTCCTAATATCACCAAAGTTTATTTACCTCTTAACTATCAATCAGAAGATTTAAAAGATTTACTAAAAAATTATACAATTGGTAACGAAACATTTCATCTTTTCGCACCAAGGCAAGAAATTTATAGAGAACTGTCTGTTATCTACACATCACTATTTAATAACAATGCACCTCGTATTATTTGGCATACATCGAGAGTTAATGATCTACGTGATATAGAACGAATTAAAGAAGTTATAAGAAACTACCACGAAGGAAAAACAAATCATAAAGGAGCTCAAGAAACATTCCTAAAACTTAAAGAAAAATACCATTTTAAAAATATGCTTAAAACTATTCAAGATTATATAAATCGTTGCGATGCATGTCACAGAGGGAAATATTTACGTCACCCACGTATACCACCTCTTAATATAACGCCGACATCATCAACACCTTTTGAACACTTATACATGGATACTCTAAGTATCGAAGGAAAAAACTTCTTCACGATCATTGACGCATTTTCAAAATTTGCGTATGTAACTAAACTACTTAGTAAAGAAGCAACGCAAATTACACAAGAACTACTAAAATATTTCGCCCTGTATACCGTATCGAAACGGATCACATTGGATAACGGTGGCGAATTTCAAAACATGACTTTTAAAGAAATGACAAAACTTTATAATATAGAATTACATTTTACAACACATAACCATCCAGCAGCCAATGGACAAATTGAAAGATTATACTTAACTCTTCTAGAACACATACGAATATTTAAACTAAACCCTAAACATAAGAAAACTTCAGTTGAAGATCTAGTTATATTAAGCTTAATTGCATATAACTCAACAATACACATTAACACGGGAAGAACTCCACAAGAAATTATCTATGGAAATCGACCCACGAACCTTAATCAGGATATTACAATGAACCATCTTATTAGAGATCATATAGAAGATATG
This sequence comes from Rhamnusium bicolor, assembly GCA_029963845.1. NCBI lineage: Eukaryota > Metazoa > Arthropoda > Insecta > Coleoptera > Cerambycidae > Rhamnusium > Rhamnusium bicolor. The sequence continues at coordinate 408,142 of JANEYF010000690.1, read as the reverse complement.
AAACTTGTTTATCAACAAGTCATGGATCATAACTTACAAAATAAAACAAAATATGTAAAATATTATAATCGCAACGCACAAGATCCACAAACTATGTTTAAAATAGGACAAACGGTATATTTGAAAAACTCGAGAGCACAAAGGTCAAAACATGCATCGAGATACGAAGGTCTCTATATGCTTACTAAACTTAATTCTTATAACACTGCCTTACTTTTAGATGAAAAAATGTACCTGATTTCAAAACCCATACTAGTAATTTAAGATCAACTAAAATGATCAATATTATTGCAGATGCCTAATAACACTAAACTTTACTTTATCCTAATGATTCCACTTACCCATAAAACTACTTTTGATTATTTTAAATTATTCCCAATACCAAATAAAAATAATCAAATCATCCTACCTAAAGGAAATTATTTATTAGGCAATGATTAAAATCACGCGCTTACTACAAAACCATGTCAATCGATTATTGAAAATATATATATATATATATATATATATATATATATATATATATATATATATATATATATATATATATATATATATATATATATATATATGTGATATCGAACGAATAACAACATCTGAACTATGTATAAAAAGCCTAATTGAACCATTTTGTAAAGTCACTATAGAAAAAAACATTTTAATATCAATTTAATTTAATAACGATTAATTTTGACGAAATAAATGAAATTCATGATCAAGTATTAAACTCAAACTCTGCTTGATATACAGACAGACTGAACTGCCTGGACAACTTATGTTATTCCTATTATACTTATAATATTGCTATTGCTTATTTTAATATATTATTATCCAAACTATAAAATGCTTTTATATACTATATTATGTTCTAAAATAAATAAAAATGTAAGAAATTTAATTCTGTAAAGGACGAACAAATGAAACCTGAAAATAGCCAAATTAATTAAGATAATTTAAAGCCATTTTGACATAAATTGCCTTCTAAGGGTGGAGGAGTTATGATACAACAAAACCTTTACATCAGCTAAACGTGATACCCAGATAAGTCTATAAATAAGAGCGCCTCGAGCACTCTGAGAGTTTTTTTCGTCCTAGACATTGACTAGCATAGTTCGTGTGTAAATTGTTCATAAACGTAAACTGTTAATAAACGATCCAAATAAATAAATTTTCTTAAGAATCTTTTACTTTTGTTTTTAAAAAACCAATCGCTCGTCTACGATTCTTAAGTCATACAGCTACAGATATTCACGCATATCTCTGGTCTACTCAATTTAAGGGACAGTTTAGACTAAAATACCAGTTAATAAACTAACCCACAGTGCTATAGAGTTATAGAATATTCGGTTATCATTATTTGATGTCGACATAAAGATAGAACTTTAAGGCCTCGTACTGTAGTGCAAGCAAAAGAAACAATGCGACGAATGGGGGATGATAGATATTTATGCAATTACTGAGGATGTTTTCCAATATTGTAAAAATGTATGATATACGAATAACGTTAAATATGCTTTAAAATAATTATGTTATTTATTTGTAAAACATAAATTTATAACTAAAAGGCTAAAAGTGAAGATATTTTACATTTCGACCTTAGTATCTATCGGAAATAGATATCAAAGAGAAAGTGAGAGTAAAATGACAACGTTTGGCAGCCATCGATGCCATTGATGGATTCTTTTATGACATTAATAAATTGTTTTTATTGTTTCTGTTTGTGATGGAGCCTAACATTAAAGATAGTAGGGAGAGTTTGTCAAAAGTGACATATTATGTGTCAAGAGGTCTTATTGACTATTTAAGCGCCGATTTAGAAGCGTGAAAAATACTAGATTAGTTTTATTATACCAAGGATTCCAATAAATGCTGTAAAATATTATTATTTACTTGATTTAGGTAGATATTTTGAGTAGCAAAATTAATAATAATAAAATAACACACAATAGATATACTCAACATTTGAGAGACAATAACAACCACCGAACGTCAGTTGTCACAATAATGAATTTGAAAGATATGAAGTTTACAACACAATCCTGCAACGGAAATTGGACGATAAGCTCTACTACGCATGTTTTAAACCGACCATTTTTAACAGTAAGTAGTTGATTTTTCGAATTTTAACATTAATTTTAAGACAATTTATGCTATAGAATAAAAAACTAAATAGATTCACTGAAGTGTATGTTTTAAAGTATAAATAACTAATAAGAAAAATGTATAATGACGCCATTGGCGGCACTAAACTATTGTACACGTTGACTTAATGCTTCTCATTGATGGCGTGTAGCAGTGTACACATTATATTTATTATATTGTCAAAACACACGACGTGCTATTCCGGCACCTTTTTTACCTGGTGAAGGTATCTGATAATAAAATCATCATCGATATAGTAATACAATAATAGTAGTTCCCGTAACTTAGCTGTACTTGATATAACTGATCACCCTTCGTGGCATCCTATAATGCTTCTTTCTTTGATATTAAGCTACTAAAAAAGACACTTAAATGTCAAATATTTAAGATGTTTAAGAGTTGACGTTTCAGAATAATATCTAATTCCGTTCTCAAAACTAGAGCAAAATTTCTTTGATAAAATATTGTCTTTTGCTGCAATGTCAAACATGATTTTTTGTTTATATATTTCTATAGACACGTAAGACATTGTGCTATATTGATTATTTTGTTTACTTACCTTGTCTCTAAGAATTGACAACCAGTCCGTACAAAAATGTACAGAGTAATTTGATACCCGTTTATCACCGTTCAATAAAATAATGACCGGTAAATGACGTGCAAGATCAAAAAATAGTATTCTTTGCGAGTGCGGTAAATTTTATGTCGGTGAGTCATCTACACCTTTTAATGTACTGCTCGCTGAACACACGGATTAAGCTAGGAAAGGACAATTTGAAAAATCGAAAATATGTGAACACGCATGGAATAGCAACCACATTTTTAGATGGGATTTTGGAAAAAGAAAGTAATAGTACAAGAAGAAAACTGAAAGAATCCGCCACTATTTTGTTGAACGGTGATAAATGTGTCTCAAATTACTTTGTAGATTTTTGTACGAACTGGTTATCCATCCGTAGACAAAATATCAATATAGCACAATATCTCACGTGTCTGTGGAAATATATAAACAAAAAAACTGTCATGTTTGACATTGCTGCAAAAGACAATATTTTATCAAAGAAATTTTGCTCTAGTTTTGAGAATGGAATTAGAGAGTATTCCGAAACGTCAACTCTTAAACATCTTAAATATTTGACATTTAAGTTTCTTTTTTCAGATTAAGATATTTTTTTAAGTGTGAAATTTTTTGGATAGGAAAAAAACATGTTTTAAAAAATCAACCTCAACCTGATCCTTTTGGCGCAGAGATTTATCAATTTTTTAAAAGAATTTTTAGGACAATGAGTTAATACCCAAAGAAGGTGAGAAGAAACATAACTGTTTTTTTTTATTCATTATTTTTTTATTTTTGTGAAACCAGTTTTAAATATAATCGAATGTGAAGTTGAAATTCTGAACTTTATTTAAAGCATAGGTATAGGTTGTAACCGAGAATCATTTTCGGCTGGTAAAGTTGTCCATTTTTACGAAACCGACAACCATACACACAGACCCTTGGACATACCATATCTTCACTGAGTTATCCCAACTTCTATCATACCGTTGATAGAATAAAGTGATGTTCCTACTCTCTAAAACAGGAAGTGACGCTCGAGACCGTACCGCAATACAAGATCAACATACCGCTGCACTCTAGAATGTCAAAGTGACACTTCCCCCCTTGTACAGTAGAGAAAGGAAGTAACGCCACAATATAAAAAATCGACAACAAAGAGAATATGACGACTGGTTTACTCACAAACTTTGGATTCTTTAAATGTGCTGGCTACCCTGATGACGCAATGCAAGCAGAAACACGTGTCGGTAGATATTTTAAAGTGAGTGTCAACTGGTGAGTACCTTGTGTTTTATTTATTTTGGTTTTACTAGACAGAATAGTTGAAATTAAAAATAACATTATTGAGTCAGTTGTACTGAACATAATGTGCATATTATCTTTTTTGTAATCCAAGTTTCAGCGTTTTGGCAAATAGCCGGGAAAATAATTGTTTAAAAACATATATGTTATACTTATCTGTGATAAGATTTGTAAAAGTAAATAATAATTAGCAAAAAAATTTCAGTTAATATTATTTTTCATTCCACTCTATATTTTAACTTTTACCAAGAAGAGGAACTTAATTTGTTTTTAAATTATTATATATATATATCTTCCGAACCAGTATCCTAGGAGCAGCAGTTATATCCCTTTCATATTCAACAGGTTCGAAACCAGTTACCAGGAGATAGGTCTCGGCGTATTGGGTTTTACATAGTAATAAAGTGAAAGAATTCAAGCTATTCCAGATTTTCTAGATAATACTCTGTTTACGGACGAGGCTACATTTACCAGGCAAGTGAAATTTAGTTCTCACAATGAGCATATTTGGGCTGACGAAAATCCAAGACAATAAAAATAACCAACCATCAGCATACATTTAAAGTAAATGCCTGGGCACAGCCACATTTGGAAATCATTTTGTGGAAAATTACTTTTTTTTTGGTACACTGAATGGAATCGTGTATTATTTTTTATACAATTAATTTAAAATTCTCAGATATCCCAATTAACAAATGACAAAAATTACTTTTTTTATGCAAAATGGCGCTCCTCCTTATTTAACTAGAATAGCCAGAAAGTGACTTCACACTCACTTCTTAGAAAGATGGACTAGAAGAGAAGCAGATGCACTTATTTCTGGCCTGCACGTTCGCCAGACCTCAAACCGCCAATTTTTCATTTTGGTCATTTCCAATCAATCATAGAAATCAATACTTTTGAGGAATTGACAGAAAGAATCGTGAACAAGTTCACAACCCTTAGAAACAAGCAAGCAAAATTACAACAGTAGTTCATTCATTCGAGAGAATAACATTACTTATTTATGCATTGACGAAGACGGAGGTCGTTGTGCGCAGCTTTGATTTTTAAATTATATGTGTTTTTGATGTTATTTTTTTTTATGTGGTCAATGTTATTTTAAAACAATTTTATAGTAACACTATTTATGAAATATAAAGTCTCAGATTTAGGAAACATTTTTTAAAATACCATACAATAAAAGACATGTTCCTCATGCTTAAATTTCTTCAACTTTCTTTTTAAGTAGCAGTAGAGAGATGTCTAAATTTTAGAAAGACAAATCATGTTGGTCTTAATTTTTATGAAGTGAAAAAAATGCAAATTCTTGTGATGAACATACTCGAACAAATAGCTCATTTTACTGTGTATCCACAAGAATACCTTTTTAAAACCAATTAGGACAAATTTTTGTTATTGATTTTTATCTTAAAAATTGAAAATAAGAGAGAAAAAGGCGGATACCCTCCAAAAAAAAAAAGTAGTGTCAATTCCAGGAGACACACTCAAAAGGGGTTTTACTACTCTTTATTCCTAAAATTACAATTTGATATTTATTACAAGCCGTTTAGAAGTAATCGTTAAAAAGTGACTTTCCTGAGTTCCCATTTGGTTGCTTGTATCACCTTTATTATGTGGTAGAGGACTGTGGTCTATATAACAAACTCCATTTTATTTTTTGTTTAAATCAGTTCCTGAAGTATTGGCAGGTAATTCTGAATAACCCTGTATATTGACTATTAATTAGCCTTCACACTTTTGAGTGATAAAAACTTTTTTCGTATTTTAGTTCTTTATTCATACCTGCTTCATTTGATGGTCAATTGTTTTTTGCTTCCATATTCGGAATTTCTGGGAACTGTTATATTTGAATTTTCTTCCTAGCTCAAAAACGAAACTAACAAATTCAGTCAGTCACCTAAATTGATCACCCTATACATATTGCTCTTGTTTATAGCCATTCAGTCAGCACATATACATGTCCTGTTCTGTATTGTAAATCACATTATACTAGAATTGATTGATTTATAAACTTATTTAACGAAAGGTAAAGATCACGTTTCTTTAAGAAAAATTTTGTAATCTGACAATAATTGTTCTTTATAGTATATTAAGTTTATCGTTTAAATTTCAAAATGAATGTGTAACATCAGACTGAAGGGCACTTGTGTGGCCTTACACACGTCCACATATTTCAAATTTATTTTAATTAATCCATGTGTCCTCCTCACCAAAGATTATAGATCCATATAAACTTTGTACTTACGGGTAAAAATACATTTTACTATTGAAATGCCAAACAGGAAACTTCTTAAAAAATAACCTAGAAAAACAAACTATTGCGGTCACAATCTAAGTTTAAAAATAAAAAAATTAATACATAATGAATGATCCCTGAATGGCACGAGTTATAAATAGTGTACTAAAGAAATTGTAGATGTTTTGAAAAAAATAGTGGAATAATTGTGTGTAAATGTGTGTAAGGCCACATAAGGTACTGACCTGCTCCTCACAGAAAAGTCGGGTCCGGCCCCACAAGTCGGTTTGCCCAAAAAGTAATAGATGGAGGGAGTGTATCAGATTGAAACAAATAGTGTTTTTAAATTCGGATTTTTCTAGTCTTTTTAATTGCTTCTTGAACTTTTCCAGAATGTTACATCTGATGATTACTTCTTTAAGCAGTCATCCTTCCTCTAAATTTCTTGGATTAGCAAGTCTCTTGCGTTTACAATATTTCATATGCACAGAGCCCGTCTTTAAATGGGGCAAGCGAGGCGCCGAAGGTTAGGGTCACCAATTTTAAAAAATTATTAAAAAATTACATGAGCCACGGTCGTAAATACAGGTCTGGAAACTGGATAGGGAGATCTATTGGCAGAGGTGGTCCGCTTATCGAAGTAAATTTTCCTGAAGTGGGTTGTAACCTTTAATCTAAAGTTAACCCTTAGTTGGTAAGGTAGGGTATACATTTCTGGCGGCAGTTCCTCGTCGGTGAACACTGGGGGAAAGATTTAACGTAACTTGCCAGACACCTCTTACTTTCTTGAAAAATTAAGAAATAAAGAAACCTAAATCTGATTAACTATCAATAGGTAAATTATGAACCCACCTGATTTTCTAGCTTTTAATAAAGTTAATAAAACAATACATGTTTCCGAAAATATTAAAATTGCTTAAGGGGTGAAGTTAAATCTAGTTTAAAATAATTAACAAATAATGCACAAATCCTTCTATATATAGTAAACCTTCTACAACATAGCCATAATCTTAATTTTGGTCTAGATCGAATTTTTACAGATACGGATTCTTTTATAAAAAAAAGTATGTTGATGGGGTAAAGTGGATCAGGGTTTTTATAGTTTAGATTTTTCTTTTAGACGTAGTGTCTCAAAATTATCAGAAAAAGGTTGATCCGATACTATTGTAACACATCACAATGATAGGTGAGCAGGCCCAAAAAAAGAAAGAGATAAATTAATGTGTCGGCAGAAAAAAGCGTTAGGATGGTTGATCTTTTATCAATATTTACTGAACCAGAGGCAGTCGAACCCGAGGATGGCAACTATATGGAACAAAATATTGAAGTGTAGGAGGAGGAAGGGTTATAAGAAAAGTTTGAAGAAGATAACAATAATGCTGAACCAGAAGACGATAATTTTGAAAGAGAAGAAAACAATAATTTTGAAGGAGAAGATAATAAGACTGAAGGAACAGAAAGTATTAATTGCAACAATTCATCCTCGACATTAAAGGAAGAGGACCATCAAGATGTGACCAGTTTAAGTATTGGAAATTTTGTCATTGTCAGATTTGAAACAAATGTTTTCTTAACCACCACTCAAGTCACCGTAGTAACTTCCAGAAAATCCTAGGATTTTGTGTTGAGTACAGATAGACGAGGCCCTACAGTTTATTGTGGAATCCGAACCACATCTAGTGCATCGAAAGTTCTCTCCCATCTTAATTCGAAACAAATTACAAAAAAAATTTCTAACTTACCCCGGGATGGATCAAACCATCGATATTCGGTATCGAGTAAATAGCTATAAGCGCTTTGCCCACTCGGCTACCATTCCCTTCAAAATATATAATCTAAGTTCTGTCAATATTTATATTTTTTGTACACATTTATAAAAGTATATTATTTTATTTTAATTAAAGGGTATAAGAAACACTGTTCGTACACTAACCTATTTTACCTTGTTAATTTGTTTCTGCAGAAAAAAACAATTGTTTCTAAAAAGTTTTAAAGTGATCCACTTTACCCCTGGGCATGTTTGAAGCGGTTTTTATGGCAAATAATATGACTGACCCGCTTTACCCCAACCTATGGGGTAAAGCTTAAACCAAAAAAAAAAAAAAAAAAAAGTAGTACGTAAATAACAGATATTAAACAATATACAATGTATCTGACAGGAGAACAATGCAGGTATCATTTTTTTTGCAGAATTTTACTACATACCCATATTGCAAAAACCTCGGAATTTTTAAATTCTGATCCTCTTTACCCCATTTGATGGCATCTACAAGAAATATTTTTCTATTCTAATATCGTTATTATTATTATGACTATCATTCACAGACCCTCGAAAAGAAATGTTATTATTATGGCCATCATAAGGAATATTTTTAAAATTAATATGTGAAATAATATTTACCAATTCTGGAAAATGTCCCTCCAGCATATCCAATAAAAACATATTTTCTTTTGATTCATTTAATGATATAAGGCTATCTTTTTCAGTGATGTTTGTACAAAAACAGCATTTCCACTGATCTCTGGTTTCAACTGAATTTACATTATTTATACTGTCAAACTCTTCTGGATCCAAGCTGACTCCATTTTTGATGCTGTGCTTTATATAAATACAAGTGGATATCAAATGTAAGGGCACTAGTAGTTTTTCCAGGCATTCATTGCACATCACAGAGTCTTTATTAATATCCAGATTCTGAAAAATAAACATTGTCTTTAAAGCTCTTAAATTTAAATTAGATACACAATTTAATATATATATATATATATATATATATATATATATATATATATATATATATATATATATATATATATATATATATATATATATATATATACATATATATATATATACACATATATATATATACACATATATATATATACACATATATATATATATACACATATATATATATACACATATATATATATACACATATATATATATACACATATATATATATACACATATATATATATACACATATATATATATATACACATATATATATACACATATATATATATATACACATATATATATATACACATATATATATATACACATATATATATATACACATATATATATATACACATATATATATATACACATATATATATATATACACATATATATATACACATATATATATATACACATATATATATATATATATACACATATATATATATACATATGTATATATATATATATATATATATATATATATATATATACATATATATATATATATATATATATATATATATATATATATATATATATATATATATATATATATATATATATATATATATATATATTCTGATACTCCCGCGTAGGTGATAGGGCGAGAGGGCGTGGTTATTGAACGACGTTTCGGTAGATCTCCTTTTCGATTGCTTAGTTTCTGGTAACTCGAACTGAAATTTCAGTTCGAGTTACCAGAAGCCGCAGTAAGCAGTTATCTGTTGGAACCTGAAGATGGTAGATGAGATTCTACCGAAACGTCGTTCAGACAACCACGGTCCCTCTCGGGGCCTATCACCTACGCGGGAGTATACCCGGAAAACGAATTTAACATTCACCACCCGCGAAAACCTGAAAAACAACATATATATATATATATATATATATATATATATATATATATATATATATATATATATATATATATATATATATATATATATATATATATATATATATATATATATATATATATATATATATATATATATACATATATACATATATACGTATATATATATATATATATATATATATATATATATATATATATGTATATATATGTATGTATATATATATATATATATATATATATATATATATATATGTATGTATATATATGTATATATATATATATATATATATATATATATATATATATATATATATATATATATATATATATATATATATATAATGTATACATAATCGACAAAAACAATAATTTTAGATCCTGCTGCAAACAATTTTTTTTAATAAAATTATTTTTTGCTTTAGCACTGCACAAGCTGTAGGTAATAGAATAATACATATTTTAATTTTTTAATAGACTAGTGCACTAAGCAATTTTATATGATTTACCACTATTTTCTTATCCAATAGTATTTGGAAATCTAAGAGCACTAAATTTGTTGAGCCCAATAATGGGGTAAAAATTGACAGTTCTGAATTTGAGCCCAATGACATCATCCAACTAGGTTCTCACCAAAACCACATCCAACCAGTGAAAACAAAGACGGTACTGTCATGTGCCAGATTTACCTAACGTGTTCCTAGTAATAGCATACATATTTGATTACCAAACTTTTGCAAGATAAAGAGTAACTAGCATCGGCTAATTGAGTAATATAATATATAATATTCAATAAGAGTTTGTATGGTATGAGTAATAGTATAAATTCATTGACCAATCCAGTGACAGCATAAAAATTAAAAAAAATACTTAAACTAGTGACCATTTTGCCTCAATAACAATGATTGCATCACTTAATGTGAACAATACTTACTAATCAGGGGAATACCTTAAAAGCTAAATCTTAAATTGTCTCGTTAATTATAAATTCACAAAGATTACCATCAATCTCAACATTGATTCAGGTGACCAAACTTTGTTATCAATATGTAAAAATAAATATACAAGGTCCTGTAAAATAATATATTCCAATTTAAAATTTAATTTTGTTTAAAGTGTAAAATTTAAGTTAAACATATGACCATATGGTCAAAAAGTTAAACGCAAAAATGAACACTTATTTTTAATCAGAATCAAATGTTTTGAATCAGTAAAGTGAAAATCTGTTACATACATATTAAATAAATGAACGTTCTAGTTTTGTCGCTTTCATATAACTTACCAGTTTCATTACCAGTTTATATGAAGTGTTGTCCAAGGCTTGTATTGTTTTAAGATCATCGCATATTGTTTTAAGGCAAATTCTGCAAATTATTATGCTCATGCTGATTTAAGAAAAGAAAACTTAATAAAAGTCAACTCAACTGCCATGCCGTTGATTGAAATCTGTCAACAAAAACACCCATCCATTATTAAATTAATGGCAATTAATTACGATAAATAACCTCACTTTTCTTCTTCGTCGACATTTAATCCTTCGATCATTATGATCGAAGATTTAATCTCTGAACTTTCTTCTCTTTCTTACCGACAACTATCGGGCGTTTACGAAAAGCAATTCCGAGGGAAGTATCAAATCAGTGGTTCCTGAGATTATTCTACAAACGTGAGGTTCTTTTGGAACATACTTTTAATTTTTATGATAAAATCTAACATAAATTTCTATCTGTCAAATCGAAATATCAAAACTTGCGGTTTGTAGCTCTCAAGAGCCATATTCTATTTAAACGCCCTAGTGCCTATTCTTTTCACTGTCCTAGTGCACATAGTCATTAAGCGATAAGGGGCTAACAAATATTTGTTTATCTTGATAATTTGATGTCACGAAAACGGTTTTGTGGGGGGGGAAGTGATTTTGTCGTCATTTGCTAAATGTCACGTGAGATAATCAACATAACATAACCTGTTCCAGAGTAATTCATGTCAATTATGCGAGTTGTTTATGGCGTGTAATATTGTAATATATTCACTGCCTGACTTTACTAAAGTGTTTAAGGCAGTAGGAGGTAAAATACGTCATTTTGACATCACTTGCTATTCACATTCCCCCGAGCTGTATGCATAAATAATTATAAATAGATAGAACACTCATTTCTTCTACTATTTCCGGCCTCTCTGTAATAGAGAAATATTGTTGATTTCGAAATTAATTGTCGTCTCACAAATTTAAGACCTCAACTCTCAAATTAACCCACAGAATTGTCAACAGTCCTCCACAGATCACATAAGCATTTAACTAACCTAAACATGTCCAACTCCAAGAATAGTAAACTATTTACTATTCTTGGTCCAACTCCAGCTTGGGAAGATAGGGGAGGTAACCTAGGTGAAGTGATACGTCTCTCATTAAAGCAGTGAAAAGAATGGCTGGCCGAGTTCAAGAAGAATAAACTAACAAGGAGTGCCTAATCAGACTTTAGCCAATCAAAACTTAAGCGTCACGGTGACGTCTTTGGTAGCCAATTAGAGGCCCAAAAAACATAATATAATGTGTCCCAAATTATTATACTAAAACAAACTTAAATCAATACGATTAGAGCGTAAGATTCCATAATATTGTTACGTGTTTCGCTATCCCCACAAACACCTACAGTCGTAGATTCGTTGATTGAAAGTCCAGGTAACACTTACTCACTACTTTATTTACTAATTAACAATTAATAACAATAGATTAATTAATGTCTTAACTATAATCACAACTGAACACTTATAAGTCTCTTTCTTATTTCTTCTTTACTCGTTCACGTTCGACTTAAGACTAAGATTCGGCACACCGTGTGTCTTATTTATACATCCATTCACACGATCTAGAGGAGTCTAGAATATTCCCGGCCGTTATCGTACAATTCCAGTCTCATCTAACCAGTCTACACAGTCCAGTGGCGTAACAATATAAAGGTCTTTAACCAATTATTGACTGAGAATGTCAAAAAAATTTATTAAATCAGTGATGTAATAATATCAAGAATGAAAATATAAACTTTCTCATGAAATAAACAAAACCAGCAAAATTGTGAAATGCAGATAAAGACATATGTGTTTCGTAATAAAATATATTTTAGGCTGGTAAAGTTTTAGTTTTATATTTGTTGGTTCCTATATGTATACAAACATTTTAAAACATCCAGTTTTATATCTAATGTCTTAGATCATTGTATCTGTTGTTCAGAACTAGCAAGAAATAAAACACGTGTATCATCTACGACTGCTCGATTTCGACCATTTTTTAAAGAAAGGAAATATAACATAACATGAACAGAACAGGAAACTCTATCAACATAACAAAGAAGAATAATAACTAGGATGTTACCAACGTAACCAAAAAAAGTCAACAGTGTTGACAACTACAAAAGTAAATATAACTGTTTTGATGTATAAAAATAACACCCCCACTACATCAAAACTTACAAGTTTCACATAAGCCTATACCATTCATAAACCTGGTATGTTTACAAACATTTAAACTTTTCGTCATTGTATCTGCAATCATTTCCATCAGTTGGAATATGTTCCAATTAAGCTGTGGCTTAATTCAACATTTTTATTCAAAACAGCTTCCCTGATAAAAAGATGTATATGGATATGCTTTGAACGCTTATGATACATCGGGTTCAAAGCAAGTTTCTGGGCACTCAAGTTATCATTATACAATTTGACACAATCTGATTTGCCCGTTAATTCATACAAACGGTTTTTAAGATAAATAGCCTCCATGGCTGCTTCTGAAATCGCCATATATTCAGCTTCTGTGCTTGACAAAGCCACAGTTCTTTGCTTACAGCTTTCCCATTATAGCAGAGTGAAAAGGAGACAGGATTCACAATAATACACAACACCGATTTGGGACTAAACTTTTAATGTTAATCAAAAACACCAAAACTGAACACGTGTTGTTTCTACCAGAGACAACCATTCTACTTCACTATATTGCCAACCTATGATGTGCTGCCAACCTACGAAAATTTGGATTGGAGTCATACCATCATACCCTCCCTCAATCAAAATTTTCTTATACAAACCAAATTTAACTATATATTTAACAAGGTTACAATACCTAACCTAACCTACATAAATAAAAAGGAAACATTCTTATATTTAGTTCCTTAATGAACCACTATAATCAGATAACAAGAACTTTATTTTATTCTTTCTTCCAAGCACAACAATAGACTTAAATTAACATTTTAGTTCGTAATTTTTTCAAAAACATTTTTTTTCGGTGGTTTTGTAAGGATGTCTGCCATTTATTCGTTCGTGCAAACATACTTTACTTCTACAATACCTTCCCTGACTTTTTCTTTAATGAAATGGTATTTAATATCCAAATGCTTCATTTGTTTTAACTGTTCATGAGAATTACATGAACGAATGGCAGATTGATTATCTTCATAAATAATTACCTTACAATTAAAATCATCAAGTTTCAATTCTAACATCAAATTTCTAAACCAACAAGCTTCGCTGATACATAAACTTAATGCTATAAACTCTGCCTCTGTTGTTGAGAGAGCGACAGTAATTTGCTTCTTTGAAGCCCAGACACAATATGGCCAAATATTAAAAAACAATAACCACTCGTTGATTTCCGATCTGTAGTGTCGCCTCCCCAATCAGCATGAGCGTAACCTGTTATCATTTTATCATTGTTTTTTCTGTAAACAAGTTTTAAATCTATAGTGCCTTTTATATAAAGGTTATACCATTTTTACACTAACATACAATTGATGGCTAGCACAGTTTTGATATCTTGACAATAAAGATATACTAGAACATAAATCCGGTCTTGTGCCTAACATAGCATACATTACACAACCAATAATCTGTCTACATTTGTTTTCGATTTCAGGACTCTCTGACTTAGCTCTTTTCAAACTATCATACCTAGTCAAAATTATTGTCCATGGGAGTACTTACTGGGTTACAATTATACATTTCAAACTTTTTAGCACGTTTTCTAAATAATTTCTTTGACTTAAAGTAATAACACCATTCTCAACATCTTGTTATATAGACATACCTAAATAATAAGATAACAATCCCATATCTTTCATTTTGATGTAAATTCACTTTCAACAAATTAATTTTTTTTTCACATGAACCAGTAATTATAATAGCATCAACATAAATTGACACATATACTCTAACATTCTCCTGTATTTTAATATATAAACAATTATCACATTTACTTTTAATATAACCTTGAGCAAACATGAAATTATCAAATTTGTCATACCAGTACAAAGGAGCCCTTTTAAGTATGGAGTGTAGAGAAGGAGGAACGTCTCTTATGGACGGTACGTTCAAAATGTGGTCTGAATTCTGTAAGGTTTGAGATGTGGCGCTGATCGTATTATGGGATTGAGTCTCAAGTTAAACACTTACTATATCTCTGAAACTAGCTTCAGATTCTATAAACTAACGAAAACATAATATTATGTAGGTGTTGAAAAGAATTATACAGCGTAAAAAAATAATAAAAATAGTAAAAACAAAATCACGTAGAATACCTCCTCTAAATCAGCGCCACCTATTCTTCCATCGAAAATCCGATCACATTTTTTAACACGGAGACGTTTCTCCTTCTCTACACTCCATACCTTTTAAGGCCATATATTGCTTTTCTAAGTTTACACACTTTACCTATTCCCATTTCACAATTTTTGGCAAATACATATGTAAGTTCTCTTTAACCCATTCCTGCCCACGGGGTCGGTAACGACCCATTTTAGTTCTTAATTTATAACAACTTTGCTAAATATGCAACCAGATAATCATATGAGTATAGAAGTATAATATAGGTAACATTTTAAGATTTTCTTTACAAATTTACATTCGCGAAGAGAGTTGGTTAGAAAATCAGTGCTTTATATTTGATAATTTATCTTGGCAAAACATGGATTCACATAAAGAATGGTGTCAATAACTATTTTATATTTTCACAATTTTATATAGTTTTTACATAAATAAGGCATGTATGTAAAATATACAGCTGTTTTAGATGAATGCAGATGTAAAATAATTTTGTAATATAACCTCAATTATTTATGGGTCGTTAACGACCCCTTGGGTTTACCATAGTCTTTTCAGTATATATATATATATATATATATATATATATATATATATATATATATATATATATATTAGGAAACGCCCGCTTACTGCAGCCGAACTATTAGAAGAAATTGAGAATATTGATGACGACGATGTTGTTCCTGATGGAATCGTTATAATGCCACCCGATGATTTTGGTTATAACACAGATTGTGACTCTGGAGATGAGGAGTGCAACGATCCAGATAAGCTAAATCATAGACAATTAGCTGCTGAAGCTGAATTTTATTTCAAAGATGATAATATAGAAGCTGAGGATTGATCTGGTGAAGATTCCGATGATAATATACCCGTTGCCACGTTAGCAGAGAGATACTGGTGCTCGCCTCAGAATAGAAAATATATAAAAACGCAGTGGATAGAGAATACTGATCTTGTTAGAGATGCAGAACAAAATAGTTTTCGCTTGCCTCCACCCCTTTCACTCGGCTCAGAAAGTTCCCCACTTCAGTTTTTTGAGTTAATGCTAACACCACAAATTGTCGACAATCTTGTAAAATACACAGTCAATTATGCTGCAAGGGAGAAAAAATAAATCCGGTTTCGAGTTGTCCACTAATGAAATGTATGTTTTCGTTGGTATCCTCCTTTTGAGTGGATATATTCCATTGCCTAGAAGAAAGACGTTTTGGGAGGACAGTGAGGATGTACATAATATCCTCGTAACAGGCTCAATGAGACGTAACCGCTTTGATGAAATATCTAGTGTTCTCCATACAGCAGATAACGACGAGCTTACCGAAAATGATAAATATGGAAAGGTACGTCCTTTTATAGAAGACCTCAACGTACAGTTTCTCAAATATGCACCAATTGAATCTGAGGTCGCTGTCGATGAATCCATGATACCCTATTACGGGTGTCATGAATGCAAGCAGTTTATTAGAGGTAAACCCATACGTTTTGGGTATAAAGCATGGGTTGCAGCGTTGAAATTTGGTTACTGCTTACAGTTTGACCTCTATCAGGGTCGAAAAGTAAAAAAAAAACAAATATTGGCCTAGGTGAATCTGTGATACTCTATTTTGCAGATATTTTACAAAAGAATTACCCAGATCTAAATTTTTCTTTTTATTTCGACAATTTCTTCACGTCAGCGAAATTAGTTCGAACTCTGTTTGCAAGAAAAATTAGAGCCACCGGAACTGTAAGAGAGGGTCGGATGGACAAATGTCCTTTGCGAGCAAATGCAATAATGAAGAAGATGGACCGAGGAGCAATGTACTATGCAGTTAGTGACCAAAATGATACAGTTTGTGTTCGGTGGAATGACAACAGTGTCGTCACAATCCTTTCAAATGAATATGGGGTGAATCCGCTGCAAAAATGCGTTTGGTGTTCTGCAAAAGAAAAGAAGAAGATAGAAATTCCCCAATCTAATGTTATAAAACGTTACAACCAGTATATGGGTGGCGTTGATCAGTTACACAATAATGTTTCAAATTACAGAATTGCCTTCAGAGGAAAAAAGTGGTATACACCCATAATTTACTGGTTATTTGATTTATGTGTGACGAATGCATGGAGCTTAGCACGTTTTTATGGTGTCAAAAAAGACAATTTGGAGTTTAGGCGCGATGTTGTAAGAGCCCTGTTGACCAAATACAGCAACAAAAGTACTGTGGTTGGAAGAAAACGGGCAGCTATAATACACCCTTCTATTGCCACAGGACGACACCTCATTATAACTGGGCAGCCCCGACCACGATGTCAATTGTGCAAAAACAAAACGACTAAAACGTGCGAAGCTTGTGATGTGCCGCTCCATGATAAATGTTTTACTACATTTCATTCTTGACTTAAATGTATTTGACATATTATTGAATAAATACTTTATATATAATTGTTTGATTCATTATTTTATAACTAATATTTCATTATGTAAAGTATTTCCTGGAATTAGCTCAGAAACCCACGGGGTCGTTAACGACCCACTACATATTCAGGAAATTATAGCGATAAGAATTTTTTTAACAATTTTCTAGTGTTGTTACATATAAAATAACTCATTACTGAAAGTAACAACAATCCGAGATACAAAATTAATCCGGGAAGGAATGGGTTAATCTCCCCATGCAAAAAGGCGCTACATACGTCCATTTGATAAATTAACCAATTTTTATTCACACTGACAGCCAAGATAGATCTTATAGTATTTAACTTTACAACAAGAGCATACACATTTTGTTGTTGAAAATCTTTAGCTACTAACCTACATTTATATTGGCTTATTTTACCTTCTTGATCCCGCTTTACTTTAAATACCCATTTGCTATCCACTATATCACGCTTGTTTGGTTCATCTACTAGTTGCCATGTATCATTTTCATTTAATGCTTTTAATTCCACATCTATTGCCTTTTGCCACTCGCTTGCATGATTACTGGCCATCACCTCTTCATAAGATGTAGGCTCGTCCACATCCACACTGAAGTAACTTACAGCATAGTCGTCAAATCGCGTTGGAGGTTTCAATGTACGTCTGGGTCGTAACTGTTCACCTAAAATTGCACTTTCACTGTCAGTTGGTAACTGTAAAAACTGCTGTCCATTTTCATCGAGATCTTCATTTTTTGTCACAGATACCTCATTTTCATTTTGTCTTTCTTCTATACCGACTATATCCAAGCTTACAACTGTCTCTTTTACATCTGCACTGATGTCTTTACTTATCGATTCTGGTGTAAATATAATTTCCCTTTCTATGGTAACCACATTTTTATCTGAAAAGTACACTCTGTACCCTTTCACATTCTCTGAGTATCCAACAAATATTCCAGTTTCACTTTTCATATCTAACTGTCGCTTTTCTTTTGGTACATATGCCCATACTTCGTTTCTAAATACACCTCAATGAGTTTAAATCAAAACTTTTGTTATACCATACCTCATATGAAGTTCTCTCTACAACTGGACTTGTACCAGTATGATTAAGTAGATATGCTTCGGCCCAAAATTTTTTTCCGAGCTTCTTTTCGGCTAACATTGACCTTGTAGCTTTAACAATTGTACGAAATTCCCTCTCTACTCGCCCATTTTGTTGGGTGGTATAAGCAAGTGTTAACCTGAGAGTATAAAAACAATAGGAGGGAACGTTTAGTGGTGAGGGCTATAGAAACCTTAGGACGGAAGTCGTCATCAACTACACCGATAATGACTCATTGCTTTGGAATCAGGCCGTACATTTGTTGGTTAGAAATTTTGTAGTGATTTGTTGAGTATTAAATTTTGATTTATTACGCGAATTTTTGAGACAATCTTGTAGATATTTGTTTTAATTTAGTGTATAGTGCTACCGAATAAACAATAGTGAGCTGTGTTGTGTGTGGAACCTCAAAAACTATGAAACCAAAAAATGTGAAAAATGCAATAACTTTTCATGTGTAAGTTTATAACATGTGCTATAAAATAATGTATGTTTATTTAGTAATATAAATCTATATTTTACGCGAGCAAAAATCGTCGCTTTTTATATTTATAAATAAATTAATTTTAAATGGTATTATGCTTTGTTTTGTTAGCAGTGGCGGAGATACCATAAAGAAATAATGTTGATTTTTTAAAATGGAAATTTAACAGTGACAATTTAAGGGTAAACAAATTTTTCATGATTCTTATGTTTCAACTCATATTTATAAAAAACGTGGTAATTGTTTTCAAAATCAGTGTGATATTACTGGAAAGACATTTCTGTATTTTAGTGGTTACAATTTTTTCTTTTTTTAATGCTATTAGTGAAATTCTTATTAGTTGTACATACTCTTTCAGTTTTCCCAAGGACCCACTTCAAAGGCAGGCTTGGATAAAGTTTGTTGATAAAACAAACTGGCAACCAACAAATATGAGTCTCATAATATGTTCAAAACATTTCACAGATGATTTTTTTTAGCTGTCTTATTCATTGTATTAATATTTTTATTTTTTTAATTTTGTATTTTACAATTTTCTTAATCTATGTGATTTACTAAAATGTTTGCCTCATTGTACTTAGGATATTCTGACTTATGTAAATACTTTGTACGTTAACATCAATAAATTATTATTAAAATTGTGTTTTAGTATTTGTTTCAGTGTTTGTTAGACAAGTACATTGCTCGAGTGTTTATAGGCAAGTTTGTCAAAAGGAAAACAAAGTATATTTCAAATATATAAATATAAGTGCGTTAATATTTGGACGATATTTATTTTTCTCATTGAAAAAAAAGTTTTTTTTCCATTGGCACTTCCTGCAAAAATTAGGTAATTAGTAAAGAAATTGCGAAATCCTGTCCAATATCACTAATGATATTCCAAATTTAATAAATAATTATTCATGATAAGAAAAACAGAAAAATTCTCATAAAATTCCTTTATTGGTGTGATCGGTTTCGTGAACAAGTAAATTTACTTCACATCATCAGACAGGAATTTTTATAAATAAAACCAGGGTAGTCAAAATAGTTTTGCAACATAGTCAAAAGTAAATGTAAGATATATAAATTTTGTATCTAAATTAACTTTCTAATAAAAATTATAAAATTAACGTGCTTTTTTTAACACATACATACACTACAATAGTTTAAAATATGTAACCTTCCTACGTTAAATAATTATTGTAGGAGACACCACTGGAGATACGTCATTTCCGTCGGCGGCCATCTTGCTACACCGAGACGGTCCCAAGACAGAATGCCTTAGGCTCTCTCCTTGTATCTTTATACTCTCAGCTGTTAACTGATGCTGTATTCCAAACTTTTTCAATAGATTTTTTATATACTCATTTACAAATTCTTTGCCGTTATCACTCCTCATTACTTTTACTGTTTTACCAGTCTGTGTTTTTACATGTTTTATGAATTCTTTCAATTTTTCATGCACTTCATATTTATTCTTCAAAAAATATACTGTTTTAAAGTTTGAGTAGTCGTCTTTTAGCAGGAACATTATATCTTGAGCCATTCAAAGACGGTTCTTCAATTGGCCCACACAAATCAACATGAATTATGGCACAAACTTCATTTGATCTTGTTGTACTAACAGGAAATGGTTCTCTGTGGTGTTTACCTTGCACATATGAGCTACAAAAAATAGGGTAAATGTTCAGTTTATGGCCTTTTGCTTTCCCTCCCAACTGTCGGCGCATCACGGCGTTGCCAAGTGTTGAAGCGTTCGTTCCGGGACCGTGAAATAAAGAATAGTAATGTTACATTTTTAGGGCAAGGAACATTATTTGTGTATTGAAGTACTAATTTTACATTTTTTGGGCAAGGAACAGTATTTATGTGTATTGAATTAAATTTTGATTGTAGGCTAATTGTGTTCTTGTGAAATTTGGCAACATGTTATGTTAGGATGGTGACGTAGGACCTGACATGGTGGTGTTTATAATAGGGGTTTACGAAAATTGGAGCGGCGTATACCGGTATGTGATGATATCTCAGTCATTAAAGTGAGATATGTGAGAGACAGAATGAGTACCGGTATATACCGCTCCAATTATCGTAAACCCCTAATGTAGTAATTCTGAACTTTGTTTAATTCATTTTTATTAGTAATAAACATTTGCGCAATATATGACAGTGTTTTGTGATGGCCCTATGATGTGAGGTGTGTTAGGTATGTTTATTTTCTGTCTACTGTAGAAGGCCATAAACTGAAGAATGACCAAAAATAGACTTCTCCTTCACTTCAATATTATTTCGTTCCAGTATATTTTTGACGTGGCGAACATTTTGATGAGTCAATGCCCTGTGCCACCACATTAAATCTTGATTATCTTTAGCCAATAGACAATTTTCACCATTACAGTTCATTTGACAGGACTGATTTTGACAACCACCGAGAGTACGTTCAGAAAAGTTACTAAAATTTACTTGAAATGGCATTTTAAATAGTTTACCACACCGAATAGCCAGAGCACACACCGTTTGTCTTCATTTATTAGCTGAGCATTTTTAGAGTTTGAAATCAATGATAAACCTTTGTCCAAAGCACTTCCTTGAGAAAATAAATTCACTTCTAAGTCTGGCACATACAATACGTCACATAGCGTTGTCATGAAAAAATTGTCCATTATAAGCAAGCATATGAACACTTCCCAGTCTAATAGCTTTCATTGTCGAACCGTCACCAATTTTAATATCCTTTACCACATTTAACATCTCATATTCATGAAAAAGTTGTTTTTCTTTACCCATATGTTGTGAAGCACCACTAGCCACTAACGCAAAACTTTTTATTATTTTTATTGTACTGTCCGCTTTGTCCACTTTTGTTTCCTCCACTACCTTTTTGTTTTTTATAAAAGCAGTCTTTCATTAAATGTCCCTTCTTTTTACAGTAAAAACACTCCAAGTTCCTTTTACACTGAGACTTAAGATGACCTGCCTTCCCACAGTTGTAACATATCCCTTCAAATATTCTCGCCACTAATGCCACTGTTTCTTCTTTTTCCTTTCCAAGTCTTTCCTCCTCTATTAAGAGTCTGGCTGTTAAGTGATTTATATTTTGGTTTTCTGTTGGCACACTCAGCTGATCTGAAATGTTTGAATTTCTCTGGCAGTGCCATAATTATTTTCGTTATAATCATTTTTTCAGGTACTTCTCCTTGCTGTTTCATTTTAGCACATAAGTTTGTTACCTTGGTAATGAAACTATTAACGCCGTCATTGTCGAATTTTAAATTGTAAAACTATTCATTGAGGAGATGTACACTGACGTCCGATTTTCTATCGTAAATACTTTCTAGTTTCAACCACATCTCATGTGCACTACTGCATTGCATTATATGTGACAGTGGTCCCTCTTCCATCCGCGTAATTAGTGCCTTTTGTGCCTTAACATCCTTCAACCTCCACTTAGCCACCAAGTCATTATTATCAACCGGTTGCTCCTCTAAACCACTTGTAATCTCATACAATCCTTTCGCCATCAATATGACTTTTATTTGGAATTTCCATACATTCCAATTGTTGTTATTTAGTTTACTCACTGTTATTATAAACCTTGTGCTGCCTCCATGTTTATTTTTTTTATCTATTGCCAGGGCTTCAGATTAATAATTCTAATAATAATTCTTTCTTAATCTGATCCTGGGCCCATAACCTATAGCAGAGTGAAAAGGAGACAGGATTCACAATAATACACAACATCGATTTGGGACTAAACTTTTTAATGTTAATCAAAAACACCAAAACTGAATACGTGTTGTTTCTACCAGAGACAACCATTCCACTTCACTATATTGCCAACCTATGAAGTGCTGCCAACCTATGAAAATTTGGATTGGAGTCATACCATCATACCCATGATATAACACTTTCAGATAGCTTAAAAATTATCCTGCTTATCACCTGCCCAATCGGCATCTGCAAACCCTTCAATAGTACAATTATTTGATTTTTTAAATACTAAACCAAAATTTTTTGTACTCTTCAAATAAAGATTCTTTTTATACATTTCCAATGATACTCAGTATATTATTATTAAACTGGCTCATAAAACTTACAGCATAAGAAATATCAGGCCTCGTGGGTACTGCCAAATACATTAAACTGCCAATTGCCTGCTGATACGGAATATTTTTATTGGAAACTTCAACTTGCAAACTAAAATCCAGATTTGTTTCTAAAGGCGTAGATACTGCCTTATAAGTACTCATATTAAACCTTTTAAGGATTTTATTTGTATACTCAGTTTGATCTAGAGTGATAATGCCTCTATCTGTCTCTAACAATTCTCATACCTAGACATTCTTTAGCCTCGTCCAAATCTTTTAATTTAAAATTATTACTTAAAGTAGATTTTAATAATTGTTTCTACAGAATCATTCGAAAAAACAAAAACGTCATCCACATATAGAGCCACAATTGTTAAATTATTTGCATCTGCTTTAACATAAACACAATGCTCTAATTCAGACCTTTTATAATTAATTTCATTAAGATTTCATACCAAACTCTAGAAGACTGCTTGAGGCCATAGATTGCCTTTTTAAGTTTACATGCTTTATTTGCATTATCAGAAATTTTAAAACCTTCTGGTTGTCTCATATACAAAGTTTCATGCAAATTACCATTTAAAAAAGCTGTCATAATATCATAATGACTAATATTTAAATTTAATTCTATTGACAAAGCAATTAAAAGTCTTAAAGTACTGTGCCTTACAACTGGCGAAAAAGTTTCCTCATAATCAACACCAAGTTTCTGTGTATAACCTTAAGCAACGAGCCTCGCACGATAACGCACACTCCTCCTTTTATACACCCACTTACAGTCTACAATATTAGCACCATCTGGAACATCCACAAGTTCCCATGCTTCATTGTTCATAAATGATTGATATTCCTCTTTCATTGCTTGTCGCCACTGTCCACTTTCTGGTCCTGATAAGGCTTCGTTTACACTAATTGGATCAACGTCCATTTCACCGGACGCACACATATAAGTTGCAAAGTCCTCAAAGTTCTTGGGTTTAGGTACTCGGCTTGACCGACGTATTGTCTCATCCAAAATCTGATTTCTGATGATTACATCGGGCACAAAATCAGTGTCACTGGTGTCGCTACTAAAATTATATTCTGATTCCGAACTGGTTTCACTACTATCTTTGATGCTAGTTTCAGTACTTTCTTCCGCAATATTTCCCATCACCCCCACTGGGTCTGAGTTTACTATTATTGGGACTTCCTCAGCTTTTTCTATCATCACAACATCTCTGCTAGTCACAACAGAACCAATCTCTGGGTCATAAACTCGGTATCCTTTGGTATTTTCACCAAAACCGACTAAAATCATTTTTCTAGATTTTTTTCTCCCATTTCGTTATTTGCTTTTGGTATGTGGACCATGGCTGTACTGCCGAAAATTCTGATATTTTCAACATTAGGTTTCCTACCATTCCATATTTCATATGGCGTTTTTTTAACCAATCCTGCAGCCGCTGACCTGTTTTTTAAATACACCGCTGTGTTTACAGCTTCCGCCCAAAACTTTTTTATCTAAACCAGCATCAAATAATAAGCAGTTTGCTTTCTCAATTATGGAACGGTTCATTTTCTCTAAAACACCATTTTGTTCCGGAGTATGAGGGTTAGTTTCTGGTGCACAATTCAATTTTTTAATAAAAAACTTTCAAAATCATCACTGCAAAATTCTCCACCATTGTCAGATCTGAGAATTTTTATTTTACAGCGTTTTTCTCTACCATAGCCTTAAATTCTTGGAATTTCTTAAAAACTTCGGACTTAAGCTTTAAAAAGTAAACAAAAACCATTTTACTACAATCATCCTCGAAAAGTAAAAAATATTTTGAACCTCCAATTGATCTATTTTCCATCGGGCCACAAACGTCTGCATGCACAAGCTCCAACAAAGCACTGCCTCTTGTGCCCTGATGTTTAAAAGAATTTCTCGATTGTTTACCTTCACAGCAAACAATGCATGCATTTGTATTATCTGTTTTTGTTTTAAAAAGCATACCCTCAACAATGCCTGCCTGCATCTTGCACATATCATTGTAGTTGATGTGCCCTAGTCGACGATACCATATTGCACTGCTGGCACTTGCTACTGATGACGTTAACAAACACTGGCCCTCCTTTTTAACAGTTTTGACTCTTAACTTATAAACATTGTTGACCAAATCCGCTATAGCTACTAGCTCATTCGCCTTGTTATAGATTTTACAGCATGCCTGCTCAAATCTCACCATGTTTCCATTACTAATTAACTGACTTACTGACAGAAGATTTGTTGTTAATTCAGAAACATACATAGCTTTAGTAATTGTGATATCAAAGCTATTTTGGTTCATAACAGTGACAAAATTGAGCGATCTAACATAAGATTTTCTACAGATTAAAAATGAATACAATTTGTTTTTTGCCTTCTTGTATATTTTTATCCAGACCCTTCCAGGCACCAAATGATTTTTGTTAGACCAAGTCAAATTTGATTCTAAGAGGTGGTTTAATAATATCCAAAAGCCAAAACATGTGTCCATAAATTTTTTATTTAAGGCTTATAGAATGAGTTTAACACTCTACTATAAGCATAATATATGGTATAAATAAACATGCCATTTATGTCTTGTTTCATATTTGTGTTTAATATTTTGTAGTTATTTCTGGTGAATTTATATGCGTCAAACTATGCTTTATATTTACACATTTCACTATTGCATAATATTTTTTTAGAGATGGGCAACGGAAAATTTGCACTTGTGAAAGTTGTTAAAATTGAATTATTCCGGAAATTTTCAATATCTATTGCAGAAATTATCCCGGGAATATTTTCAGAAAAATTCCTAACATTAATCACGCAATATTTGAATTTGTTGTGCCAAAGTGACGTTTCTATCAAATTTCAAATCGGACCAGTTTACTTTTTACATTTTACCATGTTTGAAATAAATCTAAAATGAGTAAAATGCCTAGAAAAAAATCAGTGGCTTGGAAATTCCCAGAAAATTTATGGTGATATGTTGTTTGTGAAACGTACTTAATAATACCGTTTTAATGTAACCAACTGGTCCATTTGTATGTCACTCTTTGAAATAAAACATTTCATCACTCATTTATTTTTTTATTATGTTGATTTATACATTTTTGCTTTTGACAGTTTCTCTTTTTATTATAAACAGGAAATAAGAATAACTAAACCCCTTTATTTATTTTAAAATGTTGCAACTATATAGAAAGATGTACGGTTGCGGATAATAAAAAAATGGACAACTCTTATCACAGATTTTTGCTAAAATTTAGTTGTGTAATGAGATTGCTAATATTAACAGACACTGATATGTCAAGATTGATATACATTTAAAAAGTCACTTTTACACTATGTAAGAAGCTGTCCCATTTTTTATTGTCCGCAACTGATCAGATAATTTTATCAGTGGCGTTAAATTACTATGTACTTAGTATTGGAAAGTTTGACATCAGTAGATTATGAATTTAGCTTGAAAAAAAAAGCTGGGAAATTTTCTGAAAAATATTCCCGGAAAACTTCCCAAAAATGCCCATATCTAATATTTTTTTAACGTTTTTTTAAGAGCCGATTGAAGAATTTCTATGGGTCAACATATGCTTATTAAGACATCTCTTATGTCTTGTCTCAAATTCACACATTTCACACTTGTGCATTGTTTCTGATGAATTATTATGAATCACAATATGCTGGTTAAGGCATCTCTTATGTTTTGTCTCATACGGACACATTTCACACTTGTGCATTTTTAACTCTGTAGGATCTGTATGGGTTAACATGTGATATTTAAGATAAAATTTATATTTTGTCTTATATCCACACACTTTACACACAAACATTGTTAACTCTGAAGGACGTTTATGCGTCAACATATGGCGTCTAAGATTACCCCTCTCTGTTGTTTCATAAGGACACTTTTCACACTTGTGTGTTTCATTCTTATGGTGCAACATGTGCCGTCTGTATTTATGCCTATTTTCTGTATTATATATACACATTTCACACTTGTATTTTTTTTACGACTGAAGGGATTTTTTGTGACAAAACATGGTTCCCAAGATCAGTTGTGCAGTGTGTGCTAAATGACGAGTTGGTACACTTTCGAATGAACATATTTTACCATTGCCAATCGTAGTTTCTACAGACATTTCTTGAGATCTGAAAAACGAAAACGAAAATTTCTTATATGTATATTGACATTAGGTAAATCTAAAGTAATACAATACAGACTTAAAGTCTGTTCACTTAAACTTTGCAGTGGTCGGTTGGACTTAGTGAGCCCGATTTTCTGTAATATTTGAACAGCATTTTTCTGTAATTTAGAACTATAATTAGGTTAAGCAAAATTTAGGTTTAAAATTAATTTATTCTATTCGATTTAGTGCAAGTTTACTGTGTCATCTTTTATGAAACACACTGTATGTTCAATGAAGTCATCATAAAAAATATTAAATTCCTACAAGTTTCACTTGAAAAATTTTTTTTACTCTAAAATGGTAATGGTAATGGTGGGGGAGGCTAACGCCTGGCAAGTAGGCCACAGACGGGCCCTTTTTACCAATCCCCAGCTGTCCCCTCAGACATGTGCTTCTCTTGCTCCCTCATCGAATCTTTCCGACCTTCTGATGAAAGTCAGGATGTCACTCATTGCGAGGGAGCTCATCTCCTCCCTTAGAAGCGCCTCAGAACCGAAGATACTGTGTCTCAGGCGTCCAAACGCTTCACATTGTCCCAGGAAGTGGTAAGATGTATCTTCATCACTCCTGCATCTTGGACATGTAGGGTCTTCCTCAATACCTATCAATGATAGATGCCTCCTAAGCCTGCAGTGGCCTGTCAGAACACCGATTAAGAGATTCAGAGTTTTCCGACTCCGTCCCAGCAACCAGGCCGATCTCGATTTGTTCGGCCCCGTCACAAAATCTCGGGTCTGCCTGCAGGCCCTGTTGGTCCTCCAGTGCGTCCTCAGTGTCTCGTGGGACAACTCATTGAGGGCCGTTGTGACCTGCCTTCTTGAAATACCTAACATAGGCTCAGGCCCGTAACAGGGTTCCTCGGCTCCGAGTCTAGCCAATTCATCGGCCTTCTCGTTGCCTGGAACTCCCATATGTCCCGGGACCCATACCAGTCTCACTTGTTTATGCCTAGCCAGCTCTTCTAGGGCATCCCCACACTCCTGGACAAGAGCTGATCTCGTCCTGAGGGAGCACACCGCCTTTAGAGCAGCCTGGCTGTCGGAGCAGATGTATATTATCTGTTCCGCCCCATTCTTAACCTCTAAAAATAAAAAAGTTACAGGGATCAATTCTCGTGTGATGTCTCTGTACATAGTGCACGGTAAGAATGTACATAGTACATGATAAGCGTGTACACAGTACATGGTTAGAACGTATACAGCACATGGTAAGAATGTATACTGAACATGGTAAGAATGTAAGTGTCTTGTATGTGGAAAATCCCGTACAAATTTATGTTCGAAGTAGATACGTGGTATATGACAAACAAGTCCACAAGAAGTACACAGTATATCATTAGTTGCACCTACAGGTACATTAGATGTACATAAGTCATCTATTTAAGATCCATCACGAATTACGTATGAAGTACTCATGAAGTGTAAGAGGAGTGACATCTGAATATTCTTAAGAGATAACCTAGAATGTACAATGACAATCACACACAAATCCATACGTATATCTGGAATGTTCTGAGAATCAGCATAGTATGAAAAAATGTTATGTGGGAATTAATATAGAACTACTTTCATTAAATATGATTTGAACGAAACAACTACTCAGCGGGCAAATACCCCGACCTGCATTGGATTATACCTTCAAACCATGATAGATCGGTAGCCAATATCATTTGTCAATTCCTAACCAGACATAGACCGGTTTCGAACTTATTAGTTCTCCTCAGTATGCCATAGGTTATGGAACATACAAATGATAGTGGCCAACCTGCTAGTCATATACTGACTAAGGTAAATTGAGTAGTGGTGAGAGGTATGTGATACTTCTCATGTGGTCCAAATGCTACTATCCGACTGACATCATAGATGTCTCTGTGGCGGATAGCGACTTGCGAAGCAAGTACCGAGAGCGGCGACCTCTAGTCCAGGTGGACTAAACTACTGTTATTAAATATGATTTGAACGAAACAACTACTCAGCGGGCAAATACCCCGACCTGCATTGGATTATACCTTCAAATCATGATGTCGGTCGGATAGTAGCATTTGGACCACATGAGAAGTATCATATACCTTTCACCACTACTCAATTTACCTTAGTCAGTATATGACTAGCAGGTTGGCCACTATCATTTGTCTGTTCCATAACCTATGGCATACTGAGGAGAACTAATAAGTTCGAAACCGGTCTATGTCTGGTTAGGAATTGACAAATGATATTGGCTACCGATCTATCATGATTTGAAGGTATAATCCAATGCAGGTCGGGGTATTTGCCCGCTTAGTAGTTGTTTCGTTCAAATCATATTTAATAACAGTAGTTAGTCCACCTGGACTAGAGGTCGCCGCTCTAGGTACTTGCTTCGCAAGTCGCTATCCGCCACAGAGACATCTATGATGTCGGTCGGATAGTAGCATTTGGACCACATGAGAAGTATCACGTACCTCTCACCACTACTCATAGAACTACTTGTTTTAATTGAGAGATTACAGGATCTTTAGGAAAAAATGTATTTGGTTTTTCCCACAAATTTTTATTTCAAAAATATGGATTTACAAGACGAAAGCACTAATCTCATTTAATTTTGTATTCCAAAATACCATAGAAAAAGATTTTTTTTATTGTTATTGCTTGAAAAAAGCAATCAAGCAATAACAATAAAAAAAAATCTGGTTGTTCCTTTCACACATGAAATACATCACAAGTGAGACTGATATCAAGACCTTTATCTCTGAAGAAACAAATTCAGGTGACGGCTATTAGCAACTGCCAGAACTATTCCTGATAACCAATGTTTTACGGTAGGCGTTCAACCATCACTCCTTCACACAGTGTATGATGAAAACTTCTGGCCTGAAGAAGTTGCCTATACTAGATTTAACTTTAGAATAGGCCAACACTTTCTTGATAACTCAACGCACAGACCTTCTAACAACCCAACGTACAATAGACCAGGCAGTTTATCAAAAATTTTCAGAGTACTTCTTCTGGCTCCTCAACTTCACAAATCCACAAAGCAAAGCTGTCCTTATGGACATGTCGTCGTAATTGTGGCAAATCCTGGGGCATGGGTCCCCAACAAATTTACTCGATCTATATCACGGTCATCAGACCAATGATAACATACGGATCCATTGTTTGGTGGCCGAAAGGATCACAACGGACGGCCAAATCCAAACTCTCTGGACTGCAGAGATTAGCATGCATGACCGTAACGGGAGCAATTAGCACCACACCGTCAGCTGCAATGGAAATCCTCCTGGATTTACCCCCTCTTCATATATATCTGGAGAGAGAGGCCAGGTGGGCAACCTACAGATTGCAACAAGCGGCCATTAATATGCCGCAGACTAGTATCATGTAGCGGAACAGGTTGCTGGATGACATAGAGAATCACAGCATCCTGGGAATGCCCTCGGATACTATGCCTACCATGACCAACTACGAGCTGACCTTCAACATCCTTTCTCCAGAAAAAGAGGAGTGTGATCGGAATAAAGCCGACCTACTGAAGGCAGACCGTTGTTGGTTTACAGACGGCTTCAAAACTCCCGAGGTAACAGGAGCCGGAGTACATAGCTACAGATCAAGGGTGAGGATATTCTCAAGCCTAGGTACTCATGCAACTGTTTTTCAGGCTGACGTTCATGCCATTGACCTATGTGTACGAAGGCTGGAATATATGCATCTTACACGCTGATCAATAAAAATTTTCTCAGATAGCCAAGCAGCTATAAAAGCTTTTGGCTCCTACCGGTATAACTCCAAAACGGTATGGAGCTTTCAGAAAGCTCTAAATCATTTGAGCAAGAACAACAAAGTGACTCTAGTCTGGATACCCGGCCACTCTGGTATGGAACATAACGAAATAGCGGACTCCTTAGCCAGAAAAGGAACGGGATCACGATTCATCGGACCAGAACCAATAGTTGGCATATCGTCAAGTACTGCCAAGATGGCTATCTCAACCTGGGCTGAAAGGCAAACTCTCCAGTATTGGCAAGAGTCACCAGGATTAGTTCATTCGAAGGCGTTTATAAAATACCCTTTGAAATCAAGAGCTAAGAAACTTTTAGAGTTAAACAGGGTAAACCTGAAAACTGTAACAGGCCTATATACCGGACACTGCCGACTAACCTATCATCTGCATAAACTCGGCCTAGCGGAAAACGCCGAGTGCCGTCTCTGCCTGGAGGATGATGAGAAGGCAGACCACATCTTAGGCACCTGTCCCGCTGTGGAGAGGATCCGATTCTCAATATCTGGCAAAGGGCAACTGCTGCCAGAGGATCTGGACACATTCTCACGCAATAAAGTTATCAGTTTTATTAAGAGACTGAACTTATTGGGTGAAATATAATTAGGCGCGAGCCATAATAGGCCTGCTGATGGCCGCAGTGGAGGGTCTACTGAGACCCACTCACAACAAACCTAACCTAACCTATACTAAAATCAATATGTTTTATGCTTGCATAAATAATAGTTTTTCACTAACTTTTCGGCATCTCGAGGAAATGAATGAAATTTTTTCATTAATACAATAACTTTTATTTGTACACCCATTCCCCCTTTTTCCCTATTGTCCCCCATTTTAAAATAAAATAAAATGCCTACAATTGTCACAGTAAACCAATTACGCGTAAAGCATTCACACCACCAGTTATTTTTTATTTCACTGATAACATACACTCCGCTCTGACGGCCACTAATACAATGATGCTTATCAGCCTTGAAGATCCCCGGCGGCGAGGCCTGGCAACAAGGAGATATAAGCTACTGGTTATTGTTTACTATGTCAAAGGTTTCAACTCACTTCAGGATTTAAAGTTGTATAAGTGAAATGAATAATAAATTAACCCGATTGTACACATTTGTGTGCTGAACTAAGATGCTCTTCAACAAAAAACTACTGCAAACAATGATAATTATGTTCTCTTATTTTAAATAATACTTACAATTCATCATTGTTCTGTTCTAGTTTAATATCCACTTGTTCAATTTTAACATTTAACTCTTGGTTGTCCATTTCATCTTTACATTTTAAATCATCATCAACCTTAATTGCAAATCCTTGAATTTTGTTACATATTTGGCCTGCTTCAATTACATGACTACTGTTAATTTCAGGTTTTACATGTGTAAATTTTTGTACTTTAATTAATTCTATGTGCCCCTTATCATCTACTTCTTCCATTACGGTACATTTTCTTATTTTCTCTTCCAAACAGTTTCTCACAAAACTTGAAAGGTTTTGTAGCGAATCAAGACATGTTTCACAAGTTAAAAATTCTTCAGTATCGTTTAAATTCTGAAAAATAATATTATGAATGATAAACCATCCATTATGTATCATTTAGGTTAGGTTTTGTGAATGATTCCTTGTGGACCCTCCACTGCGGCCATTTATGTATCATATTATTTTTATTTCCACTGAAATACATGTGTACCTACTTACAACATCTTTTCATTTCAAAACACTACATAGGGAAGCGTTCGGTCAAGCTCATACAGTCCCTAAGATACAAATTATGTTCTGAATTTGCCCTCTACACCAAATGTACAAGTTAGAACTAGCTGCTTCCCTATATAGTGCGCAAATATTAATACACGGTATACAATATATGTACTGAATTAGTAGACATAGGCCTCTTAAATTGCAACGTTGCAATGTAAACTTGGGGCAGACAAGCCGTCGCTGGTCTGCGTTAGCGCTAGTAGAGCAGAGAATTTATCTAGCTGTTGTGCAGTCAACAGTGCATACTGTGTGCGACACGAAACGAAAGGCTTCCTTCAAGGTACTATGTTTACTACTTTAATACACATAGTGTATACAGAATATCCTCTAATTGGGTTCCAAAGGCGAGAAACTTTTGTATTTTTGATATTATGAATAAAAATTTACTATTTATAAAATGTTTTGCTTTTACGTTAAGGAAAAATCCAAGTAGCAGAAATAAAATTTTATGTACAGGGTGTTAAAAAAAATTAATCTGAAAATTGTGAGAGGGCAAAAAAATATTTATTTACGGCAAAATGTGAAGTAGAATAGTTTTATCTAGTGACAACATATTATTATGTAGGTGCAAATTTAATATTTCACAAATCTTACTTTATGACATTTATTATTGCTTTATAATTTTCAATCATCAATTTTTGCATATATTTTTAAATTGGTGAGGTCGGTCAAATTTAAATTTTTCGACGTTTCGTATATTTTTATACATCCTCAAGACTATTCCAATTAGGTTTTACCTGTAAAGGTATATATTTTCTAAAAATTTAAACCTAAACATGGACAGTATATAAATATAATCTGACTAGTTAATGGTGTTTATTTGTACTGTTCTGAATTATATTTATTTATTGTTCATGTTTGTGTTTAAATTTAGGAAAATTGGGAAAACAAATTAAATATCCTGAGGATGTGTCAAAATACACGAAACGTCGACTTATTGAAACTTGGTTCACCCCAACTAATTTAAAAATATGTATATGCAAACAGTGATGACTGAAAAGTATAAAGTAATAATACATGTCATTCTTCCATGTCGTTTACAAGCAACTTTTATTTATTCCTTATTTATTTCTAACTATGTTAGTATTTTATACATATGAAGTATTAAAAAAAATTAAGTTGTCGAGAATCGATCCAGCGATCTAGTGTTTCTGTGTCTACCGCCCTGGTCACTGGGTCACCTGGGGCTTGCTGCCACTGACCACTGAATTTTCAACAGCTTATTTTTCAAAAACGCTTGAGAATTGTGCCCTATTAATTGGACAAATATTTATTTGTATTCAAGAATTCAAGCTTACGAAGTTTTGTTCGATTAGCAGACTTGAGCTTCCGACTCTCACTTTGTGAGCTTCTAAAGTTGTGCGAGTAAGGAAAAAAATAAGTTAAGAGACTGAAGTGATTTCTAACTGCCGGATTCACAAAGCAAAATTAAACTTAAGCCTAAATCTGGTTTTAAAACGCAGCGCGTAGATTATCCCACACGCAGATTTACTATTTAATCCAATGGGAATTATTCAAATTACAATTTCTCCAATCACAAACATTTTATTAAAAATTATTCAACCAATCATGTCTCAACAACGTTTTGTTTTGAATTGACAGACCAACTTAAAACCAAAATTTGATCCTGCTCAAATAGTCGGATTAACTATTCATAAATATATTGTATATCGTTAAAGCTGATTTATTTATTCATAAATATGTTTATACACGTTTGGAGTGATTTAGAACTGTGTCTAACATCAGCCTGACAAATTTGTTGGTTTGTTACAGCTAAAAATATGTTAATAAAGCTACACGATTTAATTCGTATTTAGGATATCCATCGGAAAAACTTGTTACATATTTGTGTATTTAGAATAATATGGATCAATATGAAGACAAGTCGAGGTTATGGAAGTTTTAATGTGAATTGTGAAATAATATTAATAAGTAAACATGACCAAGCGATGATACATTCAGGGTCGGGCGCAATACCAATGCCATCGCGCGCTCGTTTACGATGACGATGACACGACACACTTCAGTTGTTATCTGTCGGTGGATGCATAGAGTACTAATAAATAATAAATAATGTTGAGCGTAAAGAGTAGAAAACGACCGTACGCTGATAAAGTGGATAAATTTATCGGTGAATTTCCGGATTTATTCTATGATGGATGTAAAATAATATCTGATGCTACACAGTTATTATAGAAGTGCTCCATTTTGTGATAACGACAACCAGACTACTTCATAAATCTGCTTAAGAAGGTGAGTTTTGTACATATTTTCATAAAGTGTACCAGTATTAATAAAATTTATTTCCATTTATTTTATTTATTTATTATTAGTTATCACATATATACAATGTACATGTGTGAATGTCATTTAACAGTTTAATAATAATGTGCAGCACTAAGCTTATAAAATATAAGGAAATACATAAAAAATAATTTAAAGCGAACGAAATAGTACAAAAATATACGTCACAATATATATATTATTGTACTTATTCAAGTATTATGATGATGATGCATACCCAGTACGTCTCTGTAGAATTAATGACCTTGGCCAGGCTTATTAATAAGTTTTACTGGGAAAAGCCTCTAAGTAAGTTAAACATGTTCATAAATTATATCTACCGTATCAGTTTCATTTATTAAAAATTTGCTTACTGTTTCTCTAAATTTAAATTTCACGAATTACTGAAGCGAATAGATATACCTAATTATTAGTTAGGTAAATAATTTTTCCAAACAGGTTGCTAATTTTTAAATGAAGTCTTTTTATACACACCTATCTGTTCTAAGTTAAAAAATATGAAAGTCATCTAGCTGTTTTGTTTTTTTCAATAAACCATATTTTTATTTGACAGAAAATGAGTTACCTACTCACTGCAAAACATCACAAAGGATAACAAGACGATACCCATAATCATCCAATTTCTTCAACAGAAAGGAACTAGGATAAGACAACTTTTCAGAAAGTATAGCACCTTTCGAAATATTGTTTAGCATATATTGTGTCAGGATACATATATAATTCTGTTTTGAATTAATTATAATTATAAATTTCTGTAAGTACAAGGCTGAATACATTCATTTAGAAAGTATTTACAGTCTAAGCAAGCTTTAACTATTTTAGCCAAGTGCATGAAGAACAAATGTTAATACCTTATTTAACTATGTAACATACACGTTATGAAAAGTTTAAAGCAAAATTAAAGTTTTTTTATTTATCACAGAAAAGTACATCAATTGTAACGAAGTGATTTTATTTTACAGAATTAAGTTAGGTAACTAGGTGCTATTTGTCTGTTTCGAAAAATATTTTAACCATTGTAGTGCCGTGCCCTTAATAGTGGTATTGTCAGCTGATCATTAATAACAGTTTAATTGTTAATTATAGATAGGTAGTATTGAAATGATTTTATGAACATTCCACATATGCCGAGTGGCCGGCAGTACGTGAATCGCGAAACGCGCATTTTGCCCCCCGGCACCCTTGTGCCCGCGCTACCGTGAAGGAGCCCGAGACTGGAAACAATCAAATTAGTTACCATCTGACCGCCAACCGAAGCACCACGCCGACTTGGATAGTAAGTAAACTCGTGAGTATAAAGATATAGGTATTTTAAATGTAATGCGGAATTATTCTAAGTCAGTAAACAGGTGACGTAGTTGTATTATACCGCGCATGACTACCGTGTCTCATCCTACTTCTGCTTTTGGCAGTGTTTAGTAGCATGAGGATTTTTCAGACAAGTTAGTCCCCGTCTGACCGCCAACCGAAGCACCACGCCGACTAGGACCGTAAGTAAACTTGTGAGTATAGAGG
Organism: Rhamnusium bicolor; assembly: GCA_029963845.1. Lineage (NCBI taxonomy): Eukaryota > Metazoa > Arthropoda > Insecta > Coleoptera > Cerambycidae > Rhamnusium > Rhamnusium bicolor. Next base: position 371,120 of record JANEYF010000690.1, on the reverse strand, counting down.
TACATAGGTATACAAATGTAATTGCGAATTTTTCTAAGTCGGTAAAACGTGACGTAGTTGCAATATTCCGCGCATGACTACCGCGCTCATCCTACTTCTGCCTTTGGCAGAGTTTAGTAGCTTGAGGATTTTTCGAACAAGTCAGTTGCCGTTTAGCTGCTGACTAAAGAACCACGCCGACCAGCATAGTAAGTAATCTTGTTGTGAGTATAAAGGTATAGGTTTGTTTAAATTGAATTCGGGTGACGTATTGCTATATTCCGCGCATGACTACCGCGTCTCATCCTACTTCTGCTTTTGGCAGAGTTTAGTAGCTTGAGGATTTTTCAGAGCATCCAGGACAGTCCGTTGCTGCCGCCCGTACCGACCAGACGTGCCGACCCCGACCGCTCCAGAGAGGAAGCAGCCCAGGACACGGAAGTACGTAGCAAGGTTTAATAAAGGTTTGGTAAATAAATAACCGCTATAGATAGGCATAGTGTGCTTGTATTGGCGCTTGCTTCCCCTCCTGGTATCCGTCCGCCGTCTGCTTATGACCGATTAATTTATTGCTGTGTACCTTTTCACCACTTCTTTCACCGGATTACCGTATCGCACCGCTTGACCGCCCGCTTACTGCCCCCCGTTCGCCCGTAGTTAAGATCGTTGTAGTATAAGTTGTAGTTACTAAGATGTATATAAAGTGTAAATAATAATTAGTGTGTAAAATAAATGTAAATATATTGAATGAGAGTCTGTTCGTTAACTGTAGTGTGTAAGTTACCTTTTTCCCCGACCCTTGGCTTATCCGTTTCTTCACTGTAGTTGCCCGGCCTCTATCGTCCCGCCGATAGAGTAAAGTGGTGTTTCTGTACTCTAAACAGAAACTGGCGCCCGAGATATCCGTACCGTGAGCACCGCCGTAGTGTTGGGCGTCAAAGTGACACTTCTGTTCTTGTGTAGAGCAGAGAAGTACGTCACACAATATAGAAAATTTTAATTCTGTATAATGTGTGCGGGGCAATTACTAATTTTTAAATATATCCGTAATAAATTTACTTCAATAACCTTATTTTCCCAGGTGTACTAGCTGCTCTAGGAATATTAAGAAAATTACATACATACTAGGTATACACTATTATTTTTATATAGGCATATGTTAGGTACCTATGACTTTTAAATTAGTTTATGTAAAACTGTAAACTGTTTAGTTAGCAGAATTTTTTTTAGTTTTATGTAGGAAAAAGAAAGTTAAAGAAATATGTTTTATCCATGATTTTTATTGATCATGCAAGAAAAGAAATTTAATTTTTTCTTACAGGAACAAAATTTAATTATATTAATTTGAACATCTAAAAAAATAGGGTTACCAAGTAGATTACTGGAAAAGAAACCACTGTGCCCATAACTCTGTCGAGGGGATTGTCAGGTGTTTTTTGATAAAGGAAAATGTATTTAGCTTTTAAAAAATATAGAGCACGTGATACCGTGATATCAATTTTTATTTATATAACCAGTTTATCTAATACCTGTCCATTTTTCCAAGCATATTTACAAATTTCAAATTTAATTTAATTTAATTTGTAAACATGTTTGTAATATAAAATCACTCCGCAGATTCATTTTCCTAGTGCTATGCTGTGGAATTCTTTTTTTTTTTTTGTTTCATTGCATGTTAAAAGTTGTTTGTGTGGTAAAAAATTTCAACAAGATGGGAAACTAAAAGAAACAATACAGGTGATCAATTGATTACGTTATAAAACTTCTGGAATATGAGGTGCACCAAGTCATTTTTTTTAACAACACTTTACAACAATCAACTAAAATTTTTAAATGTAATTATGTAGTTTTTCTGAAATTGAGAATATTTAATAAAATTTTACAACAAATTTATGTAAGAGAAAACACCGTAATGATTAATATATAAAAGTATATTAATAAAAATGTTTCAAAATGATGACAGGTGGTCATTTACACAAAAAAATCACGATGATTAAATTTATATAAGGAAAATCATATACACCCATTAATTTTTATTTGTCTAACATACAAAAAAATATAAAATAACAAGTGTACAAGGTATTTTTTTATTCGGCGTGTCAATTTAACTGAATTGACAATTGATATATTATTGTGCCCCTGTGGAGTTTCAGCTTCTCAAATTGTGGATAGAATTTTTTTTTAATTTGTCTTCTCAAAAGTTGAGATATTTAAATTTGACTGTTATCAATAATCATCGTTTTATTTCAGGTGACTGGTACCGTTTGATTTTCCATACAAATGTTAAACTTATTGTAAAACAAATACTATATTATATCTTTTTTTTCATGAGAAGTGATTAATAAATGTAATAGTAACAACAAACAAAACATATTAGAGATAATATATTATCTCTAATGTTTTATTTTGTTTGTTGTTACTATTATATTTATTAATTACTTCTCATAAATGGTAATTTTGTATTAATAATTTTTTATAATTTAAATGTAACTGCCACTGGTTATAATAATTTTTACCTTGCTTTTATTGTTGAGAAACAAGCTGTAGTGAAACATATCAAACAGAAGATACCATATAAAAGTTTTTATTTGTGAAATTTAAAATGTAGATAGCTTTTTGGGAGTGTTTTATCATATAAGACCGGATTACACTAACATTAATTAGATCTCGAAACACCCCAGTAGAATATATTTACGTTTTGCAAATATTATTTTATGGTAAATTTGGAAATGATTTTTTTCGTCATTAACAGAATGTAATAATAGAAACATAATTATTATAGTTCTAGTTAATTTTCTAAAGAATACTCAAAATAATATTAAATTGCAATATAAATCTTTGACAGTAGGTGGCTTTACTTTCAAATTGCATCCAGCTGGGATGAAGGTGCAATCAATGGCATCAATATGAGAAACTTGATGTTGTGAAAACCCTTTGATTTAACTCGTTTCATCTTGATTTTCTAGAGGATACTTTATATGATGTGCATCTTTTATTCATTCAACTACAACCTGACTCTTTAATGTGCATGATATTTCCAAGAACATTCTGAAAACTTCCTGATGCCATAAAACATAGACCATAGAATCTGTAAAATTTGAGGCACAACTTCTTTTTGTTGTTCGTTCCAATGCTGGTTGTAATTGTTCCAACAAATTTAAAACCATTGCCCTCGGAGGTTGATAATTCCTAAAAAAAAAAAAAAAATACATCATTTAAAACAGTACTTTCTGTGCTACATATTAAACAGTGTGTTCCCCAGATGGAGTTCACAATATTTGTAAATTTTTTAATTTTCAATTTTTCGAAAAAACTCATTCTTTATAAAAAGTTTTGCTTATTTTGAAAATTCAAAAACCATAATCAAATATTCGAAAAATTATATATGGTGATCAAAAACTTAAAAAATATGATATTTGTTGAAGAGGAAATTAAGAATATTTTTCTCTTTGTTCGTAATCGTAAAACTTAAATTATGAATTTCGTTGATAAAACAGGATGTTATAGAAGACCAATATTTTCAAGTTAATGCTGAAATGCTTACAGGATATACTTCTCTCTTTTTAATTTAAAAAAAATATATATTCTTTATAAAAAATTTTACGTTTTATAAATATGAACAACTGTTCTAGACATTTTTCTCTAAAAAGAAAAATATTGGTAGTTTACTCTTGACCAAATTTCACATTTAAGTTTTTGCGGCTCCTGAATTTTCAAAATAAGCAAAACTTTTTATAAAGAATGACTTTTCGCAAATTTGAAAATTAAAAAAAATTACAAGTAATTATGAATTATTCCATCCGGAGACACACTGTATAAATCTTAATTAACATTTTGAAAAGTTCTCTTATATTTTACTGAATAATGTTGTTTTATATTCATGGGCAACTCAGGTCCAGATTTAGGATAATTTCTTTAGCAAATTTAACTTATCTCAATTGTTACGATTAGACATTTTTTTTTTATTCAAGAAAATATATTTGTAATTGAAAAATGTTTCAAATGATGTATTACAATAATTTGAGTGCACTTAGAAAACATAATATATATACAGCGTACTTGGACAAATGCAAGATGCATATTTTTTAATGATATTTATAAAACAAACAGGTACAATTTAAAATAATATATATTGAGTATTTTGATACAATTTTTCTGGTTAAGTTTACGTTTCCTTCAGTATAAGTTTATGTAATTGAAAAAAATATGTATTCTCACACTGTATAAGTGGTGGCAAGTATGCTATGCCACCAGATAACCAAATATATTTCTCATTTTTGTGAGCATGTTCTTCTAAATTTCAAATGAGGTATAGTATTTAATCTCGTGTCTCGTGTTAATATTGTATGACCTTTCAAATCACCCTATACAGGGTGAGTCTTAAGTGCGTAGTTATATTTAAACCACCGATTCTTGACATCTGTAGAAACCCACTGACACATTTTTTTCTCTTAATTCCCACGTAAAATTGAGTTATCGACTTTCAAAAAAATAAGATGAAATTGTTTTGGAACTGCTGATTACTAGAAACATTCCTCATTTTATCTGAAATAGTGCATTGATCTTTAGCAGTGTTGCCGCATTTCACATACAATTTAGCAGTAAGTTCGTTCCGGGACATAATTTTGAATGAAATAATTACCTACTTATGCGATTAAGTGCTCCATTTGAAATAATTTTTAAACTTTTTGAAATACCTTTTAATATAAGAAATGTACAAGTTTGCCTTTTTCTTGCATCAATTAAACTTTCTTTCAAGTGTCGTAAACTAAAACCAAATTTTCCGATAAACAGTAAACATGAAATGCTACTGACAATTTTGATTTCGTTTTTTCAAAGTTTATAAAAGAATTATTAAATTTTAACAAGTAGTGGTTACTTACCCTGCGATTATAATAATTTGAAGTAATCCTGTAGTTTATTAATAAATAAATCGTTTTCTAACAGTCATCAGAGACAACCACCTCTGCAGTCATATGTTCGGCTGGTTCATTGACCTGATATGTAGGTCAATGGGCGAGTTACACTAACCTATCTTTTAGGTACATTACATTACCAACCAATTTATGATTCAAATTACAGACATCAAGCATATTCCTATGAATTAAGATGGAAAATCTAGTTCAAATCAGTAACTAAAAGTCACTAAATAAAAACAACTACGTAACTTTATCTGTAAACAAAATCCAAGCTTTGACAAGAACTACTCTAATAACAAAAAGCACTTTTAGGTACTGTTAAAATATCGCAAAACTGAAATAAAAAAAAGCACAGAGAACAACACGCACTTAAATCGAAACTAAACTTATTCTCGAGTTACCTAATACTTAATATCAATGACGCTAAAGACGTTTACGTACATTCACTCTGAACGATTTCCAATTATTATTCTCTCTATTGCTATAAGAATAACAAAGACAGCGAGAGTGAGTTGGCCTCTCCAGGTATATTTTCGTAAACCGCTATAAAACCGATACAAAAACAACAATTTGCTTGTTTACATATCAACATAGATTTATGAAAGGGGGAGATAGAACATAGTTCACGGCGCACGCTGCCAATTCCCCCACTGCTGTCACCCACCAATCACAGACAGTGTGTCGGTATCTTCGACAGTTCGATCGCATCCATGTTGTATTTCGATGTTCGTTGTGGAAGTGAGGTTTTGATTCAGTGACTATTTTTGTGACTATAGCGTGAAAAATGCCCAGATGCGTTATAAAAAATTGTGTTTACCACAAAACTGCAAACTGTGTGAGGGATAAATCATCTATTCATTTATTTCGGTAAGTTACTTAATAAACATGTTTGTTTTGGAGGCCATATTCGATTGTTTAAGGAGACAGAGCCGTATTTCCCAGTTCCGTGTGATTTGCAAAGATAATTATTAATTATTGCAATAATGTGGATTAATCAAAGAGGATTAATATATTTAATGTTGACAGTAGCACGTTTTATACGATTTTACATAATAGGTACTTTAAGATTGTATTATTTTTAGTGTTCCAAAGGATACTGAGAGAAGAGAGGCTTGGAGAGTACCTTTAAATTTGGAAAAAGAAGATATGTTTGTGAATTCCAATGTATGCCACTTACATTTTACCCAGGAGTCTTATGATTTTGAGAAGTCACCTTTTTCACTCCATTTAAAACAAAATGCTTTACCTATTATGGACATTATGGTAAGTAGATTCGAAAGAAATATATAATATTAGTTTATTCAGATCACTAAAATAATTATTATTAAAAATACAGTAGGACCTACTTAAATTATTAAACAAACAGTTAGTAGTGTCCAAAAAATTACCTTTTCCGAAGTTCTCAAATATTTACTTACATAAAATTTTATAAAAATTAGAAACGTATTTAAAATTTTGTGCCTGAATTATTTTTACAATAATGTATTTATTCATAACTTTTGTTTATTTACTGTCCATATGAGCAGAAAAATTATTTTATAAATACCTATTAAATTTATTCAAATATAATTAAAAAAATTGGTGTGTATTATTTAGGTATACTATTATTTTCAAATATATTTTTTCGAGGATTTATTTTTGTGATTTTCTTACAGAAAAACAAATCAATATAGAAAATGTAAAATTTTCCAAGGGCCTTTAATTTTTTTTAAATTCAGGTGAATGATGTTCAATAAAGCAGAGGGATAGTTCAATTAGAAATTTTACATTCTCAATATTCATTTATTTTTTCTGATTGCAAATTATGAAAATTGAAAAAAATCCATAAAACTTAATACTTTTCGATAACTCCTAAAATGAAGTCTACAGGGGGCTCGACAGGGGAGTGTCAATATATGAGGAAAAACCCTGTAGATAAAATATCAAAAGGATTTAAACAATATAAACAATAACACGTAGGTATAATACATCTTATTTTTTATAGGATACTAGTAAAAGCTTGACCGAAACTACATCTGTTTCGTCTCAACCATCGACGAGTGCTGCTATATCTTTCTTAAATGAACCACGGCCATCAACAAGTACTGGATTATTAGGACATAGAATGGACAGAATTGCCACAAAGGTCATTTACTAGTTTGGGTTTTGTGGAAAATAAAACACCCCCAAGTTCTCCTATTCGAGGGTATTCCAAAGTAAGTTAACTAAGTAAAATTTATTATTGATTACTATTACTAAGTATTTTAACTTATTGAAAAATAAAGTACACTTATTTAAAAAACATATTAAATAAGTTGTTCAAATTGTTCAGTCAGCATTGCCAGGGCCTTTATTATTTAATATTGGCATTCAGTAAGTAATAGAAGTATGTTAAATTAAAAAAAAAATAAACATCTTATGTAAAGTAAGTCTTCATTCGATCTATAATCAAAAATCAATAATAGTGCCAATATTGTTTATTAATTATGTAAATTTTTTTAAGGTTGAAACACCCCGAAAACGAAAACTGAAGTCTCAGTTGACTAAAGCTCGTTAAAAAAATTAAGAGGCTTAGGACAAGTCTTTGCCATTTTAAGAAAAGAGTTGCTAGGCTTGCTGAGGTGATTAAATCACTCAGTGGCAAAGTCACCGATGAAACATTAGAAAAGTTTGTGTAAGATAGGACCTAATGAAGAATTTTTGCAGACAGATGTACCATAAACATAAGTATGGCGAACAGCTTAAAGCCTTTTCATTAACTCTTCTTTATTATTCTGTTAAGGCCTACAATTTTGTTCGTCATACTTTTAATTCGGCTCTTCCTCACCCAAAGACTATATCGAGGTGGTACAAAAATATAAATGGCGAGGCCGGATTTACAGCAGAAGTTTTCGACCTATTAAAAATCAAAGGACAGAATACAGATTATAAACTTATTTGCAGCTTAACTATAGATGAAATGGCAATTCGTCAGCATGTGGAGTGGGATGGAACGAAGTATTACGGATTTGTAGATTTTGGAGTAGAAACTGAAACTGACAGTCATCCTGTCCGGTCAATAAAAAAAAAATTTAGTGCTACAGTGTCTAAAGTTAGTCAATGAAACGGGGCTACTGTTGGTTTCAATATGTTTTGATGGAGCTACTGAACAATGCTACGTTGGCCAAACAGTTAGGGTGTAATTTTGATCCCAAAAATATACAATCTACATTTGTTGATCCCAGTTGTGGCAGAAGAATTGCAATCTTTTTTTACCCCTGTCATATGATTAAATTGTTAAGAAATTTGTTAGGAGATAAAAAAAATATTATTGATAAGGGTGATATTATTCAGTGGGAATATTTAGTAAAATTAATGAAATTGCAAGATGAAGAGGGTGTTCATTTAGCTAATAATCACATATATTCTTTAAAAATCAAAAAATGAAAGTTAAATTAGCCACCCAACTATTCAGTACTTTTGTAGCACATGCTTTGGAGTTTTTAAACGAAACTTTAAAATTAGAGCAGTTTAAAGATTGTGAAGCTACAGTAAAATTTATTAGATGTATTAATAACTTATTTGACATCTTGAATTCCAGAAATATGTATCAGTATGGTTACAAGCAGCCTGTTAACAAACAAAATTTTGAGGGTTTTAATAAATTTTTGTCAGAAACAGCAGATTATTTTAAATCTTTGGAATTAGCGATCGGCAAACCTGTTTGTGAGAGTGTAAGAAAAATGGGGGTAATAAGATTGTTGTTTTGTATCGAAAGTATAAAATTTCTCTATAACAATATTATTGAAGAAAATCAATTATTGTTGTATATTCCTACTTACAAAATTAGCCAGGATCATGTTGAACTTTTTTTTGGGCAAATCAGGGCAATGGGGGGTTGTAACAACAACCCAACAGCTAAACAATTTAAAGTCGCGTATAAGAAAATGCTTGTACACCTTGAATTGAGAGATTCTTTTAGAGAAAATTGTATTCCATTGGAAACAATTTCAGTTTTGTCTCCTGATATTATTAATAAATCGTGTGGTAGACAGCGAATAGCAGAAGATATAAACGAACCAGAAATGGATGATGACGTGTATTACCACATTCTAAATATAGAAATATCAGAATTTAAAAATGAAATTCTTATTTATGTAGGGGGTTATATTGTAACCAAACTCTTGAAAATTCTGAAATGTGAAGAATGTGTAGAAGCATTGTTAGGGGACAGAGCTGACTTTCTTACGTCCTTTATAAATCAGAAAGACAGAGGTCAACTATCGTATCCCTCTGAAGATGTAATATTTATATGTCGAACTTCAGAGAAAATCTTTCAAATTTATATAAATAAAAGAAATAATTTAATAAATGTCAATTTATTAAACATAAAATTGTTAGATTTGTTAATTAATCAAAACTTATTTAAAAACCTAAATAATCATTTTAAAGAACAGACTATGTTTACCTGTCACTATAGCAATTTAATTAAATTAATATCTATATTTTAAAATTAGAATTCACCATTATAACAGCAATATGTTTGATAGAAGTAGAAGCATGAGATCTGTTTATAATAAATTAATATTATTTAAAGGACAATAATGTATATATTATTTTATATAAGTACACTATTTTTTATAAGATGCACATTTAAATAAATGATTGTTAGAAACTTTGTTTTTTTAATTATATTGATACATAGGTTTATAGAGTACTATCTATTATTTAAAATACACAATGCATAGGTTAGCTAATATAAAAATTGTTTTTTTTTTCAATAAAATCACTTTATTTTCAATACTAATTTTTTTATTTGAATTATATTTTAGAAGCCAAAATAACAAATATATATGGTTTTAATAAAAATATTTAAATAGTCTGGATGTTCTTTATTGTGTTATTTAAAGAAATATACCCAAAAAAACCTACAAAAAAAGCATCTTATATTTGACACACAAAAGATTACATCTAGTTAAATAAAAAAATAAATATAAAGCTAAAACTTTCCTAAATACCGTATTTTTTAGTTCTTGCAAAGAAATTAGGAGTCAAAATGTTTTGTTTCTTGTTGTAGGTCTACAATATAATTAATATATTATTATGTTGTATACATAAAACCGTTTTATGGCATTGTAATGACAAAAAATACCGAGAAGAATACTATATAATTAAAATAATGCTGAAAACTAAAACAAAACTGTTACTGCTGCTAACCTCTAAATTGTATCAATTGTAGTTGTAGTTCGTGTTTACAAGTGCAGTGGTGGCTGGTGGATTTAGGCTATCTCAATATTGGAGCATGGAATCCAAACATTATTTTAAGGCACGACTACCAGTACTGAATGAAAAAGTTTTGCAAAAAAAAATTGAGGAAAAGTTACAAGTTACTTCTAGGCCATTAGTAAAATATTTGCAAACTTTTTTTTCCTAATCAGAAGAAAAATTTATCACCCCGTTTTTTTCGAAAATTGTGATTTTTTGTAAAGTTATGACATTTTAAAATTTAAATTCTTCATTGTGTAAATTTCAAATTGTCATAACTACAAAAAAATCAAAATTTTCGAAAACAACAAAAAAACTGGGAGATAAATTTTCCTTTTGATTACGAAAAAAAATAGTTTCCAAATATTTTACTAATGGTCTAGAAATAATCTGGATCGGCAGCGCATTTTTGTAACTTTTTTTTCTCAATTTTTTTTTCAATTTTTTTTGCAAAACTTCTTCGTTCAGTACTGGTAGTCGTGCCTTAAAACATTGCTTGGGTTCCATGCTCCAATACTGAGATATGATATAACCTAAATCCACCAGCCGCCATCGTAACAATTAATGTTTCGTCCGTGGGAAGATTGCAACGAGTAAAGTTGTGACATTGTGTGTGATATTTTTATTAGTGATTAGTGTTATTCTCGGAAACTGTGATATTATTTAATAGTTATTAGTGTGTGTTTTAGTCGTGTGTTTTTAATTATCGTTTATTATTAGTGATTTATTTTTGCTGTGTACCAGGGTATGTGGATTATTTATAGAAGAGATTATTTTATTTCAATTAGGTACGTGCAGAATGCCAATTTTTTATTATTTATTTCAGTATTAGAATTTTTTTATAGTTTCATTTATTTATTAATGAGTTTAAGTTTTTGTTTTCAGAATTTATTGTTAATTTTACTAACATAGCCTCACCCAAACTAACACCCCAACCACTTCCTTCCTGGCAGGTAAAGCTCATACCTCCACATGGTACTTGCTGGGCAACAATAATAATTTCTTATTTAAAATTTTTGTTGTTGGCTAAACTGGGCAAAAAATAATTCTATTGTGGATGGGTTATAGCAATTAATAATTTAAGTGAGTAATCATATTCAATTCATTATTGCAAAAATATTAAATTATCTGAATACGGTCCTGTCCCACCAGACTTGGACGTTTGATTGATTCATGGAACCAATCAGTTTCTCTCAAAAGTGAGACAGACAACTTATAACCTCGCATTATACGAATTGTCAGCAAGGAACTTGTTAGACGACAGAGAATATACTAGCCTAGCACGTGGGTTCGAATCACAAACTTATTTTTTTTTTTTTTTAAATAAGTATTTTTTAGTTCGTTAGTAAGATTTATATGAAGATTACATTTTTTCCTTGCACTTTATTATAGTTTGTTTATTTTTACTACATTTTTTCCTTGCCCTTTATTATAGTTTGTTTATTTTCACGGACATCGTCGGGTATGTAATTCTAAGTCTGCGTTATTTCAATACTCGCAACTGATGTTTCTGTGCCACGTGTTAAGTAAACCAATCTACCTTTCCGTTCTTTAAAGTATATGCTTCTTTATAAAATGATTATTTTCAATTTTGTTTCATTTTTAGTAAAGTGAAACCAAATTACCAGATCTGTACTAATTTAAAATAGATTTGTGCGGAACGCTGACAGTGGCAACACTGCCTTGAGTTACGTAATTTCTATGAACGGTGTTTACACAGATATCCAGTGACCATCAAAATGTCGGTTGCCGGAGGACGAAAAAATTATCAGAAATTCAAAATTTTTTTTTTGTTTAAAAAAATTTTTTAACAGTGCCAATCAATTGTACTCGACGAAATATATTGAGGGTTAAAATATAACTACGCATTTAAAACTCACCCTGTATACATATTTACCTAAGATACGCTGGGTCACTATGATGTACTACTATTTTTAATGAAATAAATGAAATGATTTACACAGCACACAGCTGATTTACAAATCATTTTGTTAGTTTGATCAATTAAATGGTCACAATATTATGCAACTGCCATTAATTGTGCATCACTCTGGATTTAAAAGTGCATAAAATTTTATATTTTTGCAATAATTACATAAATAAAATATAAAATAAATTAGGTACTTACCTATCTTTGACTGATATGAACGAATGCAAAGAAACCAAACTGGATTTATGCATACTAAATAATCTAAAAATAGTAACAAATCCACTGCACTAATTCACTTAACTTGGTTGGGTTTCGGTTGAAAACTTCACAGTTCCACCTTAGTGAAAATGTAAATGAAATCAGTCACAGAAATTGATTTTCTATTGATTTATTTGTCATCCACAACTAGTGTTGTGAGTAAGGAAACGTTTCATGGAAATGAAACGAAACGAAACGGAAATTTCGAAACGTTTCATGGGCAAAATTTCAGTAGGAAACATTGAAACATTTCCGAAATTTTGGAAAGTTTCCTAAAATTTCTTAATTTTCCAAAATTTCTGAAAATTTCATAAATTTCGTGGGGATTTCATAACATTTCATGAAAGTTTCATACAATATTCATGAAAAAAATAGTTATGACCTTTATAACTTAGTTCCTACAATTAAAGAAAAATTGTGTTTTGATAATGTTAAGTAGTTTCTAAATAAATAAATTATCCGTATGTAATTTCCACATATTTCGTGTATCAATTCGTATTTTTTTTATTATTGCTGTGACTGCTGCGAGTTGTTGATTCTGGTTTTCCCCAGTTTTTCTTATTTAATTCTCTTGATGATGGCAAATGTAATTTTAGAAATACAGCTACGTCTTCTTTAAATGACCGGGGGCGCTGATATCAATGTCTGTTTTCGGTGACGGAACAAGCTTATTATTCAAACAAGTTAGCTCAAAGAAATAGGATTTTATTTTAATATGACTAAGCTATCCTGTTTCAATAACAAGCTTATAGTCCCTCATCACCACAAATAATATAAATGGATACCAGTGCCCTCATTTAAAGTAAACGTTTATGCTAATACACAAAATAAATATTTATTTAACAGAAAGGAGGTAATTTTTTACAGTAATTTTCATAGGTATTTTCTACCACAAAAATTAATATAAACATTTTTAGTTAAACTGATATAATTTTTATTAATACGTGACACTGGATTTCCTAATTTTATTTTTGAGCTAGGGAAAAATTCACAAATGGAGGTTATAGTTTTTTGAGTATGACAATAATTTTAGGTTAGATTAACAGTTTTATACTTTAAAAAGTGGCGCCAAAGTTTCCAATAAATTTCAATGTTTTCCGAAATTTTCGGAAACGTTTCGTAAAATTTCCTTGAGTTTTTAAATTTCGGAAATTTTACAACACTATCCACAACACATCTAACCTACAAATGTCTTAAAAACACGGTATGTGGCGTGGACCTTGCACTAAGTATCGTGCAACAGCTTGTTTTGTGCGCTATATTCAAATAAATATCATTTTTCTATATTAATTTTCACTTATTTATTTAAATTGATATCATTAGTTTGTTTATATGATGACGAGCAGCAAACTATTCATAATTTTACACATATTTATATGGCCTAATATGGAAATATTTTAAAAGGGGCGTAGTTAGATGAAATGAACTGTTGAGCTAAGACAAACGTTTTGAAAAAATTAGATGAGATATGCTGCACTCACTTTATATAATCCCAATCCCGCTTTGTGAATCCGGCCTTAACTGTTTAATGTGTGTGTGTGTGGTTGCAGCTAAGCCAATCATTTAAGTTATTACCCTTCATTATTAATTAGTTAATAAGTGTGCAGGAGTTCAATCAACGAATCCATGGTTTGAGGTGTTTGTGGGGACAGCAAACATGTAACAATATATAGATCCTAATGAATAAGAAAGTTTTAGTAACTGAGTACAGGAATTGAGTTGTACACAGAAAATGGTGGAGAGATGCAATGGCCACATATCTCAGGCACAGTTGCAATAAATGGTTGTTACTTCTCAACGATTGTAGCTTGGCAGTAGGCGGTGCAGAGAGAATAAATATCGCTAGTGTGAGACAGAGACAAACCAAACCGTTTTACAGTGAAAGGCGGAATTTAGACCACTGTACATTGATGGAAGTTCGCCAGGGTAGGACAAAAAAGTAACTAATTCAGTTCAATCGTTAACGTTTCGACTATAATTTAGTCTTCTTCAGAGCTTTGAATAATATAATTTAAATGAAAACAAAATTTGGGGAATTTGTAATTTGTATTGAATATGAACAAAAGGAAAATGTTCGTAACCTATTATTATTTTTGCAGACATTCACAACGATGGTTGTTTAAAATTCTGTCCTACCGGGCAAACTTTCCATTAATAAAATTTCTCAAGGACACAAAAATATCCCTCAACCACTGTGCATCCAAACTAAAGTGCCAAGCTAAAATCGTTAACTAGTATCTATGTAGTAAACACAAAAATTATACTTTTTTATATAAATATATTTACCAATTCTGAAATACGTTCCCTCAGCAAATCCACTAAAAACATAGATTCTTTTGCTTCAAGTAGTGATGTAAAGCCTTCATTTTTAATGCATTGTTTACAAAAACAACATGTCAGTCGATCTAGTGATCCATTTGTTGATTTTACATCTGTATTTTGAAACTCTTCTAGAATCAAACTGCCATCGTTTTTCGTGCTGCCCTTCACAGACATACAAGATAATATAAAATGAAAGGACTTTTGTAGGCGGTCCATGCATTCATTACACAAGATGGTTTCCTTATGTACATCCAAATCCTAAATACAAACATTTTATACAAATTTATACACCTTTTTTCTCAACAGGTATGAAAAATTTATACGCTGCAATCCCTTATTGTTTTTGCACTTGAGCTGATGATGGGCGGCTGTCAAATTTCAGTCTACTATATGCTAAGAATATTGACAATTGAATGTTATGCGAATTCCAATTAAGTCTTAGATCTGACAAAAGCAATTAATTGTTGATAAATTTCTTACATTAAATAAAATAATAGGTGCTATCTTTAAACATAAATGATGTTAAAGTGGCTTATATGTTGAGATAGGTTGACTTTATTCTAACTGATATTTTGAATCTGTCCAAACCATCTCAAATCCTCTATACAAGGTGTTTTTAAATGTTCACTTAATTGTAATTACCGAGCATGAACCTAAAATATAGACAAAAAGCACCCCAAGATAAATGTAAGCACTGAAGTTAAAAATAAAAACATGTTTTTATTTAATATTTTGTGAATGGTTGTGGGTGTCTATTTTAAATTCAATACACTGAAATAGAAACATATTATAGACAACAGCATTAGTTTCAATAAAAAATTACCACAAAACAACTTCTGTTAATGGACTCCTTTTTCTCGTTCCCAAAAACATTATGGTGCATATCCTGATTATGAAGACATTTATTCTACTATATCAATTTCATATGAAATGAACTGTTTTTCTATTGACAAAATCAGTTCTTCATCAAACATACAAAACAGTAAAGAGTACAAGTGACAAACCAAAATAAAAAAAAATTGCTCTAACTTGAACTAGACTAGAAATAGATACCATGAAACATCCCAAACGTATAATAGTCGATTCTACAGTATTAAATGGATTACCATACTTTGTATATCTTACCAGTTTCAGTAATAGCTTATATGAAGCGTTATTCAAAGCTTCTATTGTTACGAAATTGTCACATATTATTTTAAGGCAGAGTCTACATATTCTTTCGTTCATATTTTTACTGCTAAAAAAATAAATATTGTTAAAAACCAACACTATATTGGACACAAAACCTCACTCTTCTTCTTTAGTGATATAATGGCCAGGGGCTCGTTCGAGAACTTTGCTTTAGTATAAAATATTACACTTTTGTAGTGGGGGATAAAATGTAACAAATAGTGATCCGTAAGTGCTTAAGTTTTCAAACGTAAAACCTTCAATCATTATGATCGAGGCGTAAAACAGTTTGACTAAATTGATAATTTGAGTTTGACACTTGACAGATTAAATTAAAAGATGAAATTTGCTTGTTCGTATAGAGCAAAATGGATTATTGGGTAGTTGCCCAATAATTTATTTTTATATTATCAGTTCACTTTGCTGTTGTTTTGAAAACGAACAACTCAACAAATGTTGGTAATTATTTAGTATATGATAAGGCTTAAATTTGCCTGAAAATTTTTCTACCCCCCCCAAAATAAGGTACGCTGGAAAGGCTCCTCTACACGTTGGCCAATGCGTGTGCCAATATCGCTGGCCAATGCGTATGGCCATCGTGTAGAGGGGACTATTGGTCGTATTGGCGGTATTGGCAGAGCTGGTCCAAGCGTTGGCGACCGATCCGTCGTGTTGTCGGTTTTTCAAGACACATCAAAGGGTGTTGGCCTTGGCGCTGGCGGACGCTGGTAGCCACGTCCACACGTTGGCTGGACTGGCCTAGTATGTGAAGTGCTCCCGCAAGAATTGTAGGTTAAGATTTTGTGCTGTGCTGTGCATATAAATTTGTATTTTATGGTACATAATGGCAGCGATGAGTAACGAAGAAACTTTTAAATTCATAGAACTTTACCAAGCCGAAAATTGTATTTGGAATCCTCAAAACAAATATCACAAAAACAAAAATATAGTAAGTAAAAATATAATAAGCACTAAATAAATAAATCGCAGCAGCAGCTACTCTCATGACAGTCATTGTGATGTTGATATTGGCCTGCGTCGAAACAAACTGAATGTCCTTCCAACGTGTGGACAGATTACCAATTTCCTTGCAAATAACGCCCAATACGTGCGCCAGCGTGTTGGCCAACGTGTGGAGGAGCCTGAATACGAATATGAAGTTTTTTTCGCCGGCGACAAGCCGTTATGGAGAAATAAAATAAAAAAAATTTGCACTTTCACAGACAACTGTCACTTTTTACACTAGATATATCTAACGATTTGCATTATTTCCCTGACCCAATAACACTCTGAATGGTTTGGAGTATAGTATACGTCATTTTTTATAATAAGAGCAATTTTTTTTAGAAAGACAGCTTTGTATTTGGGATAACGCCATTACATGATAAAAATGCAACTAAAATGTATGTATGTGAAATTAGCGTCGCGTTTCAGATAGTGTCTAAAGTGCCTCGCAAACAATTTCCCACTATATTTAACAGTTTCTTAATGACAGGCGATCGGGCGACAAGGTAAAATTTGTTTCATTAGCTTTTATTTATTTATTTATTGCAATTTTTATTTATGTACTGAATTCTTATTTTCGGTGATTTTCAGAACACGCCCCTGTGAGATACCACAAAACCAATTATACCGACACACTCTACACATCATCAAATGTTCATTGCACATTGTCATATCCTGTGCTACCCTTAAATAAGTTAACAAGATTGCATTCTTCAATAACATTCCTATAAATTTTGGGTGGAAAAGGGTAAGTTTTAAATAGGGTGCTTTTTACAAAGGATTATGGTTACAATAAAAGGGGTTGGTTTAGCGAATAATTTTAATATGATGAAAGGGTGGTTTAATTATAAAGGGTTATTGTAACCATAACCCAATGTAAAAGGCACCCTATTTAAAACTTACCCTTTTTCACCCAAAATTTATAGGGCAAGGAATAATTCTTAATGTTATCGAACAATGCAATCTATTTAATTTATTTAAGGGTAGTTAGGGATGTTTGTACAAGATATGACAATGTGCAATGAGCATCTGACGATATGTAGATTTGTGTAATAATACCACCTAACCTAACCTAATACCTGTTCATCTCCTTTCCTGGCAAAGATAAATGGTCCTTGCTGAACAATAACATATATAAAGATATAATCCATTTCTTTAATTACGTTATCGACTAAATGAGCAACTTACCCTAAAATTGATCCGATCTGGTTCTAAACTGAACGCTAGTTATTAAATTCCGTATCTTTAGACACAACAGAATAGAATCGCACCTAACTTCTCCGTGACTATGAATGATTTGTCACGGTATAGCATTTTCCATGCATTTTCGTATTTAAAACATGATTTTTAATGTGTAAAACATTATATTTCTGTACAAGATAAAGGCAACATCGTCTTCTAAGCATTGAAATAGTAAAATTAGTAACAGGAAGTGTTCAATATATCAGAAAGTGACAGGTGTGAAAACGAAATTTTTTTTTTATTTCTTTTTCCCATTAACGGCTTCTCTCCGGCGAAAAAAAAGTACATATTCGTGTTCAGTGTACCTTATTTTGGGAGGGGGTAGAAAAATTTTCAGGAAAATTTAAGCATTTTATCGTATACTAAATAATTACCCAAATGTTACCTACCTTGGTTAAGATTGCCCTACTGAATGAACAGTTGTTCAGATGAAGAAATAAAAAAATGTTTACGAAACTAAAATTACAAAACCTAAATATGTTTTGAATTTATTATTTCATAATTAATGCACATAACAAGCAATTCTTATTGCAGTCCAAATTACCGCGATTATTGTTACTATTCTGCGACACTTTAACTAGTTTTCGAACGTATTTATGCGTTTCTGTAAAGCAATTTTAAATATTTTCAAACGTTTTCTTTAATAAAATTTACTAATATGCGTTTTTTCGAACACAGCCCGCTTGCATATAAGCATTCCTTACAGTCATACGGAAATGGCAGTATTTCTAGCAATTTCATTGGCCGTTTCAAGATAGCCGCAGGGCATGTGCAGTTACATGATATGTCAAAGTTTATTAAATCCATTTGGAATTGTTTGTCGCCAAGGAACTCGTTAGGTGATAGAGAAGATACTCGCCTAGCACGTGAATATGTATTTAATGTTAAATAAATCTTTTAAATTGGAATTGGTAGGTCCAGGGTTCGAATCACAAACTTATTATTTCTTTTTTTAGATAAGTATTTTTTAGTTCGTTAGTAAGATTTATATGAAGATTACATTTTTTCCTTGCCCTTTATTATGGTTTGTTTATTTTCACGGTGCCGAATTCCCCTTTAAAAATGATATCTGATGAGCACGCCATGCCGTGGCCTTGAAACGGCCAATGAAATTGCTAGAAATACTGCTATTTCCGTATGACTGTAAGGAATGCTTATATGCAGCCCGCTTCAGTATTGTATCTATAGTCCGTTTAATGAACAGCAGGGTTGCAAAACCCAGTTTCACACACTACAAATAACTTTTTGTTTTTGAAGAATAAAAATAATTAGGTTAGGTTAGGTAACACGTAAAATTATTTATTATTTGTAACAAAAAAAAAAAGAATAGGTATATAACATCATAAAAAAAAACAAATATTATTGGAAAGTAAATTCACGACGACGGCGAATTTTGTATAACTGGTAGGATTTATTTTAATACGGAAGTTTGTAGAATAAAAATATTTTTTATACATTCAAGATAATTATGATGTTTTTAAACCAGGACTATTCGTGTGCCATTTATATCCATTATAATGTTTAATTTTTGACCATCCGAAAGCGGCACTCTGACAGAAGGCAAGTATTCTGTGACATAACCTAACGATTAGCTGTTGCCGGTTTTTCAATACTCAGTTAAACGTCTCTGCTACATAACTAGTAGCTAATACTAACTGTCAGTCAATGTTCTGGATAACGTTGTGACTGTTTTTCCAAACAATACTTTGCTCCCAGCTAGCAAATTTTACTATGAAGATTGGCAATCGGGACAACTGGAAAACGAAAGTTGCACATGCGCTTATGTTTTATTTATAAAATTTGGCAGTTGCAAGTTCCTGAACGGTCTAAACTCTAACTTAATATTTTAAGTATTGATATCATGTACATGGTCTGTGATGATTGATATCTTCTTCAATAATAAACAACATAATGTTTATATACAGTTTTATACCTCTGTAACCACACAGTGCCTCTTGTCGTACTTGTGACAAAATATTTAAAAGTTAAGAGAAATTTGTATTGCCCTTTATTGCACGTATGTCAAAATAGCGAGAATTTATATCAACTATGTCCCCACCCATCACAAGACACCTCATTCACTGTGTTCTGGCTAAACGCTCTACTCAAATTTGACTCTATCTGAGAAGTTTACTCAATTAATTCCCCTTGCTCATAATATTCCCATTGTCCTACTTGCCTGTCGCCTACTGTATATCAGTTTCATTAAGAGACTGAACTTATTGGGTGAAATATAATTTGGAGTGAGCCACAAGGCCTGCTGATGGCGCAGCGGAGGGTTCACAAGAACCCACTCACAAAAAACCTAACTTAACTATATAACACACGAACCTGTCTCCGATGGTCTCAATTTCATATTCGCTATTTGTTCCAAAATCAATAAAACGTCTTTCCTTAAACGAAATCTCAAGAAGACATCCATATCGTCATATTCCTCAAAAGGATTGTTTAGTTCTCTTACTACGTAGGGTCTTCTCTCATATTCTATAAACTCTATTAATTCTAGTTCATCATCGCTTATAAAATCAAATGCTTCCATTATTAACTTTAACTGAAATCAGTTTGTTTGTCTATTTATGAACTCTGATGGCCGCCGTGGAGGGTCTACTGAGACCCACTCACAACAAACCTAACCTATTTTTGAACTAATAAAATTTAAAAACAAGCAAGTCGATAAGTAAATAACACATACATATATTTTTCACTTTATAATGCTTGTGCGTAAAATAGATAATCGTCAGCTAGAATAGCAAACAGGAACTTTCGGGTGATTGTCAATTTAGCGAGTACAATAGCTGTCAGTCATCTCAAACCATTACACGAAAAACACTTTAACCAATAGTTAAGAGATAGATGATAGCTAACTTATCTTAACTGAGCATTGAAAAACCGGCCCTTAGGCGTGTTTTCAATAATTTTTATGACTGGCAATCACTAAGTTTTGTTTTGTAAAAATATTAGTTTAACCTCTCAATATTTGTTTGTCGTGTAGAATGGCTTGGTGGTAATATGTATTTGTGAAGGTACATAATTTTTTTTTTGGCAAATACATATGTTCCCGATTAGGAAACAGTATGCATAGCAGATAGATTTTAGGTGTTTACTTTTTTTAGGTGTTCATTATGGATATTGACCTAGAGCAATTTAGTACACTGATGCCCAGTCTTTTATGGAAAAAACTCAACGCACATAAGAAATCTTCCTTCTGACAGCGAAGATTCCATTTTAGAGGATGATATTGATGAGTCCAACATTTTGGTGGAAATAATATACACCATGAAGAACTAATTTGTTATGGTAGTGATGATGAAGTCCTTTAGTTGACTTATTTCCTAATGTGCCCTCAACAAGTAAAGCATCTGAAGTTAAATGGAAGAATTCCATTACGAATGCCAATGCAGAAGGTACCCAGTTTCAAGGAAATACTCTACTTTCTCCAGAAGTGCTACAGTTGACAACTCCTTATAAAATTTTAAAATTTCGATGTCATCTTTTTAGATGGTATTGTTTATCAAACAATTTCATTCAGTACTCAGATGCAACCTAACAAGCCACTGCATTTATCGAAGGAAGAGTTAGAAAGATTTTTGGATATCCTTATAGATGTCAATTATAAAACAGCAAATGCAAGGTGATATTGGTCCCCTAATACACGAGTTGATCAAGTTGCTGATATGGCCATAAAAAAAGTGGGATGCAAGAGTAAAAACAGAGTTACCCGTCAAAAATGTAAAATACATCTGTATTTTTATGCGAAAAGCAATTGCTTTGTAGAGTTTCATACAAATTAAATATGTATTAAAGTGCAGCTTATAAGCGTACCGTGCCCAATTGGGGACATAATTTTTTTCTTAATTTTAAATAAAAAGTTTATCTTAGAATGTTTTATAAGTTTTATTTACATGTTTAAATATCATATCTTTAAAAAAAATGGTTGTAATGTTAAGAAAAAAAGAAAAATTAAATCATGCAATACAGGGTTTACAAGGTTTGATTACTGCTCGTAAGAAGAACCAAGAAGAAACTTACGAGAGATCAGTCTACATTATAAGACAATATAAATGGAGTAAACATAAACAATAAAAAAAATGTGCATACTGCACCCTGTATAAAAATAAATACCAATAAGTAACATTATCTCCTAAAATCTAATAAAATAACAATAAAAGCTATACATGTTTAACAGATGTTTGCTTTAAATAATTTTAGTTTTTAAAATCCTGTACTGGTATCAAATAGTGTTTAGTTTAAGCTTATTTTTGTAATAATGCATAAGGGGTAAAATGTATTAAAGAAATGTTGTATTTGTAAGGATAATATTTTATTTTGTGATTTGTTTTCATAATCTAATAAAGACGATTACTTACGCTAAAATCTAATATATGAGAGCTGTATATCTCTATGTAATAATATTTAAGACGGCTACTTAAGCTATATGTCTTATGATATAAAATCCATATATACACCGTGTATAGGTAATAAAAATTAAATTTGTTTTCCATTTACCACAATTAAAGCATATATTTTTTGGTAAAAGTTCTTACTGTTAACAAAGCACGTGAAATCATATGTTTTAAATGAATATACGATGGACCTAAAATGATAATTTATTTATTGCTGTAAACGCATATAGTAAATTCGGCCTTCAGTCTACAGAAACAAATTTTACACCCAAACAACATCATCAAAAAATGCATTGTTTATACTTCTATTTTTAGCATGTACATGTATAGTACCATATATATTTTGAGGGATACAAGTAATATTTAAAATTACAAAATAAATTTCTACCTGTTAGACGGATGTTTCTGTATATAAAATATAAACATTCGGCTTTATGCTAACGGATTCGCGAATGGCTTTAAAAAAAATTATTACTTCCAGAATAACTGGAACAGGAAATAAAAATGTACATTATAGGCAATATAAATAATCAATTTCACAAAAATAAGCGGCACAATCAAAGAATATGAAGAATATAATAGGGCTTTTCGGGTGCAGAAAAGTTTTAACCAGTAGTTATAACCTCTAGATTATCATTGGTCGAGTTCAAAATCAAAATAAATTTCAACCAATGATAATTGAGAAGTTATAACCACTGGTTAATACTTATCTGCATCCGAAAACCCTAATGTAAACAATTAGACCTAATATTAAAAATGGTATGGTATTATATCCTTTTAAATGGAAAAATGTATTCACATCGAGGAAAGTAACACGTGAATTTTACGTAATAAAGTAGGAGTAGAAAATCATATATAAAATAAGGACCAGAGTGCACTGTGCCGTTTACTTCCTCAGCAATGAACTTGTGTAGAAGTAAACAGCATATTGGTGCTAACGGCTAACTGGTTTAAGTCGGGAGGCTTGAGTCGTGGGGTAGGGAAGCTCCTTATGGTGTTACAGTAAATCCCTCCAGATTATCAGGTAGCTAACAACCGGTTTCTGCGTGGCAACTAGGCTATTAAATATTAGGTTTTACCCATGGGCGCCATCTATAGTAAGTTAAGTTTAAAAACCTCTCTCCACACAGAATCAGGGTTCTATAGACAAACCCTTTTTATAGAAAACAAATAAAAATTCCAGTTAAAAGTGAATAAAAATGTATTTTTAAAAATCTGATGAAATGTTACACAAAACAAATTTTTGATATTACAGAAAAATATGAATTTAGTTTTAAATCTAAATAAAGACAAAAATGGACAGAATAAAAACAGGAACAAGAAATTTAGAGAATGCCATACAATCATACATTATACTCTCACCAAGCCTAGGGAAATCTCGGAATAGGGAAACCTCTCCGTCTCGGGGTAACTATCTAATGATGCTATCTGTCGATGCTCTCCAGTCTCTGGCAAGACCTGTTATGTCCTATATGCAATCCAGTCCCGGAAGTTGTGTTGAAATTAATTTAGATTTTTTCTTTTTTTTTTTGGAAACATGTCTAATGAAATGCTAGATACTGATAAATCACAGGATCCATGGATAATTATTTATAAATATAATTATGAAAAATTATAGATAATGACGTTATCTTTTGAAAAAAAAACATATAATACTTATTGTATAACAAGTATAGTGAGGCATTGTAAGTTTTACAACAATACCTATGCTCCCTATTAATGTATGATAGGTTTTATAGATATACAAAACGATCAATAAGTTTCATTACAAAATGTAAGATTTTCAACTAGTTTTACTGGTGTGAACTGAATTGCAATAAGATAAAATAAAGAAAAAAAATCGGTGTTAATACTAGAATATTCAAATGTAAAACGATTAAATAAATCATGGAATGCAACACTGCATCTGGCTCCAACTTTTTATAACAAATTACCGATAGGTGTGAAATCTCTTGAAGGAAACGAGTTTAGAAATGTAATAAAAAAGTTCTTAATAAGGAAAGCGTACTACTCCCACAACGAATCTTTAAACAGTGATATCATAATTCATGATTTTTAGTATACATTTTTTTTTTTTTTTTCGTTTTATCCTAATCTAGTATATAAGTTTTAAATTTAAATGTAAAACATAATGTTAAAACCCAATATGCCACTCTTAATGGCATTTTCTAGGTATGTTATATATTGCTGTATTTTGACTTGTGTAAGAATTTGTATTTTCCTGTGCATCAATAAAGATCTATCTATCTATCTATCTAAAAAAAAACAAGAATAAAAAAAATAATAATTCTAAAAATCATTATTTTAAATCAAATGTTCCAATAATCCCTAAATAAAACAATAATTACCTCTTTGATGATGAAAGCACTTTTATTAAACGGTAATCAAAAATAGTTAATTAAATAACTTCTTAAACCGAGTTAATGAGTAACTATGACCCCAACATAGAATATTTTTTAAATATTTTATAATAATATAATAATAATAATAACACCACATGTAACTACAACCCCCTTTATCCCTGAAGGTCTGGTATGACTGTGTGGGAGAGAGTTACACATTAAGAGACAACGGACACACATCCAATATCCGAGTATACTGGGATTAATTTCTCTTTCCGAAAAAATCCCAGTTCTTCGACCGGGAATCGAACCCGGGACGCCGAGGTTTTTAGGCAAGTATGTTACCTCTAGACCACGGAGCCATATTTAATGGTTTTCAATATTGCTGATACATTTTGAAAATATTTAATAGAAATATTTTATATTCATCTTCGTAGGAATATGTTCAACATATTTTAAATTGTTTATAAAATATTATTAAAATATTAAAGCATATGTTTAATTTAACCTTTTATGCATAATTGAGAATAAATATTTCTTCCATGTCAGTAGCATGCCACTTCGTCATTCCTTAGAAAAAAAATATAGTTACAATGCACAAAGAAATATGTGTTAAACGTCATTATAAATTTCCATCCATTTTTTTTTCTGTGATAGTGATTATTATATCAAATATATTTCAATTTACCATATTAACTCAGTTTTTTATAGTTTTTCTCTTTTAATTTAAGTATGACTTAAAATAGAGATAATCGGTTAGTGAATTAATCGATTACAAACAATTATTTGATCTGCAAAATAATTTTTTTGACCTGCAAATGCGAAATTTAACAGCAAACATTTTTTTTTAGCAAATTCCGGACTTCACCAGCAAAAATTATAATTTGATAAGCAAAGTCACGATTTGCTATTTACATTTTGTCGATCAAAAAATTATTTTGCACATAAAAATTAATTCCCGATACTTAATAATTGTATAAAAATTTGTATATTAAATTTAATTATAAATTGTTAATAATAAATAATGTCACAAGAAAATAAATAAATTAATAAAAATGAGAAAAAAAAAAAAAAAAAGTAAGCCGAGAGTTGTACTCGAACCACGGTCGACCACGGAATATAACCACTACGCCATTCTAAGCTGCAACAGAGATGACTCGACCTATTGTATAAGTTAGTCGAAATACTTTCAAGTCTATTATCTCGAGAACTAAAGCCCATTGTGTAAAATCAATTATTAACATGTTTGGTAATACCCATCTTGTAAGTAATTTCACTCTACATAAATGTTACGTAATAATTTTTTTGAGAAAAAATTATTTTAGATGAAATTTTATTTAAATTCCATACAAATTAAATTGTTCAAATTGTCTTCGATTTACTGGCAATATGCAAGATAAAAATTGAGAAATGTATTTAAAAATCGACATTGGAGCGATTTCTTGTCACTCGCTTTGTAACGATTTTGTCGAATTTATTCCAACTTTTACGAGCACACTGTATATACTGTAGGTCTTACAACCTTTTTTAATACATATTATTTATTATATTATTAAAAGATTTTCTGTCATTTTTGTTTGTAACCTTTAATGTCAAATTTATTTAAATACATTTACATTACGTCAATGATTTAATCTTACCTAACACCCAATGTATGAACTTGAGCATCGAATTTAACTGATCAGTAAATTTCATCAATGAGGGCTAACGTTTTTAGGCTCACCAATTTGCGGCACTGTCCGAGTAAGGTCATGTCAAAAGTTATTGTTAAGCGCGAAAAGTTTATAGGGTTTTATTATAATTATTTCGTACACCAGTAAATAAAACAACTTGTTAATTATGCCTCGGTGTTGTGCAGTTCCATTTTGTTCGGAAACAAGAGGCCAAAATATGCTTCTGAGACAAAACGTGCAGTTTTCACAGTTCGTTTTGGCATAAATTACTCTTTCTTGTCATCTGTGAGCAAAACGTGTACGTTAATCAGACTTGGATATACTGAGACCTACATTTAATAATCTTACGAGTTGAAAAACTTTTTTATTTTCAAATGGAATGACCCATATTAATTGTCATGGGTGAATTCAAAATTGAATGCCCTTTCGACTGATATAGGGTTGTCCATACTTATCTCTAACAGTTTTCCAGAAAAATCAGGTTCTTTTCTAAAGTACGAAAAAAGTAGCTATGTAACAGCGTCAAGAAGGTCTTGCAAAAAATGTTTATTGCACTGTTTGACATACAAAGCAAATTAAATGTCACTCTAGTTTTGATTAACGTTGACATTGTAGTTATTTTGCTAAGTAGAGAGTAAAAGTTTATTATAATATTTTCAAAATGTCGCTGACGCAGGAAGAAATGATTGATATGGTTTTTGTCCTCGGTGAGTGCAAAAGAAATCCGTTATTGGCATCACGAATTTATGCACAGCGCTATCCAGACAAACCACATCCACGGCGTAAAGCCTTTCAACTAGTGCTTGATAGGTTTTTAAATACTGGTCATATTCGACATACAAAACGAAATCGCCACGGAGGAAAATGAATTTTTTGTGCTGGGGTGTATTCAGGAAAACCCCCAAATAAGTGTGCGACAAATTAGTCACACAACGGGTACTAGTACAACGTCGATACATAGGATTTAAAAAAAAACAGTTATCATCCTTATCGCATACACCAAGAGTTGCTAGAAGTAGACTTTAGCGGAGACTGGAGTTTTGTCAGTGGGCACTTGAAATGTTAAATCAAGATGATGATTTTTTTAAACGGGTCATCTTCTCCGATGAGGCTACTTTTCATAAAAATGGTTTCGTTAATCGTCATAATTGGCATTATTATGACACAGTAAATCCTCACCAATTCTGGACAACTCATAGCCAACACAGATGGTCTTTGAACGTGTGGGGACCAATTTTGGGAACCCATATCATTGGACCATTCTTTTTTGACCAGCATCTAACTGGAGCAGTTTATTTAAACTTTTTAACAAACACTCTAGAAGATTTGTTAGGCGACATTCCTTTAGCTACACTTCGAAGAATGTGGATGCAACATGATGGTGCTCCACCTCACAATTCCGCTGCGGTTCGTCAGTTTTTACACGAAACTTTTCCCAACAGATGGATTGGGCGTGGGGGACCAATGAGTTGGCCTTCAAGGTGTCCAGATATTACAAGTTGCGACTTCTTTTTATGGGGATTTATAAAAAGTAAAGTTTGCGTTACACCACCAATTACCGCGGAAGATATGCAGCAGCGCATTACAGTAGCATTTCAAGAAATTACGCCACATATGCTGACCAATGTTGAACAGTCTTCTAAAAACAGAATTCGTTTGTGTATTAATCAAAATGGAGGACACTTCGAGCAGTTGATGTAAATCAGCGGTCTACGTATTCTTCTCCTTGTTGTGTTCCGAGTTTCAGTTTGTTTCGTTTTGAGTTTTGTTTTAGTTGTTAGTGGTTTACTTTTATTTGTCAAACCACTTTTTAAACATGCCAGTAAATATTGACACTGTCAGTCCCAAGCCTGATAAAATGTGAGGGAAAAGTTGTTTTGCAAGGCCTTTTTGACGCTACTTTAAAAAAACCTGATTTTTCTGGAAAAGTGTTAGAGATAAGTATGGACACCTTATATCAGTCGAAAGGGCATTCAATTTTGAATTCACCTATGATAATTAATATGGGTCATTCCTTTTGAAAAAAAAAGTTTTTCAACTCGTAAGATTATTAAATGTAGATCTCAGTATTTCCGAGTCTGAATAACGTACACGTTTTGCTCACAGATAACAAGATAAAGTAATTTATGCCAAAACGAACTGTGAAAACTGCACGTTTCTAACTCTTACGGTTTAGATGCTATCTAGCCGCATTTAGAGAGCTGAAATCGTGATTTTTTTCAAAAACTGAGTATCTCGAAAACGGTCAGATTTAAACACCATGTACATTTAATAAACTCTACCTAATATTAACCAAGGAATTAAAAAATGCAATAATATATAGGGTGTTCCATTTAAAATAACAAAGTTATGTAGCGCCCACGCGAAATGGAACACCCTGTAAAGCTAAAAATATGTTCTTTACATGGCCCACATGATTCCAGACAACTTTTATTAAAACCATTTTTTTTTATAAATTTTACAGTTACATAGTTACAGAAGAATCCCTCTTAGGTGGAACACCCTGTATAACCTAACTTTAATGACATAAGAGACCTCTGATACGTTCAATAATTTCCCTACTGAGCAAGTAAATTACTACTTTCCCCTTCTGCCATCATTGTGTTAAATGTTTTTCAGCTAATTTTTATAAAAATTACTAAAAACTAGCGTTAAAAAGCCTTAGTAAACATTAACGTTCAGCGACATTGACATTTCCGTACACTAGCGCCTCTCTTGGTGAATTCATGCGCGGTAGCCCTCATTAAAATGATTTATAAATATAACCAAAATACTAGCTTGATATTTGAGCAAACTTTAACAAGTACTTATCTCCTTTATTTGCCAATTAATTAACATAGCGCGAGTGGTCGAGTGAGTAAGGTGTTGACTTTGCAAGCAAGAGGTGTATTCCATGCAGGCTCGAGACCCACCGAGGCAGAGGATTTTTCAAGTGTTTAATTTAAAATGAATTTAGTACAGACCGAAAAGTAGAAAAATCAATGCTGCGAATGGCATTTCATAGCCCCGAATATGAAATCAGCCAAGCCATTAAATTAAGATTATTTTATGTATTGCATTACTTAACAACTCATTTTCAAAATATTTCAATAGCATTTCCGTAAATGTTTAATTAACATTTCGTTAACGACAAAAAAAAATGGTCTGCAAAAACATTTTCATAATATTGTGACAATGTTTTTGAAATATTGAAATATTTAACGAAATATGTTTACGAAATATTTTTAAAAGATTCTTTTACTGTCTGGGGATCTTTACCAGTTCAAAAATTGAAATCGAAATGTGGTATAAGGCCATGGTTCTTTAAGACTTGGTATACGGTAAACTTTATTAATACAGGAAATGCGGCAGAGTTGCCACCCTAATAGACCTGAAAATATCAAACCAAGATTTATATATAAAACAAGCAGTCTACAACAAAGTACTCAATCACAAATAAGCTTAAGATATTTACTGAAATTAAGTTCATAAAGAAAATGATTTAATAATTACAATAACTATTTTTATAAATAAAATCTATCAGTTACCTGAGATTAGGTGCAAACCAAACAGAATAATGAAGTCTATCCGTCAGTCACTTTTTAATCAATGCTCATTTATTAGAAATGATCAATGCTAGAGGTCGATACGACTTGTCAGCTGATTTCATAAATTACAGAATGATAAATTTAGTTAAATAAACTAAACTGAATTAAAGGAAATGTTTAAATACTTAATCATCAAAGTAATATGGGTTACCTACCAAGTTATTATACATTAAAACTAAAGTATAATTGAATAAACTAGTTAGATTATAATAAAAACAAATATGTATCTTAATTTCTAGAGAACGTAGAATTTTGTCAGAGACTGGAAAGCTGCAACATAATAAACAAACGATTAGTAAAACAAGAAATACAAACATTATAAACTAACGGAAATTACTAAATATATAATCAAAAGAAATACATAACTTTTTATAAGGCTTACATAACAAGAAGCTGTAAAACAAAGTTAGTTACACCTATTACAACCAAACTTTAGTGCTATATAGGGCGTCATACCTATAAATGTATTTAGTAAAGTTCCTAAATATGAATTTCACAGTTGCACATGGAACAGCACTTCACTTTAATCTCAATTTTAAAGCTACCGAGACATAATATACAGTAGTAATGTCTTGCTAAAATTAATTTTGAAGCCCAAGTTAAACCGTTTGTTTGATATGAACTTGTGGTTGATAGAAAATATAAAATACTTGACATGTATAAAATTCAATGCAGTTTGGAATACAAGTGATACAAAAAACATTACAGGAAGAAAGAAGCATATTTAGTAAACAGAGGGTTAGCAGATACAACCACAAGCCTAGAATTCATCGAGCAGTAAAGATGGATTGTAATGCATATAAGAAGAGCTGCCTTGTGAGCATAGCTCCAATGATGTACCTATATAATGAATTTTAACTTCTTCGTTGAACTGCACTGTCTTTTGGCGACTGCTGGTGCGGCTGGATACTGACGTCAAATTTTCAAGAATTTTATATCTTCATTTAATATTTTCAGTTTGCATATAAATTCATGTAACCTTTCTTATATGCATTACAATCCATCTTTACTGGTCGATAAATTCTAGGCTTGTGGTTGTGCCTGCTAACCTTCTGTTTACTAAATATACTTCTTTTTCCTGTAATGTTTTTTGTAGAGTTATGATGTCATCGTTTAAATTAATGCGAGAATACCTCTCTAGTAGAGAGGCTTTACAATTTTCTAGAATTACCATAACTTGTATTCCAAACTGCGATTGTATTTTATACATGTCAAGTATTTTATATTTTCTATCAAGTTCATATACTTTAACAAATGATTTCACTTGGGCTTAAAAATTAATTTTGGCGAAAGACATTATTACTGTATATTGTCTCGGTAGCTTTAAGATGGAGAATAAAATGAAGTGCTCTCTGGTCCCTATTTTATGATTTTCTACCCCCACTTTATTACGTAAAATTCACGTGTTACTTTCCAGTTTGCTAAATTTTTCTAGGAAGCCTCGATGTAAATATATTTTTCTATTTAAAAGAATATAATACCATTTTAAATATTAGGTCTAATTGATTTCTTCGCGAATCCGTTAACATAAAGCCAAATGTTTATATTATAATTTATATACAGAAATATCCGTCTAACAGGTAGAAACTTATTTTGTAATTTTAAATATTACTTGTATCCCTCAAAATATCTATAGTAGTGTACATGTACGTGCTAAAAATCGAAGTATAAACTATGCTTTTTTTGACGATGTTGTTTGGATGTAAAATTTGTTTCTATAGACAGAAAGCCGAATTTACTATATGCGTTTTCAGCAATAAATAAATTATCATTTTAGGCCATCGTATTCATTTAAAACATATGATTCCATGCGCGTTTTTAACAGTAATGACTATGCTTTAATTGTAGTAACTGGAAAACTAATTTTTATTTATTACCTATACAGGAGTATCACTCTCATGTATTGTATTTTATATCATGACATATAGCTTAAGTAGCCGTCTTAAACATTAGTACATAGAGATATACAGGGTGTCTCGCTCTCATATATTAGATTTTAGCCTCAGTAGCCATCTTTAACATTATTACATATACGGGGGTCTCGCTCTCATATATTGGACTTTATATCATCAAGACATGTAGCATAAGTAATCGTCTTTAAGCAATTACTTTTTAAAATAGCCTACAGACACTGCTGCCATTTCTGATTTTTATTACGTATAATTAATTGGCTGAACTTGTAGCGAAAATATTAACAAATTCCTGGAAACTTCTATAAAATAATTTTAACTAGAAAGACATATGACGTCATCCTATATATTTACATTTAAAATGACAAAACCCAGCCTTTTCAACCTTCAGATTTAAGAATATCGCAAAGCATCTTACTGCTTTTGTCGAGATAACCACAGATTTGTATTTTGTAGGTATTTGTTATTTAGGGAAATTCTGCAGTCTGGTAACATCGCTATACTCTTGAAAAATGCCCTAATTATAATTCTTAGTTCTGTGGTTATGTTGACAGCGGGTTTTGGCAATTTTGAATGTAACCAGCTGTTTTGTTTTTGGTTTGAATAAACCTCGTGTTGTTTGTGAAACATTCATTTATTTAATATCGTTTTTTCGAACCTTCGTAGTTGGATTCAGCGGGTAGCTGTCTGCTGACACGACATTTCTGGCGACCGTGACAGGACGAGTGTTTTATGGACATAGTGAGGTTATTCTCAGTGCTTCTTTAATAAATGGGCAGGTTTGCCGGTGTACCCGTACGAAGAGGACAGTCTGAACAATAGTGTTTTTATCCTAGCAAACTTTTGCGGCGTTTTCACAAGTTTTCGAATTGTTATTGTTTTGAAAACGTCTGCGGTTTAGAACCGAGTTTGCAAGAATGGCAGAATTATTGGATAAAAAGAAACGGAGCAGGGCTGTAGCTAGAGGAGTCTTTACGCGCTCTGCAAATGCATTTGAGCAACTTTTATCAGTGCAACCTATCGATGTGCATAATATTCAAGTTTCATGGGAACTTTTGCACCCAAAATATGACTGCTTAAAAGTGTTAGATTCGGAATTATATGAAATCTTATTAGATCAAGATAGTGAACAGGAACTGTTGTTAGAAGTCGAATCCTGCGATACTTACAGTCGAAAATTTATAGATTTACGATTAAGCTATGAGAAGCTTATAAATGTTGAGAATGTGGTGGCTAATAAGGCAGGTGATAGACAAAGTACAGTTATGTCAGGCTCGATTATCAACGAAAATACAGGTAGGCGTAAATTTAAGCTTCCTAAAATAGAATTTAAATCCTATGATGGAAATATCAAAGACTGGTTGCCATTTTGGGGCCAATTCAAGAAAATACATGAAGATTCAGATATTGATGAATGCGATAAAATTGAATATTTGATACAGTCAACTGTGCCAAACAGCAGAGCCAGGCAGCTAGTTGAAAGTTTTCCTACTATCGCAGGTAATTATGATAAAATTATCGAAAGTATGCATTCCCGATTTGGGAGGGAGGATTTGCAGATTGAGGTGTACGTCAGAGAACTTCTCAAATTGATATTAAGTAATGCCAGTTCACAACAAAAAATGGATTTGTGCATGTTGTACGATAAGATAGAAACACAAATCAGAGCTCTGGAAACGTTGGGCATAACTACAGATAAATGTTCTGCGATGCTATTTCCTCTCATAGAGTCTTGTTTACCGCCCGAATTGTTGCGTGTGTGGCAACGTTCAGCTCAGTCAATCAGTGTAAGTAAAACAAATTTGACAGAGGTATCTTTAGAAGACCGTCTTGAAAGTCTAATGCAATTTCTTAAAAATGAAGTTCAGAACGAACAACGTATTTTGCTAGCTGCAGAAAGTTTTGGCCTGTCTGCTACTCAAGTAAACTCAAAAGAATTTGATACAAAAAGTGAGAAAAGAAAATGCAAAACTTTAGGAGCGGTACCTACTGCTATGGGTTTAGTTAACTGTGACGTTGTTAGTTGCATTTTTTGCGATGGCTCACACAAGAGTGACTCTTGTTTCAAAGCACGAAATTTTAGTTTTCATGAAAAGAAAAGACTTTTGACGGATAAACGCGCTTGTTTTCGTTGCCTGATACCTGGGCATTCTTCTAGAAGATGTCGTGCCCGGTTACGGTGTGTAATTTGCTCGCGATCACATGTGCCGTTAATATGTCCTGAATTACCGTCAAATAAGCAGCTCCTTGACAAACAATTTAATGAAAACAGTGAGGACCGTTGTGCCAAAGACTCTAAATCCTTAACTACTAAAGACCAGGCGCTCGCAAATCATACGAACACTCATGTTTTTTTTGCAGACTTTGAGGATTGAATTGCGAAATAAAAACGGGTCACGGATTGTGCGAGCTTTAATAGATAGCGGTTCACAACGATCTTATATATTGAAGTCCACAGCAATGCAATTAGGATATATACCCAAACGGAAAGAGAAAATTGTCCATTGTCTATTTGGTGGCACCGAGATGAATAATACCCATAATTGTTATGATGTTACTGTTTATAAAGGTGACTATGTTTTTATGTTTGAGGCCCTGGATCAACCAGCCATTTGCAGTGATGTTCTACCGATATTCTATGGACCTTGGTCTAAAGAGTTGCAGCATTTGCATATTGATATTTCAGATACAAACGGATCAGATCCAATTGAACTACTAATAGGGGCAGATGTAGCTGGAAAACTGTTCACTGGAGGGCGTCATGTTTTACAGTGTGGACTGGTGGCTGTCGAGACACACTTAGGTTGGACTCTTATGGGCAAAATACAGGATGATGAGATCAAGGTAAATTCTAATTTGGCTCTAATAACATTATCCTCGTTAGTAAAAGATGCGTCAATCACTGATTTGTGGAGGCTCGATATTTTGGGCATCACAGAGCCCTCAGAAAAAAGAACACGTCACGAATTAGAAAACGATGCTAAGGAATTCTTTCTACAAACGGTGAAAATGAATCAGGAGGGCCGATATGAGGTAAGATTGCCTTGGGTTGAAGGTCATCCCCCATTGCCTGACAATTATGGTGTCGCTAAGAAAAGGTTACTCACTGCTATAAGTAAACTTAAAAATGGTAATCTTGTTGAATCATATGACCAGGTATTTCAGGAGTGGTTATCGGAGGGTGTGATTGAGGAGGTTAATGAGAAAGATTCAACTATTTTAGGTCATTTCCTGCCTCATAGACCTGTGATAAAGGAAAATACCTATTCTACTACAAAAATACGTCCTGTTTTCGATGCATCTGCGCATGAAAAGGGAAAGCCCTCGCTAAATCATTGTTTGGAGAAAGGGTTGAACTTAATCGAACAAATTCCTTCAATTTTGTTGAGATTCAGAGAAAATCAGATTGGTGTTGTTGCAGACATACGGAAGGCCTTTCTTCAAATCAGTGTTCATCCTGACGACAGGGATTTTTTTAGATTTTTGTGGATTGGGCCTGATGATGAAGAAAAAATATACCGTCATAGACGTGTAGTGTTTGGAGTAAACTGTAGCCCATTTCTTTTGGGGGCAACCATAGAATACCACCTTTCCCGATGCCTAGAGAAATGCGAGAAAACTGATACCTCATATGCACGTGACACTGTTGTTAAATTAACAAAAGGATTCTACGTGGACAACTGTGTATCAAGTGTTCATAATAAGGCCAGTTTGCAGCACTTTATGCAAGAAGCGAAAGCTGTAATGAGAGAAGGCAAATTTGACCTTAGAGGGTGGGAGTATACGCAGAATACTGGTTCTGAAGCTGCGGTTACACCCGTTCTTGGTCTTTTATGGCATCCAGATAGAGATACTTTAAAAATAAATGGCGATTGTTTTAAGAATGATGGTAACTTTAATTATGTGACTAAGAGAGTGATCCTTTCAATGGCTCAGCGCATATATGATCCAATTGGCTTCACTTGCCCAGCGACCTTAATGCCTAAGTTGTTATTGCAATATCTTTGGGAGGAAAAATTGACTTGGGATGAGCCTGTGGATATGGAAACTGACCGTACTTTTCGAGATTGGTTTGCAGAACTGCCATACCTTGTTGAGATAGAAATTCCACGTTGGATACGTGGTGATGACAGTCCCTTGCAATATTTGAGTCTACACACATTCTGTGATGCAAGCAAAAATGCATACTCTTGTGTTATTTTTTTAAGGGTTGTGAGAAATGATGTAGTATGGGTCTACTTATTGACTGCTAAGGCGAGAGTTGCACCATTACGTAAATTAACCATACCTCGCTTAGAGCTATTGGCAGCCACAATTGGTTCTAGACTGTACGCTGTTGTTAGGAAGAATTTGGAGAATGACATGGAATCATATTTTTGGTGTGACTCTTCAATTGTCATAGCATGGATCCAGCGGGAAGAAGAGTGGGGCACATTTGTCTGGAATCGTGTGGCGGAGATTCGCACACTTACCCCTATTGAGGCTTGGAGGCATGTACCTGGTGCTCTGAACCCTGCTGACTTACCCTCACGTGGCTGCTCACCGAAAAATTTACTCAAGTCGAGATGGTGGGAGGGGCCGAGGTGGTTATATGATGAATCTAATAAATGGCCAAGTGGAGTAATGACTTGCAATGAAGTTGAAATAGGCCAGGAAAAGAAAAAAGAAGCTTGTCACTACACTTTTAAATTCTACTTCTGAGAACTGGCATTTCACATATTTTTCCGAATATTCACGAACTTTGTGCATGATGGCATGGATCTTACGGTTTAGTCACAATGCTAGACATCCTAATAATAAATGCAAAGGTAAAATAACAGTTGACGAGATCGATAGGGCTGAAAGAATTGTCTTGAATATTATTCAGCTAGAGAGTTTTCCCGATGAGAACGATAAGAAGTTATCTGCTCTAAACCCATATCGAGATGATTATGGTCTCCTTCGCCTTAACTCAAGAATATCGAGACGAGAGGACCTTGAAGGTTTTAGATTTCCTATTTTGTTGCCTTCCAAGCACCCTGTAGTTGACAGTTTGATTTTAGAAATGCATAAGAAAAACTCACATATGGGTGTACAGGGTCTTCTGAGTTTGTTGCGTGAAAACTACTGGATTTTAGGAGGACGACGCACCGTTAAATCGGCTATATCTAAGTGTGTCACCTGTAAGAAGTACAATTCCAGGCCGTTCACTGTAGAACCTCCACCACTACCTATAAATAGAGTGCGAGATGCGTCTGTGTTTGAAGTGACGGGAGTGGATATGGCGGGACCTTTGTATCTTAAAACCGGTGAGAAGGCGTGGGTGTGCCTTTTTACGTGTGCCATATACCGAGCTGTGCATCTTGAACTGTGTACATCGTTATCAACTCTTTGTTTTATGCAGGCATTTCGTCGATTTGTCGCGAGACGTGGCCGACCAGACGATGTATAGTGATAACGGGACGAACTTTGTTGGGACTCAAAACATGTTATCGCAATTGGACTTGGAACAAATTGCCAAAGAGACATTAGTGCAACGAATTACTTGGCTATTCAACCCACCCACTGCTGCATGGTGGGGAGGGTTTTGGGAGCGCTTGGTTGGTATTATGAAACAACTGTTACGTAAAGTGCTCGGTCGATCATGTTTAAATTATGAAGACTTAGTAACTGTACTTTGCGATTGTGAATCGGTGATAAATTCGAGACCGCTCACTTATATTTCTAATGATCCAAACGACTTGGTGTCTATTACCCCCTCTATGTTTTTTGCAAGATCTAGTGGATAGTGGTCTACCTGACTGCGATGTAGCTGACCAAATATCCCTTAATCGAAAACTGCGACACAAGCAAAAGCTTCGACATGATTTGCGAGTGAGATTTAGAAATGAATATCTTGGTCAATTAAAGGTCATAAATACAAAAGGGTCATGTCGTCCAGTTATGCTTGGTGAAGTAGTTCTTGTTGGAGATGACAATGGGAGACGTTTAGACTGGCCTCTTGGTCGAGTCGTAGAACTCTTACCTGGCAAAGATGGTAAAACTAGATTAGTTAGACTACAAACTGCTAGAGGGCAAATGTTACGACCTATACAACGCCTTTACCCTTTAGAATGCTTGGATGTATTGAATGGAAATCCGAAGAATGACGACAAACATCCTGATATGGATAAGATTCAAGTGAAGGAGACTCCTGATGATGACTTCAGCGATCAGCACGTCAGTGATGGTGAAAGTGCGGGTGTAAATTTTAAAAGCAGAGTACCCGCTAATATTACGCGTAGTGGTCGAGTGTCGCGTATGCCGGAACGATTTTTATAAACTTGACATGTCTATTTTATATTTGTATCTCATTTTATTTGTTATGTATGTACTTAATATTTTATTTTAGTGAGTCCCCTTTTGCTATAGCAAAATGTTACTCAGGTGGGAGGATGTCGAGATAACCACAGATTTGTATTTTGTAGGTATTTGTTATTTAGGGAAATTCTGCAGTCTGGTAACATCGCTATACTCTTGAAAAATGCCCTAATTATAATTCTTAGTTCTGTGGTTATGTTGACAGCGGGTTTTGGCAATTTTGAATGTAACCAGCTGTTTTGTTTTTGGTTTGAATAAACCTCGTGTTGTTTGTGAAACATTCATTTATTTAATATCGTTTTTTCGAACCTTCGTAGTTGGATTCAGCGGGTAGCTGTCTGCTGACACGACAGCTTTGATATATAAAATTAATTATTTTTTTTAAACTCTGTCACTGGTCGAGGCTTGTATAAATATCCAACAGCTACACCTTATGCAGCCATCTTTGACATATAATTACTTTTTTTAGAAGCTCTCATTAATCGTGCTTTAACAAATTCCTGGAAACTTATATAAAATAATTTTAACCAGAAAGACACATGACGTCAGCATATATTGCTTCAAATAATCAATCTTAGCCTGTCTTAACCTGCAGATTGAGGAATATAGTAGCCATCTTGCTACTTTGACACATAATTAATAACTTTTTAAATGCTCTCATTGCTCGTGCTTACTACTAGTAGCCATTTTTAACCCCTGATCTACGCCATCAGTCTACTAACTCCACCCTCTTAACTATAATCTATGACATGTCTATAGTATTGGCCAAAATCTCACTCTCCTCGATACTAAAATCTAAGTCTTTTGCCATTAGTATCGAAGCTCCCCCTACATTTATACTAACATCTAGGTACCAGGTTCTAGGACCGCCCACGTACACTCCCCCCGGGCCCCCTCGGAACCATAAAATTTATGTCATAGTCCCATAAGCCGCGTCGTTGTGAGGTGGCCTCATTGCGGCACTACCTTACTACTGAAGTGTCGTGTTTACATTATTATCTTTCTAAAACTTGTTTACTAGTGCATTCAGATAAGTGATAGTATAAAATGCAAGAACCTATGTATTCTATTATCATATTAGGTTTGAAAGGATGCTTACGCGTATTACTCAATAATTAATTTACTTTTTTCTAGAAATGCATAAATATGGATTAAATAAAGCATAAGATTTTCATAATAAATATATTTACTAGCAAACATTTTTTTTTCATTGGCTGCAATACAATACAACAATATGTAATAAATATAAGGTATACACCGGTATGTGTGTAGATATACACCTTTGATTGTGCAGATATTTTTTTTTTTTGGCTTCGGAATCTGAGTCCATTCAGATCTCTGTCAGTAATATCGAGTAAGTCTGAATATATTTAACTATAAAATTGTTGATATAAAAAATATTTAGTTAATACATGTTTAATGCTTTTTATGTTTTATGTATTATATCTGCGATACATTATTTTAATTTGTATTATTCTGTTTGTATGCTGCTGTTATATAATTGATATATTTTATATTATAGTACTTTTATACACTTCCACTATTCATTATTTTCGATTTTTATATGTTGTTTATTTATTCTGCAACTGAGTGGTTTTACCACTCGTTGAATTATTGCAAATAAATAAATAAATAACTAAATAAACATGCGCTGGTATATATTATTACATTATCAATTATTACGTAGGTAGGTACACATTTCATAGTAATCTTTAACTATTAAAGATTTGTATGGGTCATCATATTATGCCGGCTGAAAAGGTATTTACGATTTGTTTCAAATGTACATATCTCGCACTTGTACACTGTATGGGTAAGCATGTGCCTTTTAAGATATATCTTATGCCTCGATTCATATTCACACATTTCACATTTGTATATATCTGACGGATTTTTATGGGTCAACAGATGTCGTTCAAGGTACGTTTCATATCGTGATTTATATTGACACATCTCACATTTGTAAATTGTTTCTGAACAATTATGAGTCAAAATGTGCCGGTCAAGATTATTTTTACGTTTTGTCTTAAATGAACACTTTTCACATTTGTACATCGTTACTTCTGAGGAACTCTTATGGATTACCATATGCTGGTTAAGATATTGCTTACATTTTGTCTCATATGCACACATTTCACACTTATACATATTTAACTGTGCAGGATTTGTATGTGTCAACATGTGACTTTTAAGGTGCCACTTATATTTTGTTTCATACGTACACATAGCACACTTAAACATTGTTATTTCTGAGGAGTTTTTATGTGTCAAGATGTGCAGTTCAATACTTGTCTTACGCCTTGACTCATATTTACACATTTCACATTTGAACATCGTTACCTCTGAAGGACTCTTATGGATTATCATGTGCCGGTTAAAACATCTCTTATATTTTGTCTTATATGCACATATTTCACACTTATACTTATCTACAGGATTTGTATGTGTCAACCTGTGCCTACTAAGATATATCTTATGTATTGTCTCATAATTACATATTTCACATCTGTACAATGTTATTTCTGAAGGATTTTTATGTGTCAACATGTGCCGGTTAAAATGATTCTTATATTTTGTCACAAATATGCACATCTCGCATTTATACATTGCTATCTCTAAAGGATTTTTATGGGTCGACATATGCTGTTTAAGAAGACTTTTATGTTTAGTCTTATATTTACACATTTCACATTTGTAAATTGTTTCTGAACCATTACTATGAATCCAAATGTGCCGGTTAAGATGAGATTTACGTTTTGTCTCATAAGAACACATTACACACTTGTGCATCGTCACCTCTGAAGGACTCTTATGGGTTACCATATGCTGGTTAAGATATTTCTTATATTTTGATTCATATGCACACATTTCACATTTGTACAGTGTTATTCCTGAAGGATTCTTATGTGTCAAGGGGTGGAGGTTTAGATGATTTTTACTGTCAATCGTAATTTCAGTGGAAATTTCTTGAATGCTGAAAAAAGTATTACTAATAATTTTGATTGGCACTTAGTGTCACTACATCTAATTGTTCTAAAGGGCACAGACTTCTTGCAGCATCTAAACAATAGGTTATACAAATTTATGATTTTGAAGTAAAATTGATTGTAAAAAGTAATTAATGCTATTAAAAATTGGAAATTGATAAAACTTTAAAAGTGAAAGCTATATTTATGTATTCATTTATTGAAATTTAAATTATTTTCTAATTCCCTATCAATGACTGAGCACGAACCACGACTGATGATAATCGTTATTTACGTGTATCAAGCTGCGATTTTGGTGTTAATATTAACATTTCATAATTAATATAACATTTCTTATAGAAAAACGTGGAAAATATTTTGTAGGAGCTCAGAGCAATAATTTACGAAATGTTAACGCATTTATGCTCATGGAGTACAAAAGGAAGAATGAAATAAAAGGCATTAAAGCTAAAACCCAACTAGCACAAACGTGATGGAAACCTGGCATAGGAACTTCAATATAGTAGGCATTATATAACCGTCACTAAATTTGTGACTTGTGTGAAATTCATCTTGTGGTATGCCCATGTGGTAACAATTACTTAAATTCTACTGAATTCAGGTACTGCATAGTTATTACAGTTTCAAGTAACAGCTGCAGTATGTGCAACGTCGCTGATACTACTTCGCATTACTTTGAAGTGAGAATTAGTAGTAATGCCGACTGCACACCGTTACCATAGAATCACTTCAAAGTAATGATAACTGAAAGCGTTCTATTTGAAGTTCCTGTAACGTTGTCGGGATAATTTCTGGAGCTTTAAAGTTGTGTAACTTGAGCCGAGACTTTTTTGAATAGGGTTTCAGGGAGATTCCAAGTGAAATTATTAGCACCAATAATCAAGACCATTTATTACCAATAAGACTGCTAAAATTGTGTTGCTAAAACTAACAGCTTACATTAAAACTTTATACTGAAATTGAAATATAATTACCTAACACCAAGGCACTAACTATAATTAATAGAACAATTAATTTAGCAGACAAAACCTCTGAGACTGTTTGTCGTAGCAAAGTTGAGCAGGAAATGCTCCTCTCTGGACAGAACTGGTAGTTCTTTTAGTTAACAAAAAACTCACCTAAAAGATAAGACATTTTTTATCCCCTAGACGGGTTTACTGGTTGCCTACTTCTAGCAGTGCACTTTGAAACAACATTATGAACAATTAATTATAAGTTTCGGTTCAAACTCATTAGCGACATTAATTCAACACTTTCTTATTCGGAACTAATCGAACATGACGTCGAAAAGCAGCAAAACAATAATAAAAGTTTTCCGGCATTGGTCGACCTTTTAAAGAAAGGTTATGTTACAGTTAAGTGAAGTTAATAATTTAACAAATTATTTGATTGAGGCGGATAAATAGATAAATAAATAACCAGATTAGGGAAATTGTCGGGAAAATCTGACATTGCAGTGATGAACCAACAAATGTAATTGATTGTGATTGTTTGTGATATAATAGTTATTAATTAAAATTTCAGCCTCTGAACAAATTCGGAAAATTCAGACAAATGAATAACTTAGAGAAGTTACAAAATTTACGAATAGGTAATGACAGAAAATATGGATAATAGTGGTAATAATTGGGCAATCGAGATTTTCGTCACA
This sequence comes from Rhamnusium bicolor, assembly GCA_029963845.1. Taxonomy (NCBI): domain Eukaryota; kingdom Metazoa; phylum Arthropoda; class Insecta; order Coleoptera; family Cerambycidae; genus Rhamnusium; species Rhamnusium bicolor. The sequence goes on along the minus strand of JANEYF010000690.1, from coordinate 328,180 downwards.
TTGATTTTTGTTGGTATTCAAGGTAAATCCTTGAGTTAATCTTTGTTTGACTTTCGTTAATAATAACACTCCCACCAATACATATTCTGCTATTCGAATGAGAGAGAGCAAAATATAGTTTGCTCTTGTACCACTAAAGAGCTGTTCCAAAAGTTAGTCATTTGTACTACTTGGGTCCGTTCCTTTTACATAATAACACAGTTGTCAACACGTAACAGATAAGGTTCCGGAATAGTAATTGCTATGTAATAACTACTCCACATTTTGGTGAATGTTTAGTAGACAGATCGGTCCCATTACGTACCGGTCGTTAGTTACGGAAACCTTTAAAGTTCTACTGATGGTAGCTACTATGTAGAGACTACTGAATGTGCTGCTTGAGAATGTAAGAAGTGATACGCTTTATTTAACATACCCCAAATTAATTTACTTATTACACGCCCGTGTATTTATAGTTTCTTATGCGATCAACAAACAGAATGTTTTTTTTATTATTAATAATTAATATACATTAATAATAAATATAAATATTTAATATTTGTATGTTCTTCTCTCTACTTACTCTCTTACTAATACTTACATATCATCATTGGCATGCTCTAATTTAATATACACCTCTTCAGTTTTAATATTTAACTCTTGGTTGTCCATTTCTTCTTTACCTTTTAAATAGTCAACCTTAATTGTAAATTCTTCTCGAATTTCATTACATATTTGCCCAGTTTCAATTAAATTGCAACTGTCAATTTCATATTTTAAAATCGGTTTGAATTTAAATTCTTCTACATCAATTAATTTTATATGGCCTTTATCGTCTATTTCAGTATAATTTCTTATGTTCTCTTCTACATTCCCACAGCTTTTTATAAAACTTAAAACACTTTGTAACGAATCAAGACATGTTTCACAAGTTAAAAGTTGTTTAGTATCACCTAAATTCTGAAAAAAATAACATCATAAACGATAAACCATCTAAAATGTCTTATCTACTATATACAGTGCGTACGGATGGATTTAACTATATTTGTAAACTTTTTATTTGTGATTTTTTGACAAAAAAAAATATTCTTCATAAAAACTTCTGCTTGTTCTGAAAACTCGTTAGCTATATTCAGAATTACGATTTAATATACAGTGTCCCGAAATGAAGAAAATATAAAATTTCACCAAGAATAAAGTACCTTAATTTTAATGAACAGAAAAAAATTATAAGAACAAGTTGTATGTAATGCTAAGTACAGTTTCATCCATATTAGCAATAATTACTATAGTAGACCACAACTTTAAGAGACACAAAAAAAATCTCGAGGCTTTGTCGCGATGCTCCTGTGGATAGAGCGGGGCATGTTTTATTTTTCTATAGCATATTAAGTAATAATAATAATAATAATAATAATGCCTTTTATAATTTATATAGGTTATGTGCTTTATAAATATAGTGTGTTCTTCAGTGTTTACATTTTATTTGGATTGTGAGAGCCTAGAATGTATAATACTTTAACAGATAAGTGAAATATTCCTTTGTGTTTAAGCGTATTTTATGTAGTTGTGTTTTTATAAATATTCCGGCGGGTAGTGAATTATTCGAGTGTTTTCCATTTATAAGTGGCCGTGATAAAATAATATTGTGATAATGTTCAGGCCTTCGGAAGATCCTCAACCTAACGCTAGCAGAGAATTCCACGAAGATATGGGAAATGGTAATGGTTCACAAATTACAGAAAAAATTTCAGACATCATTGCTACCAAATATAGAAAAAAACAACGTAATTGTTTTAGACAATGCTTCGTATCATTCGCGACAAATCGAAAAAATACCAAATACTGAAACAAAGAAAAAAGATGTTCAAGAATTTCTCCGAAAACATAATTTGGAATTTCAAAAAAATTTTAAAAAGATCTTTTGGATATTGTTAAGAAGCAAAATTTCTCAAAACAATATGTAATTGATAAAATGGCTGAAGCTCAAGGACACAATTTTTACGGTTGCCCCATATTCTTGTATTTTCAACCCGATCGAACCCACATGGAGTCAGCCGAAAAGAAGCATTCGAAAAAATAACACCTTTCTCAAATTTGATGTTAAAGTAAGCGACCTTATTAAAGCTGAAGTGAGAGAAAGTTATTGACAAAATTGTATTCAGCATGTCATTAAAATTGAAGATGAATACATTAAGTTAGGAAAAAGCATCAGCACTAATTAAAACTGTTTAATAATATATCTTGATTCAGATACCGATTTAGAAAGTGGTTGTGAAGTGTTGAGTGAATATCATGATTAGTGTTTTGAATAAAATATTATGTGATTTAGTGTACATTGTGAATTTCTCATTTTATCAGTGTTTTATAAACGCGCAAGTGCAATATAACATTATTTTTATTATATATATATATATATATATATATATATATATATATATATATATATATATATATATATATATATATATATATATATATATATATATATATATATATATATATATATATATATATATATATATATATATATATATATATATATATATATATATATATATATATATATATATATATATATATATATATATATATATATATATATATATATATAATATATATATATATATATATATATATATATATATATATATATATATATATATATATACATACGTTGTTTTTCTCATACTTTTCTCCCGCTTTATATAACAGTGCAATTCTGGTTTTTGTTAATTTTTCATACAAAGAGACTTCCGTGTTTTTAAAGAGCAGTTTTTGTGCATAAATTTTTATAGTCGAGAAGTGTAGAATTATTGGCCTTGGTTTTTCTGGAACTTTTTTTACCTATTCTATAACAGAAATCGAATTATGTGGTTTGCATATTTATATTTAATTTATTTTTAATTGTATTAATAATACTAGATTCCAAATTTTCAGATTCACTTTCCCCATGATTTTCTTGTATACCATATATTCGTAATTTTTGAATATTAGTGTGTTATTCCAGTTCAACATTTAATGTTTTTAATGAATTAATTTCACTTTCTAACGATTTTATACGGGTTAATTAATTTATTACTTACTTTGTTTTTAAAAATCCTTAAATTGTTGTTCAAATAATGTAAAGCATTGCTCCAGCTTACCCAGAACCTCAGTAGCCACTAATTTGGCAATACTTTTTATAAAATCTCTATCTTGGGTAACCTCTTTTACACACATTGTGACTGTCCTTATTAATTCCTGTTGTTGTTTTTGTTCTCTTGTATCGGGCATTGTTATACTTATTATTATCCACCACTTACAAACAATTTTTGGTTGTAAAAGACTACAAGCAATATTTATATTTATATATTTTAACAGCGCAACACGTTGTAACGGTCCATTTCTAGATCCAATTAACTTGCGTTTTATTTAATGCTAATTGCATAATTTGGTTGGAGGTCAACCTTAAAAATTTTAGAACCGACTTTACTAATTTGTAAATCTTTGATAATTTGTGCGCCACTGGACCTTTAGTGCACCCGCGCGAACACCGCTGTGTGAGGGACAAGGGGGACGCTAGTACGAGAACAGTTCAGTTTCGCCAGCAGACTTGGGTTGGCCTTTGAGTGAAGTAGTAGTAGTGTACGTTGCTGAAATTGTGTTGCACGATTTTGTATGGTTAAGCTGTTATGGTAATGGAGTTACGAATTAAGTGACATAGGAAAGCTATGTGAGAAGGTAGGATCCCTCCTTATTATTAAAATAGGTACCTATTAAAAAAATTAAATAGTTTCCGCTCCGAGTTTGAGCTGGAAATCTGCAGATTAAAACTGGCATCAAAAGGCTGATTTGCCTATATATCTAGAGGTGGAGAAAGCCCCCTAGAGTTTAGTTTTGTTCCTGAACTGTGCTATAAACTTTCATGAAAATTAACCGTTCTTTCCCCCTTTCTACGGCCCTAGTGAGTAGTTTTTTTTAGACGTTATAGATATGTAACTTTTCTACACTTTTATATAAAAAGAAAAGCGGGTGGCGCCCTAAAATAAACTTATTATTTGAAATTAAGGAAGATATTTTCTGAAGCTTGTATACTTTTGATGTACTGTATGTTACCTAGTTTATTACTTGTTAACTACGCCGTGACCCTCTTGTGCTCTATATATTAAATATATGTATGTCTTTTCTTTGGGCGTTTTATTTGAATAATAAAATAACGAGGGCAAAACCCTGCGTTATAACGTGAATACGTCTACTGTGAACAACACATATCTCACCATCATGTTCAATACATAAATTACACCTCTTCATAATACTCTGAACTGTATTATAAATATGAAGATTTGAAACGGAATTCACAGTCTATAAAATTTTGTCTGTGTTCATTTATGTTGGTACTGATTTTCTCGTATAATTTGTCTTTAATGTGGCCCCAAAAGAAAAAATCCAGTGGCGTTTTGTCATGTGATCATGGTGGCCACCTCACTAGTCCGTTACTTTCCATCCAGTTATTTCCAAAATTGGTATTTAATAATTCTGAAATGATCTTGATATTGAGGTGGTGCACATCTTGTTGGAACAACTGATTTTTTGCCTCAATTAAGGGTAGATTGTCCATAAATTCCTCAAAAATTTTCTGGTTTAAGATTTTGTAGTACCGTTGGCCATTAAGATTTTCTTGATATATGTGATATGTTAAAACACGATTGCCACATAGTACACAGCAAACAATAAAACCACAGCGTTCCTGAGATCGCACGTCAACGGTACAGTGAAGGTTTATATAAGACCAATATGCTCGTTATGCCTGTTGAAAATTCCTGCACTGCTAATGTAGGCTTCATCTGTCCAAACTACATTTCTAGAGAAAAATGGATCTTGTAGACTCTTTTGCCGATACCATATGCAAAACTTAAATGTCGCTGAAGATTAGTTGGTTGCAGGTGATGTTGTTTCCTTATTGGCCCGAGTTTGTGTGTCTTGAAAATACCCAAAGCTCGACGTCTTGAAATCACAGAATGAGCTTCAATTTGACGACTTGAAATTGAAGGATTTGCAACCGTTATTCCAATTACAGTTATAGAAGTTTCTTCACCATCTTCAATGTTGTAATTTTTTGGTCTTGGCGTGTTAAAGAAGCCACAATTAATAAGATTTTCTTGTAACCTCTTAAAAATAGCTTTATTAGGTTGTCTTCTTTCTGGATAGCGATTGATATATATTTCGGATGCAATATCACAATTGTTATTACTTTGAATAAAGCATTCTAGCATATCATATTTCTCGTAATTTTCGTAAGACATATTCACTTTTACGATTAAATGGGGGTGTAATTATGACGAAAACAAAATTATTAATATGTAATTTACTGAGAAACGGATAAACACTGTCATAGATGACACACACCTACTTGGAATAAATATAGGAAAACGCAAAAAGCAATCTACTAAAAGATTATTTTCGCTATTAAATACTTACACATCAAAAACGACTCCACATATGATATATAGTTTAAAAGAGAAAAAAAATCCTTTTTGACAAAACCATAGCCAACTATAATTCCCATTTAAAAAAATACAACTTTATGCCTTAACCCAAAATTGCACTTTTTTAAATTTCCTCGACGCCACTGTGTACAGAAAAAAGTGCCTGAAGAATGTAAAAGTTATTTTTTCATAACTTTACAATTGAAAAATCGAACTTTTGTTTATAACTCGAAAACAAAAAGATAGCAAATTTTTGTTTTCGCCAGTGAATTTCTGTCAAAAAAGGAGATCGAGAGTGTGTCTTCCATTTTTTTGTATCTCTTACAGTTGCCGAGTTACCCTATACAAACATCGAAATTTTCTCACCCTGTATATATATATATATATATATACAGTATGTATATTGAAGTATTAGACATAGTACATGAAGGAAGACTGAAAATTGGCATCGTATCACAGGCAGTGTGTACTTAACCGCATGACAGCTAGTTGGAAAGTGAATTCCCTGCAATTCTAATGTTTACGTGACAAGCGACGGCTTGCCTGTGTCTGGTGTACATTGTACCATTGCCATTTAAGAGGCCTACATCTAATGATCCAGTACACAATGTACAGGCCAAAAAAAATGTCCACATTTTATTTGCTTTGTTAATTTTTTTATTAGTGGGTATTTTTTTATCAAATTTTCATAAGAGTTACAATAATGTATAGGGTTTTGGACAATCAAGTCAGAAGTATCGCAGATATGATCAATTTTTATACAGGGGGTTTTAAAAATATGCCTTACTTTGGGTGTTTCGCAAAAAAAACGAGGAATTTCAGAAAAGTAAATTAATTTATGTATTGAAAGGCCTAGCATTTTGTGAGCTTACATGATTTTTTTTTTAAATACTCCTATTTTTAACAGTTTTATGACTATTTTACTGAGGTCGTGCACAATAAGAAAATTGTACTGCAAAAATTCATATTTCATAAAAAAGTAGGCTTTGAAAACCATAACTAACAATGAACTCTGACAGGTAAAAACTAACAATGAACTATGACACAAGCACTTGAAAATTTCAATTTATTAGCAGGAAACGAAATTTACCAAAACATAATTAAACAAATTACCAAATTTTACAAAACATATACAAATCTACCTAACTAATGTTTTTATTTGAAAAATTGTTCAATATGACCACCACGTTGTAACGGAATTTTGTTCAAATTGCGTTACATTGTTTAGTTTATTAATACTGCTACTATGAAAAATGCTATATATTTGTAATTATCTCATTTTTTATTAATTGCCTTTTTTTAATATTTCTAATGATTCCGTGAACATCGAGTGAACTGAGTGTACACTCTTTTACTCCGTTGTGAACCTATCCTCAGCGCGTAGAATAGACTTTAGTTAATCGACGCGGACAAGTGACCGTGAGTGGGGATTTGCCAAGGGTTCGATCGAACGGAAATCACTTGGATTGCGATTGTCATGGTGGTATACATAGAGTAAGTAATAGCAAAACTGTTATCTGAGTTTTTCTCTGTAATCTTATGATAATTTGCCTATTTTTGATTAGATGTGATCTTTTGTTAAGGCTGTTGTAACTTATGTATGTATATTTCGGCAGAATTTGCATGGATAATAATTAATTAAGTTAATTAAAGTTTTGGAGGACTCCACATGGTGGAAATCCATGATTATTTAGGTTTCTAGTGTTCTAACACTGATTTATATATCGAAATAAAGCATTAATAGCTTTACAAATTTTCCGTATTTCCTGCAATTGGCAATTGACAGGTTTTGGTTAATATTTAATGACGTGATAATAGAGGTTACCTCTCAACTTAAAATTTGTACCGAACTTTTTACTGCTGTACGTTGTATGTTTTTTAGAGGATTTTTCTTGTGCAAGGGCAAAAGTACAGAAAGTTTTAAGGATTTACTAGGCAATTACTGGAGTAGAATCTGTTCGACGTATTGCACGTGGCCCTGCCAAATTTAAACGATTCTAAACCAGAGGACTGGATTTGCTGTGATTTGTACCAGGTAAGTGAACTTGTTTTTTCTTTTGTGTAATTTGATATAATTCACTTATCTGGGTACACAGTGGATTCACTCCATCAGCTGGTATCCCTTGGAACGTAAGCTGGTATCACGAATACCAGTTGTTTCAATTAAGAAACAAGTTTGGTTTTATGTTTTGCACTGATAATTAGTTGTTATAATTGCAGTAAATTTTTGAGCTGAGCATTAGAGCTACATACTCGTACTACAACCTATACAATTTTTTCCCGTATTGAATATACTGGGTGTTCCTAGTAGTAAGATCAGTTTAAAATAGTTTTTACCTTTGGCAAATTAATCAAGTTTTTGTTTTTCTGTATGCAACTCGGTTAGTTGTCTGATTCTGCTTTTGCTTACTAAGTTTAGTTAATTTTTGTCTCACCTGGAGAGTTTATTTAATCACAAAACCACCCTGATAATCACTAATTATCGAAAGCTGAAGTTTTCCAGTTTCGTTGTCTAGTATTCAGCTTACGGCTTATTTACCTTGATTACTAATTACAACTAGTTTTCATAAAGTTCAATTTCTATATTAGTCATACAATTTTTCTCTTGTTTATTTTTAAATAGTTACATACTTCATTTTTTTATCTAGCAGTGCTAGATTCTTTTTGGTAAATTTTACGACAATTTTGGAAATTCAGTTTCAATATTAATTTTTAATAACAATTTGTTTTTGTTGGTTAATTTAATTAATCAAATTATTAATCTTGAGTGATTAACTTAAGGAAATTAGGCATAATTTTTGAGAGTAATAAACTCTACTAATTATATCTGTTTTGTGGGCCTAATTTAAATTAACTTCTGTAATTTTTAGAAACCTTTAATTTTTTCCCTCGCTTTGCAATAGCTTCACTATTGTAGTAAATCATTAACAGTTATTATATTTTTGACTCGGAACTTTTTGTCACATTTTGCAAAGATCTTAAAATTGTAGATTATTTCATTTGTTAATTGAGTTTGTAAATTCTCGACACTGGTCTCACATTGTTTCCCCTTTTTTATGTAAATACCCTGGACCAATCATCTGTGCTGAAGATCAAGGGATACGCTGTAGTTTGTTGGGACTAGATATAACTGGTGGTTCCTGGAAATAAATCAGGATTAGGAGAGTGTAACACCGTTGGGTCTGAGAAACTCTCAACAAGACCTCTAACCTAGAGGCAGAAAATCATCTCCACGAGTAATAGAAGGTTCATCTTGCCAGGATTCCATTGAAGGGACATCGCCCAACTCTAGCTTCCTTCAACCACGTAAGCCCTTGTTGTTTTTAATAATCGTGGGCAGAAGACATAACTGTAAACCAGTGCTCTTTTTTTTTATTTTTTTAAAATTGTTAAGCTTTGCAAAATAAAGTGTAGATTACATTTTTTCTTTTTGTAAAAAAAAATATTTTAACCTTGTAAATTCTATTGGAACTAATTACAGTTGTTAAATCTTAGTGTGTTGTTTAATTCTTTAGCCCCTGTACAATGTATACAAGAATATTAATTTTTCCCTAGCTATTTAGCTTTAATATCCTTTTCTTTTTGAGTTAACTTTTGATATTTTTTTTATATAAAAGTATCTGGTGACAACCTAACTCTAAATATCAGATTTCCACCTACGAAGCCACGATCCGCTCTCCTGAGCTGCTGGAGCTACATATAATCGATATTTCCCACAAGGCCAATATTTGTGGAAGTGTCGTTATAACGTTCCTGAGTACATTTTTGCAACCTTTTCCTCCAATGACCTATTGAATTGTTAATAACCGTTTGATCAAAATTTTGCCAACAACGAACAATTTCTGCTTTTAAGTTCTCATATAGTACTTAATTTACTGTTTTTGAATACCATAATCTCTAATGTTGCCCATATTGTATAATCAACTGGATTTAAATCCAGTCATTCAGTTGGACGGATGATATCAAGACATTGTTGATTTGTGTACACTGACCTATGTGACGGGACACCATCTTGCATAAACACATATTTGCCATTTGTTTTAGATTTTAGGTAGCATGAATTCCAAAACTTCTTGACAATAAACTCTGGAGTTAACTTTTACACCTTGGCTTATAAAAATCACGCTTGATTTAACCAACTGTGATATGCCAAGCAAAATTATCTGTTAGACTGCACTGTTAGTTACTGTTTTTAAATCCTACTTATAAAATATGAATTTTTGCAGTACAATTTTGTTATTGTGCACGACTTCAGTAAAATAGTCATAAAACTGCCAAAAATAGTACTTAAAAAACAAAAAAAAAGATAAATAATTACAATATTATATTCACAAAATGTTAGGATTTTCAAAAAACTATTTTTTTTTAAATCATCAGTTTTTTGCGAAACACCCAAAAGCATATTTTTAAAACCGCCTATATAAAAATTGGTTGCAGCTGTAACACTTTTGACTTGACTATCTAAAAGCCTTATTTGACCCACCATGTACTACGCAACAATTGTAGCTTGGCACTTGGCGGTGCAGAGGGAGAAAAAATATCACTGGTGTGAAACAGAGACAAACCAAGCCGCTTTACAGTGAAAGGGCGGAGTTCAGACTACAGTGCATCCACACTCAGGTGCCAAGCTAGAATCATTGACTAGTATGTAATAAAGACATCAAAAATTACTCTGTATTAATATGTTAATACTTACCAATTTTAAAATACGTTCCTTCAACAAATCCACTAAAAAATGTTTTCTTGTGAATCCTGCGATGATGTAAAGCCTTCTGTTCCAATATATGTTTTACAAAAATAACATATCAGATGATCTGGTGACCCACTTATTGTTTTCCAGTTATCTGTATTTTCCGAGGTATTTTCAAATTCTTCTGGATTGAAACTGCCACAGTTTTTTATGCTGTCTTTCCCAGACATACAATATGATATAAAATAAAAGGACATTTGCAGGCGTTCCATGCATTCATTACACATGACAGTTTCCTTATGAACATCCAAATCCTAAATATAAGCATTTTATATAAATATATACACTTTTTCTTCTAAGTGCACAACATTTGAAAGCTATAATTCAATCACAGTGTCTGTACATTTGAAGTTGTCGTGGACAATTGAGGAATTTCATTGTATACTAAGAACAATATCGCATGATACTTAACATCATGTTAATTTTAATTTAAGGTTAGAATTTGTGACAGAAACCGAAACCATTGGTCTCATCCAGCAGATCAGTGACTAACCAGAAAATGCGGGATGGCTTTGACCGTCATAAATTTAACTATTCGCAGTGCCATCCCACTGGTTAGTTACTCACCGTAAAATAATTCGGTAGCAAAAATAGTGTACTTACCGGTGACTCACCATATGCATTCAGCATATATTACTATCGGAGAGTCTGCTGTATGTGGGTTATTATCGACTGATTAGGTGCTTGATGCGCAATATACATACATTCTTTAAACGTAAATGACACTAAACTGGAATTTAAGTTTAAATAAATTCACTTTATTCTAACCTCTCAAATTTTTACAGACACACCTCAAAAAGACTCAACAGGTACAGTGTTTCTAAAAATTATCAATTACTTAAATATAGGTCGAGTAAAGTTGATTCTGTCCAAAAACTGCTCCAAAAGAAATGCAACCCTTTGAATTTAAAAATAAATACAGAATTTTCTTTAAGTGAATAGCTATAGATGTACATTTCGAATTCGGCATATCGAAACATGATCAAGGGCAATATTTTGATTAAAAAATACCTCTAAAAAATGTATGCAACCTTTTAATATTATCAATTCACATCATGCTATGATGGTACCTATATCAGTTACTTATGATTTTATATGAAAAGAATTATCTTTGGATAAAAATAGTTGTTTCTTGAGTGTTTTATGATTTATAAAGTGAATTGAATGAGGTATGAAAGCCCAGGAAGGTAGGTTATTGTAATGCACTAAATAATTATTGAAATTCGTGTAGATATATAATAAAAGGACCGTTTTTTGTCGCTTTCTCAAACTTACCAGTTTCAGTAGTAGCTCATATGAAATGCTGTTCAGGTCATCTATTGTTCTGAAATCTTCACATACTGTTTCAAGGCAAAGTCTGCATGTTTTTTTCATTCATTTTGATAAAAAATTCAATTTGATAGAAAACTTTTATGCTCACATAACCTTATTCTTCTTCTTCGCCGATGTAATTTGATGAATTAAGGATATTTTCGCGATACACCAGGTTACATATGAGCTGTAAATACCCCTCCCCAACCGTCACATAATAGTACACGTGTCGCGAACACGTAATGATAATTAAATTGTAGTTAGACATTTAAAAATTTGACCTAACAGTTTGTTTTGAATGTTTTGCAAGTCACAATAAGCAAATAATACTTAAGGCTCTGTTTAGAAAAATTAATATTTTTACCATTTAACAACATGTGCCGTTTCCTAATCGACAATCAGCAACAAGTCATCTCCATTGTAATTTACCTCTAGTTCGACTTGTATTTAAATGTATACAATTATTTGATTTATGTTATTTTATGATTTTGAAGCTCTTTCGGTTAAGTACTAATGTCAAGCCAAACAAGGATAGAGATATATATCACTGCTAACCTACCTCGAGACAAAGGGATGTTGCGATATCACATTTGACCTAAAATTGGTGACGTCACTACACACTACCCTTCAGATTGATAAAATAAAGTTAAGTAACACCCATAAGAGATTCACTGATTATTAAAGCTGTAAATCGTTTCCGTGTATCATGGTTGTAGAGTACAGATGTACTTACTGTCGTCGCTTTCACCTTGACCGCGAAACACTTTCTCCAGTCGTCTATTATGGGCTTTCGAGTTGTGTACACGTTAAGTCACTTGGGCGTATTGCATATTTGTTTTTATTTTATTTGTTGTACTGTATTATTGATATTAATTTAATAATAAAGCATGGCAGACGTACGCAGGGGTAAAAAACGGCCATTTACTGACAAAGTGAATAAATTTATAGGTGAATTCCCGGATTTATTTTATGATGGTGCTAAAATAATTTGTAAAGTGTGCGAGAAAGATTTGATGTGCTGGGATAAACGTGATTGTGGACTTCACGTAAATAGTGTACACCATAAAAATAAAAAAAATGGCGTGCCCTTGACAACACAGTTTATGTTTGATATGCTATTAATGCTGATTGCCTGTGATGTTCCGTTGCACATACTCGATAAACAACCATTTCGAGAGTTCTGGAATAAATACAATGCCCGCAGGTGAAGTTACCAAGTCGCACAACGTTATATAACTAACAGGCAGCTTTTTGAATATTTCCAATAAATAAAAGCTGTGATACTACAATTCAATCCAGATGAGGTTGCAGCTATTAAGGAAAGCCAGACAAAATTCGAAGATATTTCCGTTGAAACAGCTTTAAAAAATATTGCGAAGAACTATAAACCATTACATGAAAGCATAAAAAAATTAGAAAACAGTGCGTTGTCGTTAGCGGAGTCAATGCAAATAGTAGACGAAGTAAATCTACCGCTACACGCTATAGGTGATGCAACAAATGAGCGCGTTAATGAAAAGTTTGCAAGTGTGTTAAATAAAGACACCGGTTGGTGATGGCGCAGCCCCAGATCCGTTAAGTGCGTTCAAAGACTATTTTACGTATGCGTGTATTACATCAGTAGATGTCGAACGGTCGTTTTCAAAATATAAGAATATGTTTTCACTAAAGCGAACATCACTCATGGAGACAACCATAGAAACATACCTGATGCTGCAAAATGGCTACACATCTTCTCCAGTTTGTGATAAGCAAGCTAGTTCATCAAGCTAGTTAAGAGGGTTAGTTTTTACAGATTGTTATAAATTGTAACAGTTTATTGTTTCTCGTATTAGTTAATTTCGTGTACGCCACTGTCCCACGGAACATTTTTGACAGCCCTTCTGATTATTATGACCGATACTATGGAGTGTAGAGAAGGAGAAACGTCTCCGTGTTAAAAAATGTGATCGGATTTTCGATGGAAGAATAGGTGGCGCTGATTTAGAGGAGGTATTCTACGTGATTTTGTTTTTACTATTTTTATTATTTTTTTTACGCTGTATAATTCTTTTCAACACCTACATAATATTATGTTTTCGTTAGTTTATAGAATCTGAAGCTAGTTTCAGAGATATAGTAAGTGTTTAACTTCAGACTCAATCCCATAATACGATCAGCGCCACATCTAAAACCTTACAGAATTCAGACCACATTTTGAACGTACCGTCCATAAGAGACGTTCCTCCTTCTCTACACTCCATAACCGATACATAAACAACAACTTGCATGTTTACATATCAACTTATCCAAAACAAACCAGGGCCGGCTCCAGCGTTTATTTTAATACTTTTGCATAACTTAAAATTTAATAAGTATACAAATTTGTTTGCTTGAGTAATGTATTTTTTAAGGCTATTCTACTATTGCTATTTTAATCTCTGTTGTTTTTAAGTGATTTTAAAGTTTTGTGTTATTAGGTACTGATTAAAAACCGAATTTTAGTTGTAAAGATTTAGTTAGTGAATATTTATTGAGAAACAATGATTAATAAGTGTGTAGTGTGAGGCCAAAGATGAAAACAACGGATCTTTTCACAGGTAAGTAAACAAAACAGATCAGGGTCAGCATATTGCATGAATGCGAAAGTGTGAAGGGTCAAAAATGACTAAAATTAATGTTAGCTTTACAAAAAATAAAAAACAACGTTTGATTCCATTTGAACAGTAAAAAATCTACATTTTACTAAAAAAAAGATACTTATACAAAAACATTAATTGTAACTTGAATGGAAAGTTCATTCTTAAGGTAGCTCACAAACTATAGATATTTTAAAGTCTGTTCATATTTTTTTGATTCAATTTTAAAGGTTATTATTAAAATATATATATTTATTTTCAGATTCCCCGAAAATCTGATGAAAAGAGACAGTTAGCTGAAAACTCTCAAAATGGAAAATGCCAGTAAGTGATACTACGTGTGTTCAGAACATTTAAAAAAAGTGATTTTGATGATCTGGATTAAAAAACTTGAGAATCAGTACTGTTCTATTTTTCCCCTGGCAACACTATCACCAGATTCGTCACACGTACTGTCCAGGTCATACCTCATGAAATAATATTAGGTAGATACCCACAAACCATCAACTGTTTTGTTGATATGTTACTTTTATTGCAATGTAGGTTTGTATATTTCAAAGAAATTTCACTTGTTTCAGCATTGAAAATTATATTCCTATGCCACCATTAGTACCCAAGATAGCAAGGTATGTTAAATTTAAATATACAGTGCAGTGATCCAATGAAAATTTTTGGATCACTACACGCTACATTTAAAGAACTTAAAAATATCTACAATTTGATGTGCCGGACATGGCCATTGTTTAAAAAAAAAATAAATAAAAATAAGGACCAGGGGAGTTTAAAGTGGCGGGCCCTATATATTTAAATTTAACATACCTTCCAATCTTGGGTACTAATGGTGGCGAAGGAATTAAATTTTCAATACTGAAGCAAATGAAATTTCTTTGAAATATACTAACCTACATCACTGCAATAAAAATAACATATCAATAAAACAGTTGATGCTCTGTAGGTACCTATCTACTTGATATTATTTCATGAGGTATGAATGAGTAACTTCTTAATATATTATTAATTTTCAATATAATTCTCTTAACATGTGACGAAGCTGGTGATAGTGTTGCCAGGGGAAAAAATAGAACAGTACTGATTCTCAAGAATGTTAATCCAAATCTTTTAATAGTAAAACCACTTTTTGTTAAGTGTTCTGAACACACGTATTGCCATTTACTGTCATTTTCCGTTTTGAGAGCAGTCAGCCAACTTTCTCTTCTCTCCAGATTCTCGGGAAATCTGAAATACACACATTTTTTAATAACAACCTTTAAAATTGAATTAAAAGAATTTTCAATTGCCTTTAAAACATCTACAGTTTGTAAGCAACCGTAAGAATGAAATTTGCATTGAAGTTAAAATAAATATTTTTGTATAAGTATCTGTTTTTTTTGATAAAATGTGGATTTTTTTACTGTTCAAATGGAATCAAACGTTGTTGTTTTTGTAAAGCTATCATTAATTTTAGTTATTTTTGAGCTTTCACACTTTCGCATTATGCCGGCCCTGATTTATTTTGTTGATGTATATAAAAAAGGTCTGATAATTTTGAGTTGACTGGTTATGTGGATGCCGATTGGGCTAATTCGAGTGATAGAAAATCATATTCAGGTCATATTTTTAAGCTAGGTGACGATACTGTTTGTTGGGAAAGTGGAAAGCAGCAATGCGTAGCACTTTCTCCAACTGAATCTGAATATGTTGCGCTAACAGGAGCCAAAGAAGCATTATTTCTTAAAAATTTAATAAATGAATTTTATCCCGAAATCTGTAAGAATCCAATAGTTTTATTTAATGACAATCAGTCAGCACATAAAATTGCCTCCAACAAAATGATTACTGGACGAACCAAACATATAGACGTTAAATATTAGTTCATCAGAGATGCTGTATTAGACTCAAACATTGTTTTAAAATATATATGTACTGAAAGAATGGTTGCCGACATAATGACAACTTACATGCTCCAAAGATTAAGCAGTTTATCGAAGCTTTGTCGTTGTGCCATAAACACTAATAGTTTAAGTTTTGTAATATTATTTACTTGTAACTAAAATCTATTAAGTCTAGATTAAAGGAGGGTGTTATAGTATGGGGTAAATGCATCATTAGAATAAGACGTAATCCAGGCTTAATGTAGATAGAAGAAAAAGGCAATATGCAATTAAAACTTTATATAAATCAGGAATTTTTATAGCTAACATCAATTTGATAGAATTGCTGAATTAATTATATTATCATTTTGAATAATGCAAATATTTACTTTTGAAATTAATAATAACCTACTTTTAATGGCACAGATTAATATGGTTTATAAATAATTATTTAAAAGATATTGTAAAAATATGTATTATGAATTAGGTATAACTCTAAAATACAAATAAAGATTTACGTATCCACGTCTATACTAATTACACATATAAAATAAATCGACTTTCGCGCTTGAAGACATATATCTGTCGGAAATCGATGGCAAAAAAAAACAAAATTGTTTATAAATTTTCAAAATAGCTAAATATACCCATGGACCAGGAAAAACTTATAATTAATTGCCCTGAGGATGGTAATAAAATTTATCGAAACGTCGACAAATTGATGAAGTATTTTTTCTCAAAATAAGGACCGTTACCCAACGAAACTTTTTCCAACTGTTAATAAGTTGGTCTAAAAGCTTTTATATTATTTCCATTGTACATTTCAAAAGATGTCTATGGACTTATGTGTGCTTCTTGTGTCATATATACAGTTCATTTATCATATCGTACCTACATTTCTGAAAGATCTTATAATATCTGTCAACATATGCCTGCTTAGAAGATATTTTGTCTAATATGTAGAAAATTCACTTGATCAATGTTATCGTTGTAGTATTTTCAAGGGCTAGAGCATGTGCTGGTTAAAAACTTTTTTTTTTTTACATTTCACATTTGTCCTTCGTAGATGCTTCATATGCTTCAGGAATGCGTCGATTAAAACAACTCTTCTAAACTGTCTCCATATGTACACATTTGACACATTTATGGTTTATTTCACAGATACGAGAATGTAGAACAGTAAAAAAAATAAAATAAAATAAAGAACGCAACAATACTCCAAAAAAAATCACCCTAGAAAGATGTCTCCCGGCGACCTCTTTCTCGGGCGACTTGATAGCGTTTTTCATATTCCGTATATCACTGGAAAAAAAAACTGTACACAATTATTTTTAAAGGGTATTTATGGGTTACCAATACCATCTCTTTATTAAAAACTTGTTTATATTTGCTCTTATATGCATATTTTACAATCATCCATTCATATTTAATATATTTATTAAAAAAAAAAAGTTGTAATAGTAGTGCAGCTGCTATGATACATTTCATACAATTTCATGAACAATAAATAACTTATCATAATATTAGCTCTAAGTTTACAAAATTAGTGATTTAGATATAAATATAGTATTGAATTTAAAATCAAAATTGAACAACATAATTAAGCATTTTTTTATATCTATTAATATACAATAAATAATAATATACATATGTAAAATACGGTTTTTAATCTTTTCTTATAACACACACTGTATAGAATTTAATGTTGTTATAAAATATTTGCACATTTTTGGCATAAATTTAAAAATTCTATTGTTTGAACATGTACACTTGTTTTATTAGTTCTCGTTGTAAGTATGTGATAAAATTGCTTTAACATACTTCTATTTCTATATAAATACATTGCTGTTATAAAAAAAAGTTCCACTCAACTAATTGTCTCCGATGATTATGATCGGTTGCTTTCAGTTGTGTTGTAATGTTGTGTTAACTGAATTTTGTAGGCACGCATGTGAAGATCCTTCACGAGAATTCGCTGCAAGGAGCTTCTCGTAATGCCTACCTGTTGTGAATGGCGACGAATGGATAATGTTGGACTCACGGCAACACCGTCCTGCACAAAGGTGATATTCTCACAAGACCGGCTGGACCGAGCGCGCTCATGTGTTTTAATGTCTGCAGTCGAACCAGTTGCCTCGAATTTCTTTATTAACCTACGAACTGTGCATTCATCAGGTGCGTTGTTTCGACCGAGGATCGTACGAAGCCTCCGCAGAGTCTCTGCGAAATACTCACCATATTTATAATGCGTTTTAACAATTAAAACTCGTTGTTCCGCAGTAAAGCGCTTCATAGCAACTAACCGGGTAACCATAGATGACAAGACTTATAATGATAATGCTGCCAACCCAACAACAAAACAATGGCGCGCAATTCAAATCCGGCGTTCTTGTTGGGACACCCAATTCTGGTCTTTTCTTATCTGGCAGTCGATTGTTTAGAAAGATTTGCTTTGTGAACAGTTATTAAAGTACCCATCCAAGACAATTGATGTACATATTTTCTAGGTTTTGTAGCATGGTTTTGATGAATACATGACTTACGCAACTATCAGTCACTACATACCCTTGTATTTACATTTATGGTTAATATACATTTTCAAGTTTTGCAGAAGGTGGTCTGTAGGCAGAAATAATTAAAATATATTCTCTACTACTATAATCTTTAACAGGATTATTTTATATTTATCGATGGTTATAATTTTAGGTGAAAAGGTTATTGTTGTTATATATACCACTACACAAAGGCATGACATATTATGTCGCGGTCATTTATTTGGATAATATGACAAGCATAAATTTTAAAAGTTTTTGGTAAGGTTACATAATCGAATTGATATTTTAGCCGACTTATAGAGATGAGAAAACACCCTTTTTTTTGTTTACAACCGGGTTTGCACCCATTTTTATAAAGGTTGCATTGAGTTTTTTAATTTGTCTTTACAAAGAGATTTATCTTTACATATCATGAATTTTGATACCAAATAACCTTATATTAAATGATATAAAAGTCCATTAATTTACAAAAACACATTTACTGGTATATTTAACCTAAAATAATACTTTTTAATTTCTTTCACACATTAATAAGATGCAAATTCAAACAGCATCATTTAATCTATTTATTCCTATGACCAATATTTGATATCTGGTGTAACTTTTACAATGAGATGTGGTTTTACCATGGTAAAATTTTAATGTCAATGAAATATAACCTTTAATACCAGTGGCGGCTGGTGACATTTAGATTGTCATATCTTAGTATCTATTGGAGCCTGGGACCCTAGTGGTACTTGAAGCCATAAATACGGAGAAAAAATTGCGATTGAAATTTGCAAAAATTGTGTGCCTCTCCACATTATTGTTTACACAATTTGTAAAATATTTACAAAACGTTTTTATTAGAATCAGATGGAAATGTATCGACTGATTTTAAAATTAATAAAAAAATACAGCTTTTTTTATAAAGTTACACTTTTTTAAAATTTGCAGTAAAAATGAATTTAAAATAGAATTTTAAATTCATTTAAAAAAAAGAAATATTTTTTGATGAAATTAGAAATCTGTAGATATATTTTGCACCTGATACTGAAAAAAAAAAGCTTTACAAATATTTACAAATTGTCTAAAAAAATAATCTGAGGCACATTTGCATTTTTTTTGCAAATTTCAACCACAACTTTTTCTTAGCAGAATTCTTCATTTAGTCTTGATACTTGAACCTAAAGTATCGCTTGGGTCATATGTTCCAAAGCTTCAAAGCTAAGATATGATACTGTTTAATACTATTATTGCTTGAATCAGAGGACCCCCACACTGGGTCCTTATTATGCAGCATTTCGATTTTTGCTGGAAAAAATTATAAATGATTGAAATTATGTTAAACAAAACGTAGAAAATAAAAAAAAAGTTCACATTATTTACCAATTTTTTTTATAAGTGAAGTCAGGAAATGTAACTGAATCGCTAATTTCGTCTGTTTTCTTCATTGTGCGAAATTAAAAAAAAAAACATGTTTAATAAGCCGCATTACTTGTGTCCTTTAAAAAAAAACCTTCCCAAACGCATCATACAAAATATGTATGAGTTAACGGGAATAGTACCTTATTCAACCAAATTTGTTTGCTCTTTCAAGTGGAACACACGCAAAAACGCAAATGCCAAAAATTGACTTGGTCCCTTTTTACTTGTTTTTCGATATCAGTTGGTTGTTTGCCTTCATATAAGCTCTCTCGTTATTGATTATTGCCTTTTTTAATGTCGGCTTAGAATTTTTTCTTTCTTCCAATGCAAGCTCCTCACATTATAGGTACTTATATATAGTTTGTTGTTTGGATCTTTGAGTGTATTTCAAAATTAGGTACGATCTGCTCGTGTACTGCTATATTGCAGCAATGCATTTGTAGT
This sequence comes from Rhamnusium bicolor, assembly GCA_029963845.1. NCBI lineage: Eukaryota > Metazoa > Arthropoda > Insecta > Coleoptera > Cerambycidae > Rhamnusium > Rhamnusium bicolor. Next base: position 307,777 of record JANEYF010000690.1, on the reverse strand, counting down.
ATCGACAAATACAAATAATATGTATAAATGAAACATTGTCCAGTACTCGGCATTGCTCAAAATTTAGAGTTGATCTTTTTATTTATTCTTGATTATTTGATTTATACGGCTACTAATTGAGACGCGCAAAGATCCAAACAACAAAGTATATGTGCCTGTGTGTGCGCGCGCGTGTGTGGATGTTATTTTAAGAACTTTTATGGGATCTCATGTGTAGCGCAGGTACTTTGTCCTATACATATGGTTTGCTACATTTGGTGTATTTTATTCCCTTTGACAGTTTTTTATGAGTTAGCATATGATGTTTAAGAAGTCTCTTTTGTTTTGTTTCATATGTACACATTCCACACATATACATCTTCTTGTTGTGAACCAACATGTGCTGCATAAGATATCTCTTTAATTTTGTTTCATATGAACACTTTTCACACTTGTGTACCTCTGAAGAATTGCTGTGGATCAACAAATGCCGAGTAAGATATTTCTTGACTTTTGTTTCATATGGACACATTTCACACTTGTACATCGTTACCTCTGAGGGAATCTTATGGATTAACATATGTCGATTAAGACAACTCTTTTGCTTTGTCTCATATGTACAGAAATCACATCTGTACATTGTTATTTCTGAAGGATCTTTATGGAGAACTATGTGCCGGTTAAGAATATACTTATATTTTGTTTCATATGTGCACTTCTCACATTTGTACATTCTTACTCCTAACGGATTATGGACTGATGCGTGCAGCTTAAGATACCTTTTGTCTTTTGTTTCAAATGCACACATTTCACACTTATATTTTATTCTCTCGGAAGGAGTCTGATGGGTTTGTATGTGCTGTTTAAGATATCCTTTACGTTTTGTCTTAAATGTACACATTTTACACTTGTACATCGTTACTTCCGAGGGATCTTTATGGGCCAGCATATGCCGTTGAAGATATCTCTTTTGTTTTGTTTCATACGTACACACTTCACATTTGTGCATTGTTACTTCTGAAGGACTTTTATGAATCCACATGTGCTGTGTAAGATGACTCCTTTGCCTTGTTTCATATGTACAAATTTCACACTTATATATTGTTATCTCTGAGGGTATTTTATGGGATAACATGTGCCTATTAAGATAACTTTTTTTGTTTTGCCTCATATGTACACATTTCACACTTGTACATTGTTATTTCTGAAGAATCTTTATGGGTTACCATGTGCTGGTTAAGAATATATTTAAATTTTGCCTCATATGTACATATTTCACATTTGTACGTTTTTATCTTTGGCGGATTATTCTTATTTGCGCATATATCACACTTATATACTGTTATATCTAAAGGATTTTTATGAGTCAACAACATATCCGGGTTAAGATCACTATTTTGTTTTGTTTCATTTCCACATATATCACATATGCATTTTATGGAAGAAAGAATTTCGTGAGTTGACACATGGTTTTCAATTTCAACCTTATAGTCTGTACTAAATGAACACATTTCACACTGGTATGAAACCATTGTACCATTGTCCATTGTAATTTTCTGAAAACTAAAAAATTATTATTAAATTTTATATGGCACATGTGTAATTAAATGCTACATCAATATTCCACAAAAAAAAATGTATGTTACTGAAGTAGACAAAAACAGAATTAAATATGTAAAGGAGTACTTTCAGGAACTTCAGCAAATAGATAAACAGAAAGCACACACTTCACAAAATAACACGTCTATTATTTTCAAGTTATACAATACATGAAAAAGCAAAAAAATTTTTTTAACTTCAACAATAATGTCAGACCTCTAACATTAAAAAACGCGAAGCTTCTCTAGAAAAAAACAGCACACAGGAAAATAATTTTAATTAAAAACAAATTTTTAATATACACGAGAGTATGCAACACATAATACGTTCAAGCAAAACATTATTTCTGACCAGTACCATTACCACCTAAAAACAAGGCCTCAGTACTACGACATAACGTCACAACTACTAGTCCAGCCGAACCGGCGTATTTTACCGTTGGTATTGTAAAAATGAATAATAAACACCACTAAAAATTATTTTTATCGTTTATGCTTCCTGTAAAAACTGCGTTGCCAGTCGTGAACTAAGCCCTTACATTGCACACCATTCGTTTTTCTTTGCGTGTAAACTATTGTGAAAATGAATATAAAAATAGGTTTTGGAGTGAAATTTCGAAAAAATAAATTAGAAAATCGATACGATAGATACAATAAAATACATTTTAATGAAAAATTTTACAGTCTACAAGGCAATAAGGCAATAAATAAGGGTACTTTATACTACAAGAATTACTGTTTAAAAACATCAGAGATTGAAGATTGATGTAAGTCTAAACTGTAAGTAAATAATTGTCCCGACTACTGTTAGATTTAAAAAATTTTGTTAATTCTAATAAACTCAGTTTAAAGCTTTCTTGTACATGTAGTATTTGAAGGTTGCCTAAATTTGAAAAATTTTGTTCTGACTCTAAAATATGGTTTGAAAAAGTTGACATTATTTTTTGTGGTCAACAAAGTAAAATATGTTTTATTATATCGTAGCGATAAATTATCAGTAAGTAACAGCTTACACAATTTAATTTTATCCCTATATGAACTTATTTTTATTTATATCTACTTACCAAAATATTTTTCGAACTCCCAAAATTGTAATACTATCAAAATGGTGAATTGCAAAACTTAGTGTATCGGGCTGTTTTGAATGTTGTAATGAATCATACATATGTTCATTACTATAGTTTCGAAAATTCCTGTTAGTCTTGTGCTACCGCACACTCACTCCCTGCCGCCACGAAATATGAGACGTCACAAAAGCCATAACTTTGGTATAAACAGAATCGCCGTAGCCAGGAGAAAGAATTCAGTTTTCTACTGACAACTATCTTCAGTGCGTTGAGCTGGGTAGTTGAGGAGTCTTAAGCGAGTTCAGCTTGACTCCATTTGATTAGAATTCGGAATCCGAAGACGGCGCCGCCCGGCTAGATGTCTAGTAGCATTTTGATATTTTTAGCGCGTTGAGCTAGACCTCCTGGTGTTGGTAGCCATTTTACCGTCCTGCACCGCTATCACCAGTCTAGTGATTATTTATTGCCGTGGGCCTTCAGCGCGTCGAGTTGGACCGCCGTTAGTAAATTATTGCTAAACCAAACGCCGCACACTGGCGAATTTACAATAAATTGTGGTCAAAATCCAATTATATAAAGTTCGGGTTTTCTGGGAATTATTATGTGTAATTACTTTATTTGTTAGCGGGGTACAATAACCGACCCTTTTCGTAAATCAGGTCCCTTTTGATATTTTATCAGTTTAAACTTTATGTTTGTGGAAGGTGGATGTAAGTGATTGTAGTGTGCTTTATTAATAATTGTTTTGTGCAATTTATTTTTGAACTTTTGTGGTGAATTATCTAACTAAATTGATATGGAGCCTGTTGCTGGAGGTAAGTAGAATATTTTCATGTTATATATACAGATTTTTTCAATTCATAGTAGCTATTAAAGATGTTGTAAAATAGGTGCTTTTTAAATTATAAAAAAATAAATTTCCCATCTGTTTTTCTAAGCAAAAAGTTATATATAAAGTTAGATGACGCGGCAAATTTCTGCTTAAAAAATACTTTAGGGTCTACGGAATCAGTTTCTGAAAAAAAATAGTTGCGATAATTTGCGATATTGCCAGATTTTCTTTATTACACTATAAAGTGTACATCTACGTAAGTTCACCTTTTTCTTTTGTTGCAGGTTCGTAGTCTAGTAACATTTCATTTACGAGAAATGAACTAGTTGAATGCCTAAGAAATTGTCCATCGACTAATTTCCAAGAAAAATGTAATTACCTGAATGAGGAAATCAGAAGAGCTACTGGAAGTACCGAATTATCAGCGGAAATAAAACAAATATTGGAAAATTTTTGTTCGCAGTACAAAAGCAAATGGAATGCGTCATCTAAAAATTACCAGGCCTTTCAGAATAAAAATCAGTCATAGCTAGAAATCAGGATTGAATTTCCCTGTAATCCAGAACCGTTTGCGATTCGCAAAGGAAGTGGAAGACCACCAGCTGATTTTTCTGAAATTTTCTGAAAGATCAAAAAGAAGAAAAACTGAGGCCCTGTGAGCACAATTCAGTCTTCAAGAATTGAGCTACGCGGCTCAAATGCAACTTCGAGCAGAAGGAAAACTAGATTCTGCAGTTGTTATGAAAGACATAGTATTTTCTTCGCCCAAACATGCGAACAAAATACAAAGAAGCCTACGCCAAAATTAGCCAAAGCGTTATTCCATATTCTTCTGATAAAGCCTTATCAATAGTTGTTGAAGCAAAGTTAACAAAATTCCAGTATAATATCATTAGAAATGCAGCCAAAGATAACAGTAATATTTATCCCAACTACGAAACTATTACAGCATCTAAAAAGAAGTGTTATCTTGACAATTTGGTTATTACTGAATCAATCGCAGAAGCACCTTTGCAAAATTTACTGGATCACACAGTTGTCCGTCTATTTCAACTTTTAAAAGAGGTTGTGGAAGCATTAACCCCTAATGAATTATGCAATCTGCATCTAATTACTAAACGGGGTTGTGATGGAAGTTCTGGCATGAGCGAATACAAACAAGAATTTTCTGACTCCAGCGTTTCTGATGCAAGCATTTTCCTGACTTCGCTTGTTCCTCTGCAGCTAGTGTCAGGTGAACCAAATTCCAAGAAAAGAATTATCGTGTGACAGAACCCTCGCTCATCGTCTCCAAGGTTCTGCAGGTCCATATGAATTCAATTGGTTCACGAGACTACAGATATATCAGTGAAAGAAATGGAATACATCGAAAATCAAATATCATCCTTAATTGCGACCACAGTTAATGTTGAAAATACCAATATATTGTCAAACATACCTTATTATTTACCATGATAGATGGAAAAGTTTGTAATGCTGTCTCTGAAAATACATCAACACAGAGATGCTACCTGTGTGGACTTACTTCCAAGGATTTCAACAAAATTGATCTGGTTATTAACAAAAAAGTCCAGGACAAATACAAACTACGGTTTGGGTTGTCATCTTTACATGCGTGGATACGCTTTTTTGAGTGTTTACTCCACCACTCATATAAGTTGGTAATTGGTCAGTGGCAGGTTCGTGGAGACGAAAATAAAAGTGGCAGAACAGAAGAAAAACATACAAGAAATGTTCAGATGTCAAATGGGTTAATTGGTAGATAAACCGAAACCGGGATACGGCAGCACCAACGTTGGCAATACCGCTCGCCGATTTTTTAATGATACAGCAACTACGGCACAAATTATCAAAGTAAATGAAGAAATAATTAAACGTTTTCGCATTGTTTTGTTAACAGTTTCCAGTGGCTGCTCTATAAAAACAGAGTCTTTCAAAAATTATTGCCTTGATACTGCCAAGAAGTTTGTCGAGTTGTACCCATAGTATAATATGCCAACCACAGTGCATAAAATATTAATTCATAGTGCGGACTTCTTCCAATTGGTCAACTTGGCGAAGAAGCCCAAGAAGCCCGCAATAAAGACATTAAAAGATACAGAGAAAGTTTTTCTAGGAAGTTTTTAAGGCAACAGAATACGGAGGATATTTTTCATAATCTTTTGGTGTCTTCAGATCCCTACATTAGTAGTATGAAAAAAACACAGTCTAAAAAGTTAAAACAATACCCTACTGAAGTACTTCAATTTTTAGAAGAGCCTGAGGTAGATGAAAGTGTATTGAAATCATCTAACGAAGAATTAAGTGATTCAGATTTAAAAAAATGTTGTACTTTGGTAATATTTGTACATTTTACAATAATTTATAAAAACTGAAAATAAATAATTTTATTTCTTGTTTGCAATGATTTTCTCTTGCCATTTCAAACATTTATTTTGAAACTACACGAAATGTTGACAAATGTTTTATTATATTTTTGGATTATAACGTGAAGAGAGTACTAAAAATTAAATATGTATAGACTTATATACAAGTTCCACCTTGTACCACCTTTTCACTACAAAAAAATGTGAAAATTTCCTTTAGAATAGAATAAAGCATATTTTGTCGGAAAATTGTAGGGAAAATCGGGCATTGCAGTGAAGAACCAACAAATGTTGAAGTAAAGAATGTAATTGATTGCCATTGTTTGTAATTTACCATTAACTGTTATTAATTAAAATTTCGCCCCCAGAACAAATTCGCAAAATTCAGCCACATTGAATTTTGCTGGTATTCAAGGTAAATCCTCGAGTTAATCATTTGTTTCATTTTGGCTAATAACACCTGTTACCTGTTTATGTTTAGTCAGTCATCAACGTATTGCCAAGCCCAAACAATAAAATTATTTTTACCTATACTCCACTTATTTCATATAAGCACATAAAAAATTCTAGCATAGGCGCACAGATTATATAAATATATTTTGTGAATTTATATGTTGCACCGCCTGCCTATACTAGAGAACTATGCACGACTGAAGGTCGACAAAAGGTCGCCCTGCGAGCCCAGGTAAAAAAAAATTTATATGCTCATATGAAATGGACATAGATCGGATCAACCAGTTCAACCAAATTAAAAGTGAGGGTCTTAAAGTATGTGGAAACTTTGCAGTAACCTTTTTGTAATAACGTAGTAGAGGCCAGTTTAAAGCTTACAAGAAAATGACGTCATTCGTCGTATTTGCTACTTTTTTTATACACTATTATCGAATGATGATGCCATATTGACATAGATAAAAATATAATTCTCAAAATCATTTTTTTATTAAATATGGTCATTTGCAAACATCTTTTATAAATAGATCATTGTTACGTAATAACACAGAAACAAAAAAATGTTTTCCATTAAAAATTCTGCATTTTCGAGTTTACAGGGTGGGCAAATTTCGATGTTTGTATAGGGTAATTCGGTAACTGTAACAGATACAAAAAAATGGAAGACACATTCTCGATCGACAAATTCACTGCTGAAAACAAAAACTTGTTATCGTCTTTTGTTTTCGAGATATAAACAAAAGTTCGATTTTTCGACTTTTAGACACGTCAATATCTCGGTTGTTTGTAAAGTTATGAAAAAATAACTTTTACATTCTTCAGGCACTTTTATCTGTATACAGTGGCGTCAAGAAAATTAAAAAAAAAAAGGTACAACTTAGTTATGGCATAAAGTTATTTTTTTAAATGGTAATTACAGTTGGCTATGGTTTAGTTAAAAAGAAAATTTTTTCTTTCAAACTTGTATCATATGTGGAGCCGCTTTTGATGTTTAAGTATTTAATAGCGAAAATAATCTTTTAGTAGATTACTTTTTGTGTTTTTTTATATTTACTCCAAGTAGGTGTGTGTCATCTATATCAGTGTTTATCCGTTTGTCAGTAAATTACACATTAATAATTTTGTTTCCATCATAATTGCTCCCAATTTAATCGTAAAAGTGAAGATGTCTTACGAAAATCACGAGAAATATGATATGCTAGAATGCTTTATTCAAAGTAATAACAATTGTGATATTGCATCCAAAATATATTTCAATCGCTATCCAGAAAGAAGACAAACCTAATAAAGTTATTTTTAAGAGGTTAAAAGAAAATCTCACTAATTGTGGGTCCTTCAACAAGCCAAGACCAAAAAATCAGATATTTATATCAAATTTTATAATACTTGAAATTACAAAATAAAAATTCAAATTAAAGTAAATGTTCAAACTGTCCATTATGTTCGATACATAAATTACACCTCTTCATAACACTTTGAACTGCATTATAAAAACGCATATTTGAAATGGAATTCACAGTCTATAAATTTTTGTCCGAGTTAATTTATGTCGGTACTGATTTTCTTGAATAATTTGTCTTTAATGTGACCCCAAAACAAAAAATCCAGTGGCGTTATGTCAGGCAATCATGGTGGCCACCTCTCACTGGTCTGTTACTTCCCATCCAGTTATTTCCAAAATTGGTATTTAATAATTCTGAAGCGGTCCTGATATTATGAGATGGTGTACCATCTTGTTGGAAGAACTGATTTCTTGCCTCAATTAAGGGTAGATTGTCCATAAATTCATCAATAATTTTAAGTTTAAGATTTCGTAGTATCATTGGCCATTAAAATTTTCTTGATATGTGATATGTTAAAACACAATTGCCAATGTAGAGCACACCAAACACTAAAACCAAAGCGTCTCTGAGATCGTACGTCAACGGAACGGTGAGGGTTCATATCAGACCAATAGTGCTCGTTATGCCTGTTGAAAATTTCTGCACTGCTAATGTAGGCTTCATCTTTCCAAACTACATTTCTAGAGAAGAATGGATCTTGTTGACTTTTTTGATGATACCATATGCAAAACTCCAATCGTCGCTGAAGATCAGTTGGTTGCAGGTGGTGTTCTTTCCTTATTGTATAAGAACTGATTTTGTGTCTTCAAAATACCCAAAGCTCGACGACTTGAAATTGAAGGATTTGCAACCACCAATTCAAATTAAAGTTTCCTCAGCATCTTCAATGTTGTAATTTTTTGATCTTGGCTTGTTAAAGGACTCAAAATTAATGAAATTTTCTTTTAACCTCTTAAAACTAGCTCTATTAAGTTGTCATTTTTCTGGATAACGATTGAAATATATTTCGGATGCAATATGAGAATTGTTATTATTTTGAATAAAGCATTCTAGCATATCATATTTCTCATAATTTTCGTAAGACATCTTCACTCTTACCATTAAATGGGACGTAATTATGACGGAAACAAAATTATTAATATGCAATTTACTGACAAACAGATAAACACTGTCATAGATGACACACCCCTACTTGGAATAAATATAAAAAAACGCAAGAATCTTCTAAAAGATTATTTTTGCTATTAAATACTTACACATCAAAAGCAACCCCACATATGATATATAGTTTGAAAGAGAACAAAATTTCCTTTTTAACTAAACCATAGCCAACGATGATTCCCATTTAAAACTTTATGCCATTACTCGAAATTAGACCTTTTTTTTTAAATTTTCTCGACGCCACTGTATTACACAGAAAAAAGTGCCTAAAGAATGTAAGTTGTTTTTTCATAACTTTCCAAACAACCGAGAGATTGACATGTGTCTAAAAGTAGAAAAATCAAACTTTTGTTTATAACTCGAAAACAAAAGATAGCAAATTTTTGTTTTCGCAAGTGAATTTGTCTCAAAAAAAAAAGATTTTTTGGATCTCTTACAGTTACCGAGTCACCTTATACAAACATCGAAATTTGCCCACCATGTACACATAATTTATGAACAATTCTTTTTTTTCGAAAAATTAATTTTCTAGAGTGCGCCCTTCTTTATCGAAGTATTATGTAAACTGATGAAACTGTTTTGGAGTCACCTCCAAGGACAGAAATAAAACTAGGAGATTAATAAGTGTATAGGAGTTATGTATGTGAATATTGTTTCAAAACTTTTCGCATAGACTAATATTAAATATTTTTATTAAAATATCATTTCCATTTTATGGAAATGATAAAAATGTCTTCTACCTTCTACATTTCAAACGATAGTGTGACTCGTGCAAATTAATGTAGTCGTAAATCTGCGTTGGGATGAAACATAAATTGGAAACTAACTGATTACCAATAATATATTTTCCAAAAAAATATTTTATTCGTATATAGGAGTTTGACGAAGGTTGTTTTACTAATCTAGATTTTTTTATTTACCAAAACACTACTGTATTATATTCACAAACAATACAACTTTTAAGAAAATAATTATTTTCTGCACATTAGTAACCTACTGTTTCTAATTTAGGTTTTACTACAACATAAATGTGACTATTAATTTATATGAATCACAATAATTTGAAATTAATATCAATAAATGCATATCAGTTCTGAATGGTGGCAGGTAAATACCTCAACGCTTCACATACTTAGTATAAATAACGACATGCTTAGATGTGTCACCTCTGTTCAAAGAAATGATTTTTGATGAAAAACTAAACTCTAATGAACATATCAAATACTTAATGGCATTTCAATCAAATCATCTAAAATATTGTTTTCTTCCCTAAAATTTTTCCGTTACATCTACTAAAATTGCATTAAAATATACTTATTGAAATCTATCATATATTCCAGTCGTTTTTCAACATATTTTCAACACCAACCTGAATAATCATATAATGTTATAAACTAAGGGCACCGGTCTGAGGAAAAATGTTCCTAGTAGTATCCAACTTGATAAATATTCCACAAATTATTAGGGTATTAAGGGTTAAATTGTATATTAATAAAATTAACTAACTACTTATTTGGTTGCATGTTGCATTGGATTGAATGGGAAAATACTGAGAAAAACGTATATGCACAAAAATAAAGCACTAAGTATAAGAATCTGATTATTTTGTAATCAATATCCTGTTAATTTACATGTATATTTACCCAAATATAATTGCAGAATACATAATGATCTGAGTACTAAAATAATTATTTTTTAAAATTCCCCGTTCATTTTGGCACAATAGAATTTTAATCCAAAAATAACATTTGCGTTCTATAAATTATAAATACCTTATCAATTCCTCCGATTTAATATCAATTTCCTCAATTTTAATATTAAATTTTTGGTGATCTATATAGTCTTCATTTTCTATTTTAATATCAGTTTCAGCTTTTATGGTACATCCTTCTAGTATTTCACTATAGCTACCTTCCACTTCATTTAGATCGCAGTATTCATATTTTAATATGGGTTTTACTGTATATTGTTGGGCAATGCTTAAGTCTATTTGGCTTTTATTATCCGTTAATTCTAAGTCTGTATATTCCATTATTGTCTTTTCCATACCTTATCAATATCTGATAAAATTTAAAGTCTATTGTAATAAATTTAGACAAGTTTCGCAAGTTAAAAGTTCCTCAACATATACACGAACCGTCAGTTTTTTCAGGTCAAAACACAAAAATAGTTGAAGACATAACCTAACTTTCTTTAAGATCATCAGAATGTTTTTATCTAATGCACCAGTAGGGCTTAACCTGGTGTAGGAAAATTATAACCAATCGGTTTTTATTTGTTGAAAGTTATCTTCATTTTGAATTTATTCAATATACTATAACGTGGTACCAGTGTTACCAGGTTATTCAGTGTTTTTGCACCCGAGAAGCCCCAAAATCAATCTGGCAGTTAATTAAATCATTACGTAAATATAAATACTTCACCCGATATATCTTTAATATTCAAGTCGTACAACAGTAAAATCTCAGTATTTTGTAATTATAAGATTTTATCTGTCATAGTTACACTACGACACGTCTTATTTTGAAGAGAACGAAGTTTGATTTGACAACTACGACATAATCGAAGAAGAAGCAGATTGAAAACATCTCACAGACCTAATTTGTATTATGAATTCTGTTTTTTGACGAAGAAGATGAATACTTTCAAAATGTGGTTATGTTAGATTATCAAATTGAATTTCAATAAAACCAAATACCTCATTAATTTGACAGAACGTAATTATAAATGGTAGATAAAGAGAGACAAATATGCAGACTTCGCTTCGAAATAAACAATGGCAATTTTGAGTATATGACATTTTTGGGGTATTTTTTAGTGCATATAGTAACTCGATACTCTAGCGGCGGTATATGCTTTAAAGAGATTCCATATTTATCTACAGGGGATACCTTTTAAAATTGTCACAGATTGTGATAGCTTTCGATTAACCCTAGCTAAACGAGAAATTATTCCTAGAATTATGAGGTGGTCTTTTACTACAGAATTATGAATACACAATTGAACACCGATCAAATTTGCGCATGAAACATGTGGACGCACTAAGTAGAGTCCATAACATTTTGATACTTGAAGGTAATACTTTTGAGCAGACGTTAGCCATAAAACAGACTACGGACGAACAGATACTTAAAGTTAAAACTATATTAGAAAAATCTGAGCATCCTTTATTTGAATTACATAAATGGTCTGGTTTATCGTAAAACTAAGAACGATATCTTGTTTTATGTACCTAAAGAAATGGAATACCATATATTATATACTTACCATAACGACATGGGTCATGTCGGCGTAGAAAAAACATTAGAGTTGATTTCTCGTACTTATTGGTTTCCCGAAATGAGAAAGAAAATTAAAAATCACATAAATAATTGCCTAAAATGTTCAATCCCAAATCTGGAAGAGTTGCGGGATTTTTCCATAACATTCCAAAGGGGAAGTTACCCTTCGAATGTATTCATATTGATCACTATAGGCCTTTGAGTAAAACAAGTCATAGGAATAAATTCATTTTTGAAATAGTAGATGGGTTTTCAAAATTCATTAAGTTTTATGCTTGTAAAACAACTAACGTGCAAGAAGTCATTAAGTATCTAGAATCTTATTTTTGTGCTTATAGTAAACCAAAAACAATAATATCAAATCGAGGCAGTTGTTTTACTTCCCATTTATTTAAAGAATTTATGACTGAAAATGACATTCATCACATTTTAATAGCTACTGGTGCTCCAAGAGCTAATGGACAAATTGAAAGAATGAACAGATTATTGACTCCTTTATTAGGTAAAATTACTGACGAAAAACAAGTTTTATGGGATAAAGTTTTAAATGATATTGAATTTTGCATTAACAATACAGTAAATCGTTCAACTAAGGAAACTCCTTCAAAATTACTGTTCGGAAGAAATCAATTAGGAAAAATTAAAGATAACTTACGGCTAATATTAGAATCAATGAGTGAAAAAGAACTTAAAAGTTTAGAAACGTTAAGGTTTAGAGCGGCTGAAAATATTGAAAGGGTTCAAAATGAAAATAAACAATATGACAAAAAACATATAGAAGCGCACTCTTACAACTTGGGAGAGTATGTTATGATAGCTAATGTTGACACAACCCCCGGAGTTAACAAGAAGCTACTACCTAAATATAGAGGACCTTATGTCATTAAGTCTGTTCTTCCTAATGACAGATACGCAGTAACAGATATAATTGGTTTTCAGAGCACCCAGATACCTTACGATGGGGTAATTGACGCTTCGAGATTAAAACCTTATTATGTCAATTTAATATAAAGTAAATTGTTACGTATACTTACTTATTTTGACTTTTACACTTAATTTGGATTTATTTGTCTACTTATATTTACCTGAATATAACCATTTTTTGGAATTATGTATTTTAAGAAACTGTTATGTATTTCTTATGTTTCGACTTATGTGTGTAGGAATCCTTAATTATGCCATTATGTTATACTGTGATTAAAGTATCCTATAGTTATGTCTTTATCTTATGTTTTTATGCTTAGAATAACTTATGAACTTATGTTTAAGATTAATGTACGTTTTATGAGATCGAGGACGATCTAAGTCAGGTTGGCCGAGCTGTAGGGGAAATATTTTTTAAATTTAAATGTCCCGCCATATCGGCAGTTGGTAGAGCAAATAACCCTAAAGCCAGCTAACTAGAGAGAGAAGGAAGAGGATTAGGTCTCTATTATTATTATGAGGAGGTAATGGTGTAAAAGAGAATACTGTTAGATTTTACGAGTTTTATTAAAGTTGTTCTGTTTGTAATATCAGTTATTATTATTTTATGTGCTACCTAGCCTTCCTACAATGAATATAAAAATTGTAATTGATTTATTTGGGACAGTTATAATTGCTACCAATAACTAATAAGGGCGCCACGTATTTTTTATTTAATAGAAAATACGAAAAATATAATACCAAAATAGCTATCAAAAAACTCTAAAAACTTTTATATTTTTGCACACACAAGCAAGGACGAATAATTAAACAACAATTCAAAAATAATAATTTATATAACGAGTGTAAAATGAACAATAAACATTTAAGAATTTAGTTTACAATCTAAAATCTGAAAACAATTTAAATTTAATGAATATACTTATGAAAAAAAAATTAATTGATTTTTAATTAAAAATTGAACACAAATGGTTAACATTACTTCTTCTGACCAAAAAAAAATATTTTGATACCAATGGAAGGTTCTTACGTAACTTTGTTGTTGATCAACTGTTGGAACCAGACAGACTGACGAAGGTGAGGTTTTCGGGTGAATCTCCCTCGAGTACTCGGGTTACGACGTGGTGGAATAACCCTTGAATGGTGGGTCATCCTGATATCGAGATCACCAACAGCACTCCTCCATGCTATCAAATTTCACAAATGGTCCAACAGGAATACGTAGACTGGTATACAGTACCTCCAGGTATATTTCCCTCGTTGGTGGTCCGATGGCAGTTTACATAAAAAAGGGGAAAGAATGTAAGACCAGTGTCACAAAAATTTAATAAAAAAATTAACTACCAGGACTACTGAAGGTAGCCTGAGCAAATCATTACAGACGCAAAAGCACACTATGGAAGCAAAAATCCAAAAAAAACAAGCTGTGCAGTTTGACTAAATTAAATGTTTATAAAAAAAATAATAATGGAAAAAAAAATTAGTGAATTGAAAGATTACAACACGGAAAGCAAAATTATCTGACTGAATATATTGAATTTAGAAAGTTATGATTGTCGAAATGAGTTTATAAAAAAATTCAGCTATTTGAATGCTTGACAAAAAAAAAAACAAAAAAATTGATAATTAACTTTATACTGCTATGAATAAATATTTAAGAAGAAAAGTGCCTGAAGGGTACAATTCTTAGCAAACGATAAAAAAAATATTAAGGAAACGTAATATAAAAAAATGATAAATCTGTTTAGATAAAAAAAAAATAGAATAAGTGCCTGAAGGGCACAGTTCTAATTTCTCCCGCAAATTGATTCCAATCTGGACTGTTCGCACAAAAACAAAAAAAAATCGCTTTTTTGCCTTCAAAAGGACACAAACAAAATCTAATAATTAAGGTAGCAATAAGATAAAAAAATAAAATTAACACATGAGATACCCTGTATACTACTCAAACTGAGAGTTGCACAAACTATCGCAGATAGAAAGCTGCCACACTCTAGGTATGTGATCGTATTTAATTTAAGCAACAAATTAATAAAACTTGATCACGTACCTAGAGTGTAATAGGACCTATCCTTAGGCAGACTTCCTTCCCAGCGAAAGCCTGGACAAATTCTGGAAAACCCTAGCTCGGTGGAGCACTTCCAGGGATTCCTTGGGATTTGAGACGTTTGTGCAGCTCTTATTGGTCCGGTAGTCTCCTGGTTACCTAAAACCATACAAAAAAACGAAACAGTATCGTTTTCACAAAACTCTCTATTTAATCAGGGCCGAAAAAACAGGTGTCTCAAAAAAACAAGCAAAAAAGGTAACTGCTAACTACGCACGACTAGCCCAAATTTGTAACCTTATGGTTACGCTACGATAATTATTTTAAAATAATTACCCTCTACCTCAATTATTAAGCAAAAATTAAATTAATAAAATATAATTATTTCAATCTGATTTAGCTGAAAAAGCGAATCAATATTATTAAGAAACAACCACTTACTTGAACAGTCGAGACGTGAATGATCTCCTTTTTAACCTCGCGTGGCTTAGAAAACCAAAGCCTCAAAAAAACCGCGGGTGCAAGCGTGTGTTGCGCGAAGATAGATGCGCTCTATAACTATCGCGGCTGTTTGCAATTTATTTGAATGACAATAGAGGTCAAAGTGATATACAGGACGCATATTAAATATAGGCAAAAACCCAAAAGTACGGGATGTGCAAACATTTCGTTACATAATATATCATCATATTTAGCCAACAAATGAACGGTGGATAAAAAGTTACCATTATAATTATCATTGTCAGTGACGTCTTCGCGATGCCCACGAAATGCTTACATATTTTTCGTTAATATTAAAGTTGTGTTAAAAAGTCTGTCAATAACTTGTGTCCAAAAATCAGTTTCATATTTAATTAATTTTTCGTCATCATTATTTAAAGTATTTTTTCCTTTCCATATTTCATAAATAAAACAACAATTAATATGTGAATATGATAATGAGTGGTCTTAAATTTTTATTGATAATCTCAGATAATCAGAAATGCCATTTTTCGACCAATTATTTCTCATGGATGAAAATAACGAACATGGTTGACAATATACACAATTTTTAATGTTTGAGTAACATAACCAAATGTTATTATTTTTATAAAAATGTTGTTCGGAGCTCCTATTTTTATTATCTTTGGGATATGAACCCTTGGGTCTGCAAAGACTATTATTTATTATCAAATTTCGCATTAAATCGTTATGTAAAATATGTTATTGAAGTTGGATTTACCTTGTTAAAAAAATCGTAGCCGTCGTTGTAGCACTGCCAGCAGCGTTAACAGTCAACAATGAATCATCATCGGAATCGTCAATTTGCTCATTTTCAATCGAGGCGCTGAAAAAGTTTTCATTTTCCTTATGGTCGTTTTCATTTGAATAATTTGATTCACTTGATGATGGTGCTGCTGCATGTTCGCCCATTTCATTTTGATTTTTTTCAATTTCTTCTTGTTGGGTTGAAGTAGATGTAGATGTAGATGGACACATAAATGATGTTATTTTGTTATATTTTTTAACGTATTCTTCTTGTTGCTTTCTTTTGCGCTTCTTTGCCGCTCGGCTGGTCATACTTAAGGAGCTTGGATTAGGAGTCAAACTCATTTTCTTGCTGAAAAATTAATATAATTTTTTAATATTTAAATTCGAATTAATCGAATTTAATTAATTTTAAGCTTAATTTGTTTTATGGCAACTCTTGAAAATCATTAACACAAAAAAATTATGCACAATTTAAATAAAAATTAAATAAAATTTTCGCTTTTCATTAATCACACCGTATTTTATTTTTTAGAAAATAGGTATATTTTTTCCTTTCATTCTTCATAATTATATAATTATTTTGTGATTTGTTTATAATAGTTAAAACTTACCTTTTTAAAGTTTTGATTCCTACACAACATGAATAAAATTTTGATTTTATTTTAAGGTGTCCAAGGCACTTTTACTTTTGCACTTTTGTTTTCTATTTTAATTTTAAATAACGTGTCTCATGCAAGTTAATTCTTTTTTACATGTTTCCTCCCTCCCTTTTTGTAAAATTATTAAATAAACAAAGCCTGCCTTACCTTCTTGTTAGAACTGAAAGAAATTGCATCCAAGTTCGACGGCAATAAATAATTTAAGATACGCGACGCGGCTAGCTACTTAAAAAAAAATACACGTATTGCTTCGGCCGTCGGCGTCTCAAAACTAAGTAAAATATCTCGGCATATCTGCCATGGAATTAAAGTCGGATGTCGGGAAGGATTTATTATATTTTACAATGAAATACTTAAATAGAGCGGCTTTTCTTTTCTCTATTTTCTTTTGAACTTAACTAGTTAAACTACATATTATTAAATTCCTTCATTTAATTAAATTAAAATGTTATATGCAGAGAACACGTGCGGGTAATTGTGGTATAAATTTGTTGATGTCGGTACACAGATATAAGAAATATAAAAAACATAAAATCAAAAATCACCGTCACTGAATGATGCAGCCCGGCGCAGGTGTGGTGTGAGAGTAGGGCAAAACACAAACACGGTCCGTTCTACGGCTGTGTAGTTTTTATATTTCTTAAACTCCGCAAATCGCAACGATATGCACTTCTCCTCGTGGATATAGTGGGTAAAATAAAAAAACGTCCGCTTGTTTGATAGCGATAAAGACATCAAAGATGCAAACCCCGACGTTTCTTTCATCTTACTATAATAGCGACGAGGATAATTTTTTTATAATAATGATTAGTAACGCATCGGCCATCGACCCTCAGACCATTCCATAGAGATAAACAATAAACATAAAGAATCGAGAAAGCTGCGACCGGCGTTTGACTTTTTTTATTTGGGTTTTTACGTTGCACTCGACTCGGCCGGGCCCTAATGTGCTCGGGCCCCCCGCACCGCGGGGGCTGGCAGGGATAAAATGACGCCACTGAACCGACTTGAGGGTCTTCCTCCACATGAACTAAAATTTCTAGTTCTTGATCTGGAGTAATTCGTTACGGTCGTCCTACATCATTTTTATGGCGAAATGAACCCGTTTCTCCCAAATGACGAAACAGGATGTTGGAAAATCTTAACTGCCTTCTATTTGGATATTGCACTGAATATCTCCTAACTGTAGTACGCCCGCTAAAATTATTGTGTGCGTAAACACATCATATCCCTCAATTCTGCATTTGAAAAATTATTGTCGAGGAATTTTAAATAAAAAAATTAAAGAACTTGATTAACACGAGGAACACAAGAACAAAATTAAATGATTAAATGATGTACATGACAGAACTAAGACGTAGCCAAACCACACTGTTCAATAAATACAATTTGTTTCATTAAATTTGATTTTGTCAAAAAAATTATTGAAATCTTTAACGACAGATTCCTCGAAAATGGCTGGAGTTATCAAGTTCTACCAAGTGTAACTTTTTTACGTGGAAATGACGTCCTCATCAGATTTTCTAGTCAGAAGTATCACATTTCGTCAAAAAAAAAATTAAACAAATTCCTTATCAGATACAGCTCCTGCGGCGCTCTCTATGGTCTAACGTGATGTGATACATAAGTTATTGTATCTTAGATTAAAAAATGTTCCTTTCCCAAATTTGGTGAAGATCGGTTAAGAGTTAATGCAAAAAAAAACGAATAATATCAACTTTGACACTGTATCTTTTTCCACAGCAACATTTTACTAAAGCATATTTGGTTATATCCTCATATTTTGGTCCAAAGAACCTACCCTTGAACTATGGCCCATTATTTATGGTCCACCCCGTATGTATATATATACAATATATATATATATATATATATATATATATATATATATATATATATATATACGTGTATATATATATATATATATATATATATATATATATATATATATATATATATATATATATATATATATATATATATATATATATATATATATATATATATATATATATATATATATATATATATCGACGCTTAAGAAACAATACCTCGTATCTCCATTTTTGTCAAAACTCGGTTTAGAATTTTAAATTAATGTCCATTCCTATGTCCAACAGTTCCCAATATCTTGTAGCTCCAAGATTTATATTGATACCAAAAACTCTACTTAAAAATTTAAAAAATACCTCGTATAACAACTCGTATCTCCATGATCTCCATGATAAAAATAACATGTAGGTTTCATATCTATTAATAAGAAAACTTAGTTTTTTTCGTCTCCTGTAAAACTGCTAATTTGGAGATAAGAGGTATTGTTTCTTAAGCGTCGATATATATTATATATATATATATATATATATATATATATATATATATATATATATATATATATATATATATATATATATATATATATATATATATATTGTCATTTTGGCACCCATTTTGTATAATGGTTGTCAATGTAGCACCCAATTTTACAATACGGCACCCGACTTCGGGTGTCATTTTGTTTTCGCTTGCAAACGTCGTTTTCAGTGTAACAGTACCATCTACATGTCAGAAACGAAATTTCGACTGGGAGTCATTTTTGCAATTTTTATTTATTTTCATACAGATTAGTTCAGTGTGTTGACCGTCAGATGGAGCTGCTGTTAGATACATATATAATCTGTATAAAAGATTGATCATAATTATGGGGGAAATGGCACTATGATAATATAAGCAATAAGTGACATCCGATATCTGACAACACTGTACATTACATGAATGATGCCAATTACGAAGTTTTGAATAGTTTGTTAGTATTACAATAGAAAAAGGACTTACATAATTTTATTGTTTAGTGTGGTAGATGTAATATTTAAGGAAATTTGAGAAAATCTATACAAATTAAAGAAATATTTATTTAAAATTGCATTGAAAATATTTTAAAATGATCATTTCATTAATAAAACAGTAGGTAATAAAACATATTTGTGGAAATACACATGGTGTTAAATTTAAGCGGCTCATCATTGGAATGTCATCAAAGGTAATAAAGAATCTTAAATGTGATATTAAAACACTATGCTCGAATACATTATTAATATTTATTATGTTTATTTTATTACAATAGAAACATATGAGAAAAATATGTATTAATTAATTTTAGACAATTTTGATTTTGTCAATAGTTTGTGCTTAATAAATAATGCCAAATGATATGCTCAAAAGCAATCAGGTGATTTTCTTCATCTGCCAAATTTAATATTTAAAAAAATAAAATTCGAAAAATTGCATTATATCTAAGTTTTTGAAAAATGCTGAAGGGAGGAAGTTGTTTATTTTTCAATTTCATACAATTTTCAACCTTCTAGTAAGACTTTTATTTTTTTTTGCAATATTTTTAACGCAATAACATTTTTAACCTCGTTTTTAACGTATTAAAAGTGTACTAAAAATAATTAATGATTTCCTTTTTATAAATTGACGTATATTTACTTAATAAAAAAATTCAATGAAAGTGGGTTTTGCATCATGCTTGCTGAATTTTTATATGTGCATTGTGGTTTTTCGAAAAAGAAATGTATTTAAAACAACTTTTAATAACAAAAAGGCATTTAGGCGATGACAAGTAAAAATAAATGATTTTTTACAGGTTGCTTAAATTCGGTTGTTAAGGGAATGTATTAATTAGGTTAAAAAAATTGCAAAAAAGATGAAAGTTTTACTAGAAAATTGAAGGTTGGTATACGTGTATAAAATTGAAAAATAAACAACTTTTTCCCTTCAACATTATTCGAGAATTTGATACATAATACCATGCCATTTTTCGAATTTTCATTTTTTTTATTTCAATTCTGACATATAATGAGATCACCTGATTGCTGTTGAGCACGTCATTTGGCATTATTCTTTTAAGCACAAACTATTGACAAAATCAAAATTGACTGACGACTCCTTTAAAATCTTTTTACATTTTTTGTAAAAAATTCTCACACTCCATTTTCTTCAATGCTTTCTTTAATTTAATATGTTGTTGAAAGTATCGCATCATAATATTTTTTTGATCCTCTCGCCACCTTTGTCTTGTACCTAAAAAAATACGCAGCAGTTTTTATTATTATATATACGGTGTCCCGTAATAAAGTGCAAAAAGTCGATTCCTTGTCAAAAATTAAGATGGGTTTTTCATATGCAATTTTTTCATAATGGAGAATTTCAAAAATTTTGTCACCGTTAAGGCAACAATTCATCAACATTTTTGAAATTCTCCATTGTTCGTTTAATACTGTTCGGAGACGGTTTTTGTTTCTCTGGATATCTATTAGCAAATATTTCACATGTTCTTGATAAAACTGTTACATTCTCCATAGATTATAAACAAATTTAAATAATCTCCGTGGGTATAATTTAAGCGCCCCGGCATGGTAATTAATATTTTCCAAATGGTAAGTGACAGCTACTTATATTTGTTTAACACTCCACGCCATCATAGCCAAATAAGAGTAATTAAACTTAAATCCAATGCAAAATCCCCATATAAAAATATTGAATTGGCAATATTTCGAAAACTAAAAATTTTTCAAATATACAACCATACACAAACTTACCCTTATTTTTAATTGTAAATAAGATAAGATTATAAAAATTGGGGGTTTCCATTTGAAAAAAATTGAGTTTTGACAGTTTTCTCAATTTCATTTTTATTCTTATTTTTTGAACATTAATATTTACCAAAATATTATAAAAACTCTATTAAAGTAGGTCATTTTCAACAAAGAATCCAACCAAAATTAGATAATAAAGGCTTCCTTATAGAAAAAAATTGATATTTCTTTAAGGGCCTGCAAACGTCATATTTGACATAAAAATTGAAATATCTCTGAAACGGATGGGTTTAGGTATAGGGTGTCCCACATGTTTTTGACTCAGAATTTTATGCTATTTTCGAAAACTCTAAAATATATAGGGTGTCCCATTTAAAATAAGCAAGTTGACATATACTTCAGGTATAACCGGAAGTGCCACCATCATGAAAATATTTTAGCCGAGTTGCTTCCATCTACATTAGTTTACTACAAAATTTTCAAAATTTTCCAATATCTACTTTTCGAGACATCGATCGCCGCAGTTCGTCGTGGGACACCCTGTATGCTTCGTATATTGATCTTAGTTTGAAACTAGATGTATTATTTCTATTAACTATGTCCATTTAATAATGTTAATAAAAAGATGGTACTTACTTTTCTTCACTAATTCCAATATTCGTCGTGTTCTATCACTCATTTTAAAACAATAAAAGTAACACACCAAAGAACAATCATCAGAAATTCAATAGTTCAAGTCGCAATATGCATATGACATTATGAGACGTTATATTTTGAACACAAAACAAAAAATTTTGAATATATATGATACGCTTGCGCAGATTTGAAAATCAACAAGGTTGCGTTCATACCCGAATTTCATTAGGAGCTTACGAAAATTATATCTGAAAATTTGATGTTTCAAAAAATGAACTCTGAGAAGAAAATTTTAAGTGGAGTTGCTGCGATAGTAATGGACGGGATCGAGAATGAGGAGGAAGATGATAAATATTTGTAGATTATGGGGCAAAAAATAATTAAATTAATGGTAGTGGCTACTCGACCGTCGCGTCCGGTAAAGAGAATATAAGTAAGCACATGTATGCGTAAAGAGTCGGTGGATCACGGGATTGATAGTTGGTTAGCATGTGTGTGACAGCTGCTATTGAACCGCTCTAGTAAAATATCTTAAATTTAATCTCCTGGCCTAACATCGGCTGCTGGCCGCGTTATGGCAATTTAATATTGTAGTTAGTACAAATTTATGTGAAATCAAATAAATGAGATGATAATAAATAACATGTACATATCAATATCCAATAAAAACATTTCAAATTTTAAAAAAATTGTTAGCATGCGGATAGTTCTGGGTTCAAATCCAGTGTACTGAGTTTTTTTCTTCTATTTTACACTTTACAACTAATTTTATTTTATTTTGTATATCTGCGTAAGGTTAGGTTAGGTTGGGATTTTTATTCTGTCAATCTGCGTTAGGCATACACTTGCTCTTGCGGGCTGGAGCCACAGCCTTTTTATTATCCAAAGTGACCCAAATAATGGCCCAAGTATAGGAAAACGACCCTTTTTATGGATATTGCCCTTGCACTTCAAAGGTGAGGTTCTGCGGCTATCAAATAATATCAAAACGATTGAGATTTATAGGTTGGTAGGGTTGGGTAGCCACAGCCTAAATTAATACCTACCTAGGATTAACCTATTAACTACATGTTCAAAATATGGTGCCTGAATAGTGCACCACCTCTGTTAGGTGTCGTTCCTCCGTATTACTTTTCTATTAAGAAAGTACAAACTATTCAATAAATGATCAAATTGACCATCATAAAAAACCACAGTTAAAGAATAGCAAATTTTAATAGTTAGCGCAGGCGTAAAACTTCAAATCATCTTGATAATTGAGCAGGGTTGAATAGATCGTTCTAATTTTGTTTATCTGAGTGATCCGATATTGTCATAAGCTGATCAAATGGCCGCGCGAACTGAATATTTATAAGAGGTGTTTGGTTGTTCCGAGAACACAAAGCTAATTTTCGTAAACTCTTAGCAATACCGTAAACAATTCTTTGCTTCATTTCATTTCATTATGACTGGTTTGGGAAATTGCTATATACTGCCCAAACAAATAAACAAAACGAGAATTAAACTGATGTATAATATAGTAGTAGCGAATTTCTTTCATGTTGAACAAAGTGAACACGGGGACGGTAGCCTAGTGTGTTAGCGCGTTTAGCTTGCAAGCTGTACCTAGCGAAGTGGGTTCGAGCCCCGTTTACTGCGAAATAATTTTCATTGTAAAATTATCCCCAAGAAGTGGTTCGGACTCCACTATAAACTGTAGGGCTTAAGAAAACATTAAACTACAGCAAACAGAAAACATTAAACAATCAATAGACATCAAGAATTTGAAAAATATCTCGATTAAATTGGCTGTTTAGTAATTGCAATTAGTTCATTCAGCACGAAAGGAATCCAGCGCTGTCAAATAAACGCGGTTCGTACTAAGGGCCGAGACACCATGCATGAATATAAGATATGAAATATGAAATATAATTTCCAACACGTACCCGTATTGCAAGCACAATATAAATACATATTTTACATTGTGTGTTGGTGTTATGCCTCGAACGCTTTGCCTGCTTGTTTTTTTTTTCTAGGGGAATTATGTTTGACGGTATCTCAGCCTAACTAAACCTAAGTACACTGTCAGGCAGAATTTCATATTAGTCGGATCCTAACGCTCTTGACTGTTTTTAACAATTTTTATGGTACCTACTTATAATTTAGACAAAATATTCATTAACTCCATTAGGGCTATTTTGATTATTTAATATTACTAAATAAAATAAACCAAAAATATATATTAAGTAGGTATTTATTATTCCTATTTAATTTTTCATTTAAAACATAAAATAAAATAAAATATTGATATAAGGGTGGTGTTTGTGTGTGTAGGTACTAGGTACACTTGTTTTTTCACGTTGAAATTAAGGTGATGGGGATCAAATACGATACTGAGACGATATTTATCAGTTTCAGAAGTAGCGGACAGCGGGTAGTTGGCGCGGAGTCTTTGGCCTTCGCGAGTGAAGCCGTGGCAAGCGTTAGTTAGGTACATTATTAGAGAAAATGACATATAATTATTTCTCATTAAAAGTCTTCATTGCTTTAATTTTGTAAATTCCGCTACTAAATTGGTTTTCATGTAAATAGCTCATAGAAAATATTACACATAAGCAATCTCTATCTCTCCAGCCGTAGTAAAAAAAATATAAGAATATCAGTCATTTTCAGTAGACACGCCCTATTGCAACTTGGCAACATTGGTGGGTGTCACATTGATAAAAATTATGGTAAAATATATGCAACAGGTTATTAACAAAATTTAGCGAGGTGTCAGAATGACATTATTTTTCATTTCGATTATATACAATGTGGAGTCATAATGACATTACTTTACCTGGGTGTCACATTATGCAAAACTTAAATATATATATATATATATATATATATATATATATATATATATATATATATATATATATATATATATATATTGCAACACCCCCCGTCCAATTGCTGGCATAACACAATAAGCTGGGGGTTGTATTTATGACTATTTTGGAAACATTATTATTAAAGAAAGCGGTAGCGAAACATAACCAAAAACATTCTGAAGTTTCCCATCAGCTGTGGTTACATTTAAAACATTGTCATAAATAATAGGTATATTCAATGTTTGAAGTAATGAGAGTCCAGAGGAACCTAGTATTGAGGAATTGCTTCCAGTGTCTACCAAAGCTACTACGTCATGACTCGAAATTTGAACACTGAGATAAGGGCGATTATCATTAGGTTTTTTAGCAAAGAGAGGATTCACCGAATTATAGGACAAGAAGAAATCTTTTACGGTATTTAACCAGCTGTGCCATTCTGAAGCAGAGGTTTTTATGGTCGAGACTTTTTGCCTCTGGCTTTTTGTTGTCTCGTGTTGGGAGTTTGATGATGTGAAAGGTATTACGGAAACTATCGCTGATTTACGGAAAATAACTGGTAGTTTTTCGGGGGTAAAAAACGATGCTAATTATAAACGAATATCTTCTCATCTAACTCACTTGTCTGGTGGATTGGTTCGCTTACAAGCTGATACTGAAGATCAAGTGACCATGAAAAAAAATTTACAGTACCAAATCTTGGATTTAGAAGGTGATTTTGCTTTTAAAGTTGTTCCTACTGCCTCTACGCCAACTGAGGTTTCTCCTGAGCAATTGGACGGGGGTGTTGCTCTAATTGGCCCCACGTTGGGCGCCAATTAGTGCAACACCCCCCGTCCAATTGCTGGCATAACACAATAAACTAGGGGTTGTACTTATTGACCGGTAGCTCAGTGAGCAGGTCGTGAACAAGGGCTTAGATTGATTTGAGTTCTCACCAAAATCTAGGCTGGGCGCCAGGACTTTTGCAAGTACCAAATAATTAAAATTTTACTTTAAAAGGTAAAGATAACGTTAAAACTTGAATTCTGTTGGGAAGGAAGTTGAATAAAAAGATATTATTTAATAAAAAGTATAATAAGACTGGTATATGTACAATATTTACATTGGCTCAGGTTGAGGACCAATAAACTAACCACACAAAAAAAAATGATATGATGTTATTGAGAGAATACAAAAATTAAAATTACTGATCTCTTACAAATTTCTTCTGACCAAATAAAAACTTTCACTGAGGACGAAGATCTTACGTAACTTCTAATGGGTTAGTCCAGCGAAGGATTCACCAATTGCTAAGCTCTTAATGGGTCGGTGTTAGTTTGAATCACCACTGTCAGTATTGCAGTTGGATAACGCTTATCAAGAAGGAACCAAGCGCCAAAATGGCAAAAATGAGTTAATCGTACCAAACGACTTGAATATCTATTAACTACGTTTGTGTATAGATTTTTTTTTTTTAAATAATTGTACAAGAACCCTAAAATTGGTAGAAATATACCAGAAATTATTTCAAGACTGCTTCTTCAGTAAGTGGAGTATTATGTGTATTTTTGCATATTATAATTTATTTTTACTTACTGTGTTCATGTTTTATCTGCCAACAATTCTGACGTGATTATTTATGATGAAAATAAGGGGAGGCAAAATTTTCATAATTATATTTGCAGTACAACCTTGCAATATTAAAAGAGTTTCCTCTAAAATATGCAAATGTCACTTGGTTCCTTTTAGATAAGCGGTATCCAGTTACCCTTGAGAAAAAAATGCCAGTTGTATAAAATATCGTTTTCCTGCTCCACCCTGTACATAATGATCAGTTCGATCCACCAGTCATCTTCTTCTCTTGGTCCAGATATTTACATGAAAAGGGGAGTTTTATGAGATCAGTATTATAGGCAAAACAAAGTTAAAAGCTGTAACGCTTTGAATTGTCCAGCTACGTAGACAAAATATGAGTTAACACAAATTTACTGAGTAAATTGCAAATTAAACAAACTAGGATCGGTATCCCACAATATTTTAGGATGTTAAAGACTTCAACTAACTTAAGTATCAATAAAAGTTACGTTAAATAGAAAAAATACTAGTCCAACAAATAAACTAGGTGTAGCTATGATAATAAACAAAGTGAAATAGGTATTCACTATATGTTGATATTTTTTTACTAAAAGAAGTTAATCTTTAAGAAAATAGAATTTAGAATGTCTGTATACAGACAGACACTAGAAAGATAATGTAAATAAATATTTGCTCAGCTCAGCTACACCGTGCTGATGAAGACCAATTAGTCAGAAACACGTGTCCACGGTTTGCATCTTTCTGCCATTTGCAATTTTTGCATTTTCCACCGTGCACATTTTTTTCTTTATGCGGGCGTACCCGATAATTCATTGTTTATATATATATATATATATATATATATATATATATATATATATATATATATATATTAAACCTCCCAATTTGATTTCAATGTTAAACTAATTATCTAAAATTAAGCAAAAAAAAAACCATATCACTTATTATTGGGGATATGAAATTTTATATGATTTAGAATACTGCCAACTACCAACATTTAAACATATTATCCGAATAAGGTTACATATCCACAATAATTAAAAACGTATTTTGAAAAATAAATTTTCCACATGAACACACAGTTTGTATCCTTTGTGCGGGCCTGACTCATGATGCTTTTGCTTATTATACTTTTTCCAACACCAACCTTCCATCCTCTATTATTTTATATTGCTTGAGTAGGAAATTCCACGCCTCCATGGCAATATTGTCTCTCGCCCTGTAAACACGGATTTTCAATTGCAGCCACAAATGAGCGATTGACTCCCTGTCAGTGGTTTTCATTTGTGTCGATATCTTAAATTGTGCTCATCTTTTCAATTTGGCAGTACCCTGCCGACAAGGACCAAAAGTCCGAAACACATGTCCACGGTTCGCATTATTTGTGGCAGCCTCACCCATGATACTTTTTCTTATTATATTCCTTCCCACAGCATACACATTTTTATAAGCTAATATGTACAATTTAAGATATTTTGTATCATATACATGTGGTTTGCTACTTGTATTTTATTCCTTTTGAGAGTTTTTTTATGAGTTAGCATATAAAGTTTAAGAAATCCGAGAAGAAGCCTCGTTTGTATTGTTTCATATGAACACTTAACACTTGTGTACCTTTGAATGATGGACCAACATATACCTCTTAGTTTTTGTCTCAAATGCACACATTTCACACTTATATTTTATTCTCTCTGAAGGAGTTTGATGGGTCAGTATATGCACCTTAAGATATGCTTTACGTTTTGTCTTAAATGTACACATTTTACACTTGTACATCGTTATCTCTGAGGGATCTTTATGTGTCAACATATGCCTTTGAAGACATCTCTTTAATCTTGTTTCATATGAACACCTTTCGCACTTGTATTTGTGTACCTTTGAAGGACTGCTGTGGATCGACATGTGCAGGTTAAGATATTTCTTTACTTTTGTTTCATATGTACACATTTCACACTTGTACATTGTTACCTCTGAAGGAATCTTATGGCTTAACATGTGTATATTCAGAGAACACTTCTGCTTCGCCTTATATGTACATAAATCGCATTTGTACATTATTATTTCTGAAGGGTCTTTATGGACTACCATGTGCCGGTTAAGCGTATACTTATATATTGTTTTATATGTGCACTTTATACATGTGTACATTCTCACCCCTAAAGGATTGTGGAGTGACGTGTGCAACTGAAGATACCTCTTGTCTTTTGTCTCAAATTCACACATTTCACACTTATATTTTATTCTCTCCGAAGGAGTCTGATGGGTTTGCATGTGCTCGTTAAGATTTCGTTTACGTTTTGTCTCGTACGTACACGTTTTGCACTTGTACATCGTTACTTCTGAGGGATGTTTATGGGTCAACATATGCCGTTTGAGATATCTCTTTTGTGTTGTTTCGTATGCACACATTTCACATTTGTGCATTGTTATTTCTGAAGGATTTTTATGGATCCACATATGCCAAGTAAGATGATTCCTTTGCCTTGTCTCATATGTACATATTTCACATACGTATGTTCTTACCTTCGATGGATTTTTCTTATTTGCGCACATATCACACTTGTATACTGTTATATCTAAAGGATTTTTATGAGTCAACAACATATCCGAGTTAAGATCACTATTTTGTTTTGTTTCATTTCCACATATTTCACATATGCATTTTATGGAAGAAAGAATTTCGTGAGTTGACCCATGGTTTTCAATTTCGATCTTACAGTCCGTATTAAATGAACACGTTTCACACTGGTATGAAACCATTTTTTCACTGTCCATTGTAATTTCCTGAAAACTGAAAAAAAATATTCAATTTTACGTAGTACAAGTGTAATAGCTATATCAAAATTCCACAAAAAAAACATGTTACTGATGTGTGCTCATTAAATTGTGTTGTGTTGAATTTCTGTTGTCGCATAAAACAGTAAATAACTAGTGTCTTACAAAACCAAAATTTCTGAAATTTGGACTACAAAGTAGCTAATGATTACATTTTTCCAAATTTTATTGAGTGCACACTAACAACATTTGTTACAACAGTGTAACTTGAATATTGTGCTATAATAAATGAATAAACAACCACAAAAAATAAACTCTTCAAAGAAATTTTAAGATACAGAAAAACACCTTATCAATGTATCTAAAGAAATGAAACAGGGTCGGACTTAAATATTCTACACAAAATGAGTAAATGCTTAAAATGCGATGTTCAGACACTGATCTAGTAATTTGTGATAGATGTAACTCAAAACTGGGTCAGACCTGTACCCAACTAAAATCAACTGAATTGAGAGCAGTGTATTTCTAATGAAAAATTGGTAAAGGCACCCCAGGAAATTTCCTCAAGACTCACTTAAATTGATGAGAAGCTTCACAAATCTGCAAGAGCAAATAACAAATCTCCACAATGATCTCGCATTCTAAAGGAAACAAACATTGATCTGATTAAGCTTTTAGATAATAAGTGTAAATCCGAATGTCCACCCTGTCAACAAAATAATACACCCATCTTTGAGGTGCCTCACAAAGTGCCTCAATCACAACAGCTGTTAAAGTTTGGAAAAGGGAAATTACCACAACACCCATCACAAGTAACTAAAGATAAGCGAACATATGCTAAAGCTTGCAGCCAAAATGTGGATACTTCCCCAGTTGCAAGTACGTCAGCCACTCCCAAACTACAAGTAACTACTCAAAGAGATAACGTGGAAATCGAAAGTACCATCCCAAGCCAGGTGGCTCAAAAAGAAAGTAGTACATCTAGTTATGCGATTCCTGAAGATAGTAGTATGAAGGAGGATGAGAATGGTTTTCAATACCAAAGAAGAAATAGATACAGGAGAAATAGAGGGGGTGGATTTAAGAAAAAACTAGGTACTGGAGAAGATGAAGCAGATAGCAGTGGTTTTTCTGGTATTGAGAAAAAAGTGTGGCTGTATATATACAGATGTAAGAGATCATGTAAAGCTGAGGACATAAAAGGATATATAAGCAAAAACCAGGTTTTGAGAAGATCATAGTGGACGCAAATGAGCTTGTAACTAGCGACTCTAAAAATAAGTGCTTTGTTGTTAGAGCACCGTTTCAGAAAAAAAAGAAACGTATACGCCAAACTTTTTGGCCCCGAAACGTGGGTTTTAAACACTTTGACTTTAAGAAATTTAAAGAATATGAACAGGGTGATTTTTTATAAATAATATATTGGACTTATCTGTAAGAAATAATCCTCAAAAAAATCAGTTCAATAATCTAAAACAACGACATCTTAATATAAGGTCATTGACGAACAAATTTAATGACGTAAAGCTCTTGATTGAGGATCATAATTTTAATGTTTTTGCTCTGTTCGAGACTTGGCTTAATCACAAGACTCAAACTGATATAATTGATTTACCAGGTTATAATTTATTTCGTAAAGATAGGGATACTAGAGGACGAGGCTTAGTAGTTTATGTTGTCTTTACTTAAATGTAAAATTCTAGAACCTTTAGGGGATACTCCAGTCTTAGAGCAGCAATGGTTAGAAATTAATATAAAGCAATCCAAATTAGCCATTGGGGTTGTCTGTAGGCCTCCCAATTTACAAAAGGAGCACTTGTCTGAAATGGAAGCGGTAGTTAGATTTCTAGATATAAATGGGTTTACAAACATTATAATTCTGGGGGATTTTAACATTAACATGTTAGATCCAGTAATATTTTTAATAATTTACTTAATGTCCTCGTATTACATCAGTTAATCAAAGATCCTACTAGAGTCTCAGGTGAATCACACTCACTCATTGATTTAATTATTGTCAAAAATGATCTTATGGTTAAAGACTCGGGTGTCGTCGATTGCAGCTTATCGGATCATAACCTAATTTTCTGTGTAATTGACTTTTTATATGAAAGTAATACCACAATAGTAAAAAGATTTAGGGACTACAGTAACTTTGACACAGATAACTTCAAGATGGATGCCCAATTAATAGATTGGAATTATATATATTTGATCCGAAATATACATGACAAGGTAAAATTTTTTAATTCTTGCATTGAAGACTTATTTGACAAACATGCTCCATATAAAAGTCTAACACTTAAAAGAATTAAACGTAACAATCCTTGGTTTACTCCAACTTTAAAAGAAATCTTAAAAATTAAAAATAAAGCTTGGTGTCGAATTATTATAACTTTGCACTTAAAGAGAAAAAATATTTTTCAATAATTTTATTAATGCTAATACCCAAAATCAAAAGAAATTATGGACTGGTTTAAAAAGTTGGGGCGTAGTAAGTAGACCAGACCACTCTGAGTTGCCTGAACACCTAAGTAACGCGGATTTATTTAATGAATTTTTTGTGAACTCATCTTCTAACAATCATCCAATAGATGAAAATAACACTCTACTAAATCAAATACCTTCATCCAATTCAAGTTTTCATTTTCAGCCTGTAAATGTTGAAGTTATTAGGTCACTTTTATTTAAACAGAAAATCAATTCTATGGGTATAGATAATATATCATATATCAGCTAAGATGTTCCAGCTATCAAGCGAATTTTCCTTAAATCCACTCACTCATATCATAAATTGTTCCTTTGAATTAGGTATCGTTCCTGATCTTTATAAAACTTCCATTAGTCGTCCTATTCCTAAACTGCCTCTCCAAAAGAGATTTCTGATTACAGAAATATTAATCTTCTTTGTGTATTTTTGAAGTTAGCAGAACGGGCCATTTATGAACAATTAGTGCAATACCTTAATACCAATAATATACTGCCATCTAATCAATCGGGATTTCGTAAAAATTTTAGCACAACTACTGCGTTAATAGCAGTAACTGATGAGATAAGTCAAGCCCGTGATCAAAATAAAATTACGGTTCTTACTTTACTGGATATGTCCAAGGCATTTGACAGTGTAAATTTTGAGCTTCTGCAGAAAAAAAACTAGAAATTTATGATATTAGTGGTGTCTTAAATCATTGGTTTAGGAACTATCTGTATCATAGGTTTCAGATAACTAAATTAACTGATACAAACTTATCTCAGGAATTGGAATTGTTATCGGGTGTTCCACAGGGCTCTGTCCTGAGACCTCTCCTTTTTAATATATTTACATCTGATTTACAGTTTATTCCACAATAATCAAAATTACATTTATATGCTGATGATATCCAGCTATACATAACTCTATCCTTAAATGACCTTTGGCAAAAAACTGAAAACTTGAATTCGGATCTAAGAAATATCGTAAAATGGTCTCAAAACAACTATCTCCGTATGAATCCAAACAAAAGCCAAATAATTTTAATGGGATCACAGCACAGGGTAAATAGTATAAAAGAACTAAATCCGGTTTTTAAGTTAGGCGAGTCGCAGTTAGAAATACGATATACTGCTAAAAACTTAGGAATCTTGTTTGATTCACAACTATCGTTTACGAAGCATGTTTCAAAAATAATCAGTCAGTCTTACTTGAAACTTAGACATCTCTATCAATTCAAAGATTTACTGCAAACGAGGATTAAAGTACAACTTGTAGAAACCATAGTTTTGTCGATTTTTAACTATGGAGACTGTTTATACGGACCGTGTTTAAATGCAGTGGACAAAAGGAGACTTCAAGTCATTCAAAACTGTTGTGTAAGATTTGCATGTAAAGTGCAAGTTAGAGAACACATAACTCCCTATTTTAAGGAGTTAAAGATGTTACGACTAGACGAACGTCGATTTCTTCACTACTATTGCCTAATAAAAAAAAAACAATTGATACTCAAAATCCCAGTTATCTATATAATAAAATAGAATTTAGACGTAATGCCCATAGCAGTTATATGGAACTCTAATGATATCAGTATACCTAGGCATACCATTGCTGTACTCGAAACATCATTTTCATATCTAGTTTCTCATATATATAATCAGCTATCACCACAGGCATTTCAGACAAGCCTTGCGTCCTTCAAAGAAAAATTAAAAAATAAATTGCTATGTAATGATTTGAGTTTTATAGCTATTCAAAAATTCTAATTCTTTATTTGCATTTTGTAATAAAAATTTGAATTACTATGTTAGGGTAAGGTTTATATATCAGTTCTCTGGATCTTATCCTTTTGTGTTTATATTATATTGATATTGTACAATAAATTTATTTATTATTATTATTATTAAGTAGACAAAAACATAGGACCACTATGTAAAGAAGTCAGTCTAAATTAAACAACCGTACCTGGGTGAGTTTTAAATACGTAGTTATATTTTAACCCGCAATTTATATCGTCGAATACGATTCAGTCAAAACCATTTTTTTTAAAACAAAAAAAATTGATTTGATAATTTTTTCGCCCTCCAGCAACTGACATTTTGGTGGTCACTGGATAACTCTCTAAACACCGTTCACAGAAATGACGTAAGTAATAAAAATAACCAGCTTGCTATTGAAGGCAATGTGGCCACTACCAGAGGTCGTCACAATTATCCCAATCCCTCTGATGTTTTGTTTTCTTGTTTGAGTTTTGTTGATGCCAAAATGTCCGCCAGATGTTCCATTATGCACTTCCTGGAATACTTTTGGTATGCGACACCTGGGAATTATCAACCTCAAAGAAATTTCCTTCGCGTCTGGATTTTCCCAAGCTCTTTTCAACAGTCCATACTCTACTCTAAATAAATTCCATTGTGCGCACAAAGCATTCAATCCCATTGCCTTGTCTGAAATGTTCTTTCAGCCAGATCGGGCTCCTCTTTCTTTCCATTCCAGAATAGGCCCAGTTTCTTGACCTTTTAATCGCTCTTCTCTTAATGTCTCTTTTGTCCAATCGTCAGGAACATCAATTTTAACAGTGTTTACAATTATTATCCCTTATTGTTTTTCCACTCGGTGGCAGTGCTTGCAGTCTTCCCGACAGGGTCTTCTGGAGAGAGCGTCTGCATTTCTATGGGATTTTCCAGGACAATGTTCGATTTTAAAATCGTACTGCTGCAGTTTTTCTATCCAGCGAGCCAGTAGGCCTTCCGGAGTCTTCAATTGCAATAACCACTTTAATGCAGCATGGTCGGTCCGAACTTTAAAATGTTGTATATATAGGTACTTGTGAAAATGGTCTATGGACTTGACAATGGCCAATAGTTCCTTCCGTGTCACACAATAGTTAAGTTCTGGCTTCGACAACGTCTTGCTGAAGTACTCAATTACTTTTTCCTGTCCAATTTGGGAAAGAACACATCCAAGTCCAGAATTACTGGCATCCGTGTCTAATACGTAGAGACCTTTTCGTTCTGGGTATGAAAGAACCTGACTCGAACACAGTGCTGATTTTAGTGTTCTGAATGATGTTTCGCACTGTTGTGTCCATTGGTACTGAACCTTCTCTTCTGTAAGCCGGTATAGTGGCTTCACAATATCAGCAAGTCGTTCCACAAATCGTCTGTAATAAGCGCATAGGCAAAGGAAGCTTCGTACTTCGTGAACATTTGAAGGCCTCGGCCAATCTCGTACTGAGGAAATCTTGTCTGGGTCTGTTCTTATCCCCTCCGAAGACACGACATGTCCTAGGAATTTGACCTCTTTCTGGAATATTAGGCACTTTTTGGGATTCAATTTCACGTGTGCATTTTTAATTCTTCCAAACACTTCTTGAAGGTTCTTCAAACGTTCCTTAAAATCCCGTCCCATAACCATCACATCTTCAAGATAAACTAGACATGTCTTCCAAGTTAGTCCTCGTAGTACCAGTTCCATCAGTCTTTCAAAAGTCACTGGCGCATTGCACAGGCCGAAAGGCATCACAGTGAATTGATAAAGGCCACTTCCTGTCGAAAAGGCTGTCTTGTCTTTGTCGTCTGAATGAAGTCCCACTTGCCAATATCCACTTCGAAGATCTAGAGTGGAAAACCACTGTAAACCTGCCAGCGTACTTAGTGTGTCATCAATTCGGGGTAACGGATAGCTGTCTTTTCTTGTGGCGTCATTTAGCTTCCTGTAGTCGTCACAGAATTTTAAAGTTCCATCTTTCTTAGCAACCAAAACTATTGGCGACGACCAAGGACTGGTTGATTGCTCAATAACCCCGTCTTTAAGCATCTTCTGTACCATTGCAGAAGCCTCTTCTTGTTTTGCTAATGGGAGCCTCTTAGGTGGTTGACGAATAGGAGCTGATTCACCAGTATTTATCCGATGTTGCACTATGTTGGTGTTTGTAAGAGCTTCTGTGTCCTTTGCAAATACTGTACTTTCTTTCTTCAAAATTTTGAAAGCTTCTCTATGTTCATCTGTAGTTAAATGTTCTAACTGGGCATTTAACATTTTTACAACTTCTTGGTCCATATCTGTAGACGAAGCTCCAATGATTTGTTCTTCACATCTCGCAATCCATGTGACTGGTTCGTAGGTGCCAATTGCTTCGCCTTCTTTGAACGTCACTGAGTGTGAATTTAGGTTAACCAGTCTAATCGGTATCTTATCTGTAGTCTGTCTTAAAGTCCTTGCCAGGATCACATGGTCTGTCATTTTAATTGAGTCATCCTTTTCAACGAGGCCAAAGTGGTAACCCACAGAATTTTCCTCCAGGACTGCTTCAATTACTTTCTCTGTTCGTGCAGGAATTATTATCCTCGAAGTTAGTAGCCTAATATTATGGAATTTTTCATCTTCCGTTGAAAGAATAATTTCTTCATTTCCAATCCTGAGAACTCGTTCTCCAACGTCAAGTACAAATCCATATTTTTCCATAACGTCTAATCCTAAAATGAAGTCATCTGTAATGTCAGCTACGATAACTTGGTGTTTAAAACATAATCGGCCAATCTGCAGCTCCATGTCGACTTCCCCATGAACCGCCACCCTATCTCCCCTAGCTGTCCGGATGACTAATCCATTCTGTCTTTACTTTGAAACCCGTTATGATTCCTGCCTGTATTATTGATGACGTAGCTCCTGTGTCGATTGTGAGCACACATTTCTTCTTATTTACATAACCGTCCAACAACAGACTACTTTGAACTCTCCGAAGTTGGGAAACTTTTATTTCTCGGGGGTCACAACATTTCTTGGCCAGCGCAGCCCCCAAATTGCCAGCCACCTTTAGTTTTCCTGTAGCTCCTCAACCAGAGCAGCATTTACCATTTCTGGGCTGCGTTGACGGCAGTTCCTCTCGACATGGCCCACTTTGCCACACCTATAACAACGATTGCCTCCATTCCGCCTTCCACTACTTTATTGTTGGTCTTGTCTCTGTGGGGAGTTCGATTTTGTCAATAGTTGGGTCATCATCTTGTGTAGATCAGATATCAGGTTTTGTGTTGTGTTGTCTGGCTTGTCTTTCTCCACACTCACAGCTCGTACTCTCTCAGTCGTATGCACAGACGATCGCCGGAGACTCGCCGGCGACGCACCGCGATTTAAACTCGGGCGAAGCTCTGGCGAATCGCTGGAGAATGACGCGGACAGCGTTTTCATTGCAGAGTCGATCTTTCACGTGTCTCCGCGCTGGCGAATCTACAGGAAGACTGATCATGCGTATTTCGTTTGTTTACACATTTACATGAAGAGCACGTGTTGTATAGTGAAGTTTTATATTCTGTTACACCATGGCTGTGAAATATTCCGTGAGTGATAAGAATATGTTTCTTCAAATTTTATCGAATCATAAAATAATTGAAGATAAAAGAACAGATACCTACAACATAGAAAAAAAGGAAAAAGCTTGGGAGAAAATTGTCGCCGAATATAACGGTGTAGCAACTGAAAAAGTAATTGTAATAGTTAATACAAGACATAATTATTATAATAATCATGATTCCATTTAAAGGGGGTGATAATTTAATATTGTCTAAACATCGAAATTTCCGAATTTCGACGCCTGATTTACAGGATGTTGCTAAAATGATATTTCCATAAAACGAATTTTAATAAAAAACTAAGTCAAATTTCAATGTCTGTCAATGATATACAGGGAATGTCGTAAACAGATCTAAAAAAACATTACAATTTAGTTGTTTTGACTTAATTAAATTAAGGAATTAGTTAAATCTGACACCCTGTATTAATTACTATATATAAAAAAATCTTTTTAGAGATCAATTGCTCAACTTAAAAGGTTATGGGATAAAACAAAAGAAATAGAAAACAGGCGCTTGCCAATGATAGGCGGGAATTGATGGCTACAGGGGGTGGACCATCTAAACCACCACCTTTCCCTCACCCAGAAATTGACAATATAGTTCCACACTTGGAATTTGAAATCAATGTCACAGATGATTCCGATGGAATAATTTTAAACAATAATGCAGGAGGTGTGTATATGAGTATACCGGGTGATTAAGGTTGGTATTCGCGCCCCTGTATCTTTTTAATTTCAACTCGAAAGTATAAAAATCTTATATATTTGCAAATCGCTTGTAAATCTCTATGAAATGACGCCCTTGAGGCATTTTTTTTTTAATTACATTTGTCAAAGTATCGCTAGTCAACTATTTTGTTTCAAATAGCATGCTATATTTTTTTCTCTATTATTATACAGCTTTATACTGCATTCAACTGTATAAAACAAGTTTTACTTCGGTAAGTAGAATAATAATATTAAGAATAATACCATTTTGAAAATGTAATTGTATTGTAACCATCCTGAATTACCCGGTATATTGTATATTACGAGAAGGTTATAATAATAATAATAATTTATATATATATATATATATATATATATATATATATATATATATATATATATATATATATATATATATATATATATATATATATAGTATCAGTGGTACGGGTTATCCAAGAAACAATCCCATCAGAAACATATATCTCTGATATGCAGTCAGAGGTACAAGAGGCAGCCACAGAACTGTCATCTGCCTCCGATGTTAAGTCAGCACCACAAACTGTACAGGAGTTGATCCCAGGGTCATCGTCTAGTTCTGATAAACGTAAAGTAGCAGGTATTTAATTTGATTCTTCAGCTGTTTTTTTTTAATTTATGTAATTTTGTATCAGCTGTCAAAAAATCAGTCATCCCCAAACAAACTAATGTGGACAAGTTAACGGAAGCGAGACTGCAATTAATTAAAAAAGAAGATCAAATGGAAGAGTTACATGAAGTGCGAATGGAAGAAGCTTGTTACAAAAGAGAGGCAGCTAGGCTTCAAATTATGTATGAGGAAATGAAACTTAAAAAAATTCAAAGTGATTAATGTTTTATTTAAGAATTTTTTTATACTTAATAAAGACAATATGACAATAAAATGGCATTAAATATTTTACAGAATACTAGTATTGACTAAATTAGGCACAACATAAGTGAAACTTTTACCTTAAAGTAACTAAATCCAAATAAAAAATGTGCAACATTTACATATTGTAAGTACATATTGTAACAAATATCTGTTATATTATTTACTTTAGTCAAAATAATTATGTACTAAATTTGCTCTTATCACATTACCAAAACCTTCATTTACTTTTTGGAAAGGAACTTCTGGAAATTCATCGTTAATTTGTATAGGTTCTTCCACAATTTCACGATGAGCAACCGCGATGTTGTATAAAACTGCACAAGCAACAATAATATAACAAGACGTAGAAATTTTAGTACCAAGTCCATGACGCAGACAAGGAAACAAACGCTTTAACACACCAAAAAGTCTTTCGACGACATTCCTTGTGTGAATCTGTGCACGGTTATAATTTCTCTCACCTGGAGTACGCAAATCTCGAAATGGCGTTAAGAGGTAAGGCAAGCATGGATATCCTGCGACACCCAGCAAATAGCCGGGCAGTTCTCTTCTTTGAAACTTGCCTTTTACAGAACTCCTATCAAAAATATGACTGTCGTGGTAACTTCCTGGATATCGTGCAACAATGTCGAAGATTTCCAATCTCGGTCCAGCAATAACTTGTACATTGATTGAAAAGCTCTTTTTCTGTTCCTGAAAAGTTCTGCATGGGGTCCTCCCGGATTGATAATGGAGATGTGGCTACAGTCGATGCATCCCGTAACATTTGGAAAATTAGCAATTCTTTTAAATAGATTTTGGGTTTCTTGTAATCCTTCCTCATTATGAGGAAATTTTATATAATTACGGCTATGTGCTGAAATTCTTCGCGTAAATCGTTTTATGCAACGGCTTACAGTCGCTTGGTTAAGCCCCCTTAAATCTCCACACACTATCTGTAAATACTATAATCTAATAATTAGGTAACATCATTTTATACAGAACATTTTTACATATATTATTTTTTTAAATATTAGTATAGTACCTGAAAACTTCCGCTTGCATAGAAACGCAATGTTAAAAGAAGGCCAGTTAAAATAGGAACTGGTAATCCTCTGTTTGTGATTGGCTCGGGGATCTGGACCATCGGCAACAAAATATTTCGCACATCTTTGCTAAATCTAAGTCGCATTTTAAATTGGGTTTCATGATATACTTCCATAGGGTTTTCCATGTCTCGAATATATTATCTAAAACAAATAACGTGAAACAATAGTAAAATATAAAATAAACTCAATTTTAATTTTTACCAATTTACATATAAATTTTCATTATTTGGCTACTTACCGTCGAGGTATATGCATTTCTAATAAGTCCAAATTATCTCTATTTGCATTATATATCATATCTAGATCACGTTCCATTTTGAAAAATAACGTAAATTGTTACACCTGTTGTCTAAAACAAATTCAGCGAATCTCTGGAGATGCTACTGACTATCTCTGACGTTTTGCCCGAAGTTTATGTCAATACACACGCGCGTCGTTGCCGGTGACCGACTATGCATAAGAATTCTCTTCCAGCCCATGGAGAATCGCCGGCGAGTCTCTGGTTAATCCCCCGGCAAATCTACGGAGATCGTCTGTGTATTATGATTTTCTTCCAGCGAATGGAGAATCGCCGGCGAGTCTCCGGCGATCGTTTATGCATATTGCTGTCTGATTTGATTGTGTGGTATCCTTATAGGCAGCCTCAATCTCCAGTGCATGTACTAAAGCCTCACTACTAAGCTTATGCCTGATCAACTTAAGAATTCGCCTAACTTCCTAGTCCCTTACTCCATCAATAAATGTACCAACTGCTAACTACTGTTGAAATTCCATTGGTGCATCAGGATAGACTAGATGGACTGATCTTTCTACCACAGCCTCGAACTCCTTAAGGCTTTCTCCACCTCGTTGTCTGCGTGAATTGAGCTGAGCCTGATATACTTGGGCGAGATATTGGTCGCCATATCTTAGTTCTAACGCTGCCTCCAAAACGCGTTTTGTTGCTGTGCGGCAGGAATTGTTTGGAGCAGGTCTAATGCTTGGCCCCTTAGTGCTAATACCAATGCTGTTGCTTTTTCCTCATCGTTCCAGTTATTTGAACGTGCAGTTGCCTCAAATTGTCTCTTATAAGTTGACCATGAACTTTGACCGTCGAAGGAAGGTGGTTGTAACCTAGCACCAGACGACAGTACTAGTTGGAAACCATTCTCTCTTAACTGTTGTTTGAGTCGGGCTACTTCTCCTCTGACTTCGGTTATTTCCCCATCAATTTGGCTGACTCTTCCCTTAACTTCACTGACCTCTCCTTTAACCTCATTAACTTGTCCTTCGACTTCACAGACTTTCCCTGCGGCTTCAGTGACTTTTTCGATAACATCTACTTTAAATTTTTCAGTGAGGGAGAAAACGGCTGTCTGCTGTTTATCTAGGCTTCTTTTGAAGTCTTCTCTTTCCTCAAGTCGCCACTTTTTTTTATCTACAAATATTTTTCTTAATTTTTCCTGCCGTTTTCCTTCTTGTTCATCGTTTTCGGCTTGTCGCCTTCTTTCCTGTTCTTCCTTTTCTTCTTGTCGTTTCCTTTCTTGCTCTTCCATAATTTGTCTTTGTTCGTCTTTCTCTTCCTGTCGTCTTCTTTCTTGTTCTTTGTCTTCCTGTCATCTTCTTTCTTGATCTTCCATAATCTTCCTTTGTTCGTCTTTCTCTTCCTGTCGCTTTCTTTCTTGATATTCCATAATTTTACTCTGTTCGTCCATCCGTTGTAACAATGCTGCAAGCATGTCCTGTGTTTGCTTCTCCGCCATACTTCTTGTTGCTGGCATTAATTCACGATACGTAAATCAATTTCAGAATAAAGTTTATTACACTATAAAGTCCGTAAAATGTTGATATCACGTCTATTTTAATAATGGAATATTCCAGAAGAATCTCGAAACAGCACTAGAAAGTCTTATTTAGAGTTTATACTTCTTTTGTGTTGACAAAATTCACTTATTTCCACTAATTCTCCAATGGAATGTTCGAGAATTTTCACGAAATATCACTAATAAATTTAGTTTTGAGTCTATAACACGTTTCCGTTAACACAGTTTACGTATCTTCTGTGGTTTCCAAATCGAATGTTCTAGAATTGTCACTAAAAGTCATTAATAGTCTTATTTTTGAGTATACAACACGTTCCCGTCGACACAGTTGACGTATCTCCTGTAGTTTCCAAATAGAATATTCCAGAATTTTCCCGAAATTTCACTAGTTGTCCTTTTTCTCAGTCTACAACACATTATTAGCGGCACTCACGTATTTGCAGCTATTTCTAAATTGAATGTTCTAGAAACGTCTCGAAAATCCACTTTAAAGTCACTATTCAGTCCAGAAATAGTCCTCCAAACACCGTCCAGTAGCTTAATTATCCGTGTTACCACTAATTTCTGAGAAGAACACTAGAACCTTTTCCAATACTCCAGAAATTTCTCTTCCAATCCACTTCCGACACCAAATTGTTACCGTTTGCTATCCACACAAACACCTCTACTCGTAGATTCGTTGATTGAAAGTCCAGGTAACACTTACTAATTTATTTACTAATTAACAATTAACAGCAATAGATTAATTACTGTCTTAGCTATAATCACACTTGAATACTTATAAGTCTCTTATTTCTTCTTTACTCGTTCACGTTCAATTTAAGTTTGAGTCTCGGCCCACCGTGCGTCTTATTTATACATTCATTCACACGGTCTAGAGCATCCAGAATATTCCCGGCCGTTCGCGTACAATTCCAGTCTCATCTAACTAGTCTACACAATCCAGTGGCGAAACAATATGTTTTTTGAAACGTGCTTCTAACTCCAAAAATAACGGAGAAATGGAGTGGGAATTCTCGCGGGTTCATCCTGTACATAATATTAATGCGAAATGCAGATCTGTCAATAGATGAATGTTTCATAATTAATGGATTTTAAAAACTTAAAATTAAAAAATTAAACACCGCAGGTAATACAAACCCTTATATCCCAGAAAGTACCTCAAAGCATTTTGTGCGGGTGAGGGTTACATATTTGGACTACCTCAGGACATACATAATTGTCATTTTGTACGTCCTATGTAGGTACATACATAGCATCTCTATTTGTCACAACTTTTCAGGTTCCACACCTGTGTGGAACCTGTCCCAGGGACATACATATGTCTTGTACATCCTGAGAATCACCCACGTATGTTGGGTATCTATATGTTCATTCCACTAAACAAAAAAAAAAAATGTGTTTCACACACACACACCATAGGGACTAGGAGCATCTAGTAGTCGTGTCACGCTATCTATCGGTTTAGTTTTAAGCCATGGGGACTAATATTATACATGAAAAAGAACCTACCTCGATTGTGTATCGAACCGCGGACATCAGAAATTATACTCTGAGGCCTAACTGATTGAGTCGTTTCGAACCTTATTAGGAGAGTGTATAATAGGTTACATAGGCAGTAAATACGATTTCAAAAACTGCAGTACTAAAGCAATTATAATAAGAAAAATATAAATAACAGACCTGATTTTTTACAAACAGGCCCTTATATTTTCTTGTGATCATATGCATCAGAAAAATGTAATTTAAATTTTATTTGTTATAGTACCTATTGGAAGCACATGCCACCAAATTAAACAAAATTAGCTTTTAATGCCCTAAAAAGTGCTATCACTTTCATGGATAGCATTCATACCAAACCAATTAATAATTATATACGAAGTATAATTATATATGAGGTATAATAACGTGTTTTATGAACAATTTTGTAGCAAAAGTTTGGGCAATAATTGCAAGCAAAATTGAAAAATAAGCAAGAATATAACCGTAACTTCATAATTTATTTCAATATAGTACACGTAGTTATTTTAGACCAATAAATTATAGCTGGAAAAGTTTTTATGGGTAAAAGGTCCAATGTTTAGAAAAAATGTTTGTGTGTTTTAAGTTTTAATTCCCATCACACAACTAAAACTAAATCGAATATCATTAATAATTTAAAATATAGAGCTACTCAATTATCT
The DNA here is from genome assembly GCA_029963845.1 of Rhamnusium bicolor. Classification (NCBI taxonomy): domain Eukaryota; kingdom Metazoa; phylum Arthropoda; class Insecta; order Coleoptera; family Cerambycidae; genus Rhamnusium; species Rhamnusium bicolor. The sequence continues at coordinate 263,863 of JANEYF010000690.1, read as the reverse complement.
AGCCAACAATTTCTGAAAAAGAACATGCAATTTGTAAAAAACTATTTACCTAAAAATAATTACCCAAAAACAATAATCAATAGGGTACTACATCAGAACAGTAAGAGACAACTTAATGGGCCCCCGATAGTACAAGAGAAATATTATTATAATACCTTATGCTAAGAATCTTTCCGAAAAATTAAAAGTGTTAACGTCTGATAAAATCAATATCGTATCAAAAAGTGAACACAATAAAAAAATTTTTTTACAAATTTAAAAACAAAAACATCAATAGATTTACATTCTAATATAACCTACAAAATACCGTGTAAAGATTACGATAAAAGTTATATTGGACAAACTAGTAGATATCCAAATATAAGAAAAAAAGAACACATGAGAGATGTAAAAAATAAAAACAAAATAAATATCACTTCTTTGGTTGAACACTGCAAATTTTCTGAACATGAATTTGCAGTGTTAAATTCGTACTATTAGGCAAGTCATTGACATATATAAGAAACAGTAGTGGTCCTAAAACAGAACCTTGGGGTACGCCAAATTTAATGTCTAATAAATCTAAATTGGCATTGTTGAACTTGACAAATTAAGTACAGATAGGATATAATTAACTGTTTACTGCTGTCCGAAAAATTATAAAAATTTAATTTACTTATTAAGATATTATCTGAAACACAATCGAAAGCTTTACATAAGTTTAAGAACTGGACATGTACAGATTCTTTGCATTCAAAACCATTATTTATTACATTTATTAGAGTTAATTTCTAAAGTCGTGGATGATTTTGATCTGTAACCATACTGACAATCAGTAAACAATTTACCATTTTCAAAATAATCAATTATCTGTATTTTAAGTACTATAAAAATGTTTGCAATTATTGGCATAATGGAAATGGGTCTGTAATTTGCTGGATACCTTTGCCTTTAACTTTTCTATGAAAATTTTGTACACAATGCACCTTTGGGATACGAGAAAATTAAAGAACCTGTGGTAAAGGAAGGATTTTGTTTGGAGAACATATTAATAAAAGATTGTGGTCTATTTACTGAACAGAAACAGGATATTTGGGTGCGACACCAGATGGTGTGATAATTATATTTTTTATTATGTAAATTATATTTTAAATAAGACATTCTAGGTCTTGTAGGACAATGTTATGGTAGAAGTAAAATGCCTTTATTAACTGGCTCAGAAAGATTTGTCACTAGGTGAAGCTATTATTGAAAAGAAACCATAAATTCTAAAGTGATCTTTTTATTTTCAAATCGGTTTTTTTGCAGATTCAAGAGTAATTAAATATTTCGCAAAATGATGTTATTTTATTGTATACATAGTGGCGTTAAGAGCCCATTATATATTGAGCAAGTTTGGAAAGACGAAGAGTTATGCGAAAAAAATGGTACTGAAGTTGGACAAATTCTATCTCTATTCTGTTCTTCCAGAAATTATTAAAGAAAGTGTTATTCGTGGGGGAAAATGTACCTATCCAGTTTTCATATTAGAGCCACAGGGTAAACAAAAATTCTTAAAATAAAAATAAATTGAAAATTGTTGTTTTATTTACTTTTTCCGGTTAATTACTGAAAAAAATATATTCACTAAATAATAAATAATAGTAAATCAGCTAAGTATTCTTGATTTTTTATTATTTAACTGACGGAGAATAAAACAAGAACGTGTTATATATTACATTTAAACAATGGGCGAAACAGTTGTATATTAAAAAAATTAAAATCATTTGATGAGAATATTGCTGAATTAGATTGAAAAATTATAAAATATTCAAAGGTAAGTATATAGTAAAAAATATAAATGGACCACTGCTTTCTAATATGCAATCAATGAATACCATCTAAAAAGTCTATAACGCATGTACAAATAAAAATACATTTAGAGTAGGTAATGCACGTCAAAATGTTTGTCGCTGCTTATGTCATAATTTAAATAATGAAATTTGAGTCTTATTAAATGATACATGTTTCGACATGCATCCCCTATTCTAATTGAATTTTTATTTGTACATGTTATACAGCGAGAGTTGTTTCAAGTCCAACAGGCATTAAAAGGAAAGTAAATACTGGCGTGTATGGATTATGCATTCTCCTGTAGTGAGAACCATCATCAGTACTCCACATAAGAAATCTACACCAATGCATATCATTTGCATTCCTTTAACGCCTGTTCGACTTGAGAACTCTCGCTGTATACTGATGTGACTTATGAGAATGTGTTTTAAATATTCTTTATGCCCCTTATTACTAGTATTACGATTTAAATTATTTACTAAAGGAATGGATTTGGTGAAAAAACCCTTTTACGCCTAGATGATGGGAGCATAAATAATTTTTTTCTTTTTAATCATTTTAGTTTTTTAAAATAAATTACAAATATAATGTAAATAAATAACTAGAATCATTATGAGCAAATAAAATATCTAATACATCAGCCAAAATAAAATGTTTTGTTGATTAATATCACTCGGTATAAATAAATATAAGATTTTTTTATATATTTTTTTATTGTAATTCAATTATTTATTTTATTTTACTGGGGAGTACAAAGCATTAAAATTTCACAAATTCTTGTTAACGTTGTCATCAATCATCATAATTCATCAATACTTTCAGCTGTTTACTAAATTTAAAATTGCCGCACTTTTGTTTCATCCATATTCATTATCCATTTACAATTCAAATTATCGACTAAAAAAAAAAGGGGTTCGGCGAACCCTTTTAGGTATGCCTAAATAGCACATGAAATTGTGAAAGTGTTTTCTTATTGCTAGATGTTTATGTTACCTCCACGAGTAATTTAAACATCGATTAGTAACATGTAAAATGACAATAAAAGTACAGATTCGATTTTTTTTTTTTTTTTGTAGGAGCATCATTTTTTTTCACTGAACTGATTCTGCAGTTGGCTCCTTGTGAAATATTAAATATTCAATTAGTAATTATTAAATTTCTTCCTTCTTAAACAATAAATCACATAGAGGAACACTTTTGGAACATTAAATAATACGCATTAATAATAAGTATAGGTATCTACTATTAATGTATTATTTAAAGTTCTATTTCATAAATTTTAAAGTGATGGATGGATAAATGATTGATTACAATAATTTAGGTGATTGGCTTAATTAATTTAAAAAATAGTAATATCAATATTTACTTTCATAAAAAAAAAGGTTATGCAATATAGCTTAATTAAATCATAAACAATGGAATTTACAAATTTTTATATGCTTTATAACACAACAAAGATGTATCGTCTAAATTCTGATAAGATAAAGGTAAGTCACGTAAATGTAAGCTTCTGTTATTTTTGTTATTTTTAACCCAAATAGTTCGTTAAACAAATGAACGATTTTTAATGTAGATTTTATATCTGTCAACATGTGTAAAATGTACAGGGTGAAACAAAAAGTATAATTGTTTTAAATGGAACAACCTATACATTTTTATATATTTGAAAATGTAGATTTTTCTGATTACAAATGTATATAGATGTAGTATGATTCGCCCAGTAGTTTCTGAATTATTACCAATCTAAATCAATTTGATTTTTAATAATATACCACTAAAATTTTGATAGTAGGCTATGAAAACATTTAAGGTGGCTTTTCACCAGGATATCCAACTTAAATTTATAAATCGCTTATAACATTTTTCTGTTGGTAATATCGACAAACGAAAACATTAGGTTGATTTTAAATACCATATAGATTTAATGTATAAAATTACAGGCAGTATTGATGTGTATTTTTTTAAACGATTATTTATTTTTATATATAAAATGACACCAAATAAAATATGGTTAAACCATTTAAAAATGTTAAAAAATAAGCTTGTTAATGCGGTCTAAGCATAAAATTAATCAATCTTCAGTAATACAAAAATTTTCGGAAAATATTTTTTTACGCTTTTTATCTCAATCTTCTGCAACAGCAAGTTGATGAATACTTGGATGATTTGCCAATTTTATTAAACTTAATAACAATCTGAAGCTCCTCCGCATAATGTTCGACTCGTCATGGAATACTTAAATCAAAAATATCCTATCTGGATCAAAAACAATGGTCCAATCCACTGGACCGCAAAGAGGCCCGATTTAAATCCTCTAGATTTTTATCTCTGGCGTGTTGTCAAAAATAATATTTATAGTGACGAACTCTCAACGGACACTTAACAACTTAAACAGCTTATAAGGGAGGCAATAAATTTGTTTAATAAGGATAAGGCGGTGTTCGAAATTGTCAGATCCATTTCTTAAAGCGATGTTTCAAATGTATGGAATGGGAGTTATGTTGAAAATAATAATAATAATAATAATAATGATAATAATTATTGCTATACTACTTTTATCCTTGTGTTTTTGCAAATACAAACGGATAATTTCGATTCTTATTCTTATAGTTTATTAATTTATTTTTCATAGTGTCAAACACCCTATTACCAATCTGCTGCCTAGCTGCCTCACTACCCAAAAAAGTTTTCTAAGCAGGACTTGGCTTGGATGCCTTGTAAATAAATAACAAAAATTATTTGACCTGAGGAAAGACCATAGGTTTAATAATGCACTTATTGAAATTTTAAAGCCATTAATAAATTTCGCTTTATTTGTGATATTTGTGCCATTTTTATCGACCAACCTTTAAATTATGAAATAATTCTAAGCACTCATTTAAAAAGGTAATTTGATAATCTAAACTTTTAAATGCTAAATTAAGTTGTTTAGTTCCCGATGTTTGGGAGGTATTAAAAATGTTAAATACTTAGTTTGTCCATTTTTGCAACAAATTCAGAAGTTGGCTCTGCCATTGGAAGCATTGCTGTAAACCTAATGTACACATTTGATATAGCTGAAACACTGGCATTAAATACCTGAGCGGCAAAAAAAGTATGACATATAACATATATAATCGCATTCTCTTTGATGAGAATATCTGGAAAGCCAACTTATTGATATCCCTCGTATATTGTTTTTTTTTTTTTATTTTATTTTAATTTCAAAACAACCTCAAAATGTCATAATCTGATGGTTATGACATGTAGGGTGTTAGGAGTTAAAATGTGTATATCGATAAAAGTAGCTTGCATAACAGATATGAATCTTTAAAAAAGATTTTTTTACAATTTTCTGTTCATTTCTGCACTCCACAGAATTTTAATCCAAAAATTACATTTCTATATTGTACGAATTATAAATACCTTCTCATTTCCTCCGATTTAATATCAGTTTCTTCAATTTTAATATTAAAGTCTTGGTGGTCTATATGGTCCTCATTTTCTATTTTAATATCAGTTTCAGTTTTTATGATACATCCTTCTAGTTTTTCACTATAGCTACCTTCCATTTCATTTAGATCGCAGTATTCATATTTTAATATGGGTTTTACTGTATACTGTTGTACATTATTTAAATCTATATGGCTTTTATCATCCATTAATTCTAAATTTGTATATTCCCTTACTGCCTCTTCCATATCCGATCACTTCCTGATAAAATTCAAAAAGTATGTTATAATAAATCCAAACAAGTTTCACAAGTTAAAAGTTCTTCAGTATATATAGAGGCTGGCAGCTACCTAGGCATTTTTCTTGTAAACTACTCTAGGTAAAAGAAAAACATCGAAGGCAAACATTCTTTAAGTTTCCATGTAGAATACGAAAATGCAGTTGAAGAAGGACCACACACATACATCACACTACATTAGTTTCTTTAAATGGAATGCTATATTTTTTTCTGATTTTGATTCCTTATAATGTAAATTCATTTTTGTTCAGGTAATTATGTCCTTTGCCCACCTTTTTTGCTATATTAATGTTTTTGTGGACCCTCGAGTACAGAATACAGCACCTCAGCTAACACTTACCATTCATACAAAATTCATATAAAATGCATACTCCAAAAAGAATCAAAAATTGTCATAATTACTAGTGATTCTTGTACAACGGCCACCTCGATCTCTAGACCTCACGCAGTTGTTTCCTCTTTGAAAAATTAAATTTATGAAAACGTAAATCCTATCAGAAGAGCAGGTGAAAGTATAGAATGACAAGTTTGTCCGAACAATGGGATATGTACAACTTTGTCACTTTTAAATAAGCGGAGGGCGCAGATATCCATGTGTTACTTGAGTGATATGGAACTAATCTTACTGAAACACGTCTGCACAATATTAAAATGGGATATCGCTATAATATTTTTCAAGCTAGCCTGTTTCAATAATATGCTTGTTCCACCTCCGAATGCAGATATGGATATCAGAACTTCCCAGTTATTTAAAAGAGATGAAACTGTAATCTGTTTGTTGAAAGTAATAGAATTGCATATGTAGCTAACTGCAAGCTTATACAGGTATTTTAACTTCTATCGTGAAAAGCAAACTCGTTAAGAGTTAGGTATGTATTCGAAGTCTCATAAATTACTTATACATATTTTTTAGGGTAATCTATAAATCAGTGGCATTTAAAAAAAAAAACTTCTGGTTTGTAACTGTTTCATAGTTTGAACTGTTACCATTGATAGATACTATTGGGTGCTACACACTTGTGTACTCCTTCCAAAAAAATTAAACTGTTTTTCAGAATTCTGTGCAAGAAATGAAAAAATTAGTAGTCTATAACACAAATCTTTTTAAACGAGCAGCACAAATGGATTCATTAATTATTACTCTACACATGTTAAATACTCTAGTCCTGATCTCTTCTGTTCTTCTGATGAGATTTATATTTCTAAAAACCTCATTTTTCCAAGCCCCCAGAAGAAACAAACTGGTGTCCATTATACAAGAACCACTAGTACTAATAACAAATTTTAATTAATCTAACCCATTTAAGAATACTATTATGTATGAATGAATGGTATTAGTTTAAATAATATTTTCCATGTCTGAGAGTTCACAAAAACATTACTATCTCAAAAATAGTGGGTTAAAGGACGAAATTATCTAAAATAAAATAAATTTACAATAAGGAATCAAAACCAGAAATAAATATATACCATATTCCATTTAAAAACACAAAGTTGTACTGTGTTGCACATTAGTGTGCTTTCCGAATAAATCAACTACATTTTCGAATTCTGCAAAATAAATTAGACAATACTCTTCATGTCATATCTCTGTTACGTAATGTACTTTACAAGAAAAATGCCTGATACTATGTAGCTGCCGGACCCTGCATATATACGCACAGCCACACATGCATATACAAAGTACCTATTTCAAAACTTGAACACAAGAGTAGTCAGTTTTCAGATCAAACCAGAAAAACAGTTTTGGATACATAACCTCACTTCCTTTATGATAATCAGTAATCACTTAGAAAAGTTTTTATCCTTAATATCAAGAGGGCTTCTTAGGTGCTGGAAAATTAACTAATTGGTTTTCATTGGTTGAAAATAATCTTAATTTTGAATTCATCCAATAAATTAACCAGGTTATTATAGTTTCTGCACCCAAGAAAGATAAATGTTGGTGTTATTTAAATACTAACCAGATAAATCTTTAATATTCACTCCCAGAACCGCTAATTATCAGTAATTTATAAGATTTTCTCAATACAAACAATTTAAAACAATCAAAATCTGTTACAAACTTTAGCCCAATTTTTGTGCCATAACTAGTGATGGGAAATATCGAATAATTCGCTAGTTGGTACTTATTCGATTAATTCAATAATTGAATTGCCAATGATTGAATTTAAAAATTCTGAATTTAAGAATGGAGGCTGTGAATATGCATAGACGGACACAGTATTTTATTCATAGAAGAGACACATTTTGATTGTGATACGATAAACAGTGTAAACAACAAAATAAACAAAACGCAACTGCTAACAGATGATTACGTGTGACAATGTTGGTTTTGATTGTAAAGATTCATTTTTTATGAGACGTGAAACTATCGGCAGCATTAATTAGCAAGTTAACAATATCATTCAGATGATGCTTTCTAGAAAAGTTGTAACTGAATGAATTTATATATTCGATGAATTCATTCAATAGTTGGAATTATTCTTTCAGTAATTATTCGATAAATCAAATCATTTGATAGTGCCCATTCTGTGGGCATATGAATAGGGGTTACATTATTCTTGTGATGTGGGTACGTCCCCATGGTCTGAAACTCCCAAAATTCGAAACGGAACTGTTAATCAAATGAGGGCTACCGTTTTTAGGCTCACCAGTTGGCGTCCTTTAAAAAGTTATAGTTAGGAACAAGTTTATAGGGTTTTATTATAATTATTTCCTACACCAGTAAATAAACAAACTTGTTAATTATGCCTCAGTGTTTCACCAGTGCAGTTCCACTTTGTTCGGAAACAAAAGACGCACATATGCTTCCGAGAGACAAACTCGCCTAAAACAGTGGTTGGTAGCGATTTGCAGGGATAACTTTACTCCTTCGAAACATTCGTGTGTTTGTAAGGAACATTTTAATCCTGACGATTATGTGTTACCAAAGTAGTTTACTACAGAAAGTCGTAAGTAATAATCTTGCACATTCGTTGTTTTCATCATGCTCGCTCATGCTTGATATAACCTAACTTTAATGACATAAGACACCTCTGATAGTTACAATAATTTCCTACTGAGCTAGTAAATTACTACTTCCCCTTCTGCCCTCATTGTGTTAAATGTTTTTCAGCTAATTTTTATAAAAATTACTATAAACTAGCGTTAAAAAGCCGTAATAAACATTAACGTTCAGTGACAAGGACCTTACCATACACTAGTACCTCTCGTGGCGAATTCAAATGCGGTAGCCCTCATTTGAAGCGTTTCGATTGCTTAGATCGAATTCTATAATGTCGGAAACCAATCAAATCACTTAAAATTGACAGTTCCGTTTCGGATTTCCAGACCATAGAAATGTACAGTAACCGTAAGCTAACCGTTTATTTCGTAGTTCATTATCAAGGAACAGGAAATCTGTATTAACCATTGACCTCGTACGGTTAATTCTGGAGTCATTGAACCTAACAAAATTAACTTTATTAAGATGTTTCACGGCACTCGCATCGACGTAAAGCAGCATTTACATTTACGATTAACCCGCATATGAATGAAATAATCGTAAACAAAATCGTAAATGTAAACGCTTAGGTACTGTGTAGGATATCTTATACATTTACGACTAACTGTATATACACGTGAGACATTCGCAAACAAAATCGTAAAATCGTAAACGCCGCTAAAAATGTATTTTTCCTATCTCTCTGATTTAATCTCTGCTTTTGATACAAATGCCTATTAAAAATTATATTTTAATTATTACTTGAAATTATTCTATTAATACATGTTAAATATTAAATAATTTTAATACTCAAAGATGCAGATCAGTGAAGAAAAATTGAAAGTTTTTGTAATATCGCAGAACGTTTCTGTTGTAACTTTAATATACATAATATGTGTATACTGGACTTTACCTACTTTATAAATCTTGGGTTAGGTTGAAATAATACTGATTTATGTTGAAAATTGGAAGCAATAAGGTTCATTGCAATTTGGAATAAGACTCGCTGTTTTAAGTTTTTTCTTTTAAATCAGTTCGAAAAAATGCAGCTAATAAAATCAATACAGTTAAATCTATTTCATTCCTAAATCTCGAAGTGTCTATTTTGTATAGCCTTTATTCTTGTGGTTTGACGTGCAGTTTTGACCAGGAATGAATGTATTTGACAACTACCAAATATTCGAACAAGAAGCGGGTAGAAAAAGACTCAAGACCTAAAAGTACAATGAATTCAATTGTTTCTGTTCTTTCGTGACGAAGAAGATGAATTACACGGGATATAAAATGTGTATATGTATTATTGTTAGATTGTTTTATTTTCATTTTCAACAAAACGTATTTAAAAATTGAAGGCAAAGAGAGACAAGTATGCACTTTGCTTAGAAATAAGCAATAGCAATTTTGGAATTGAGGAATCTATTAGAGAAATTTTTGACACATTTTTACTGCAAGTATAAGTTTTAACAATAGTTTTATAACTTGTATTTGTATTTTAAATTGACTATGCATAAATATTAATATATCAAATACCATATTAGAGTTACTAAATTTCGTTGCCGATCATGAACGTAGGCCGAATGAATGTATATGTAAATCTGTTGTATACAGTAGGTATTACTGTCCGTAAATTAAAAATGTTGATGGGCTCGGCTATACATTTGCAAGGTCTTCACATTCTATTCCTTGAGACCTGTATGATGGGGTGAATAAATATTTTTGTATGAAGAAGGCGAATATATCTACATGTTATAATCGCAAAAGAAAACTTTGTTCAAGTTTATGTACAGGATTGTCCGATGAGCACTTAAATATTTCGTAACTTAGCATATTTCATAAGGATTTTTGCTTAAATCGTTTATAATTTTCTCATTGACGTGAACATCACACATATCAATTAACGTCCCTAACACTGCTTCCATTTATTCACTTACTGAAGAGGTTCGTCTAATATTAAAGAACTATTTTATAATTTGTCTATAGTGACCTCCATTATTGTGCAATTGTTGCATATCTGCCTGAAACTGAATGTTTTCAAACAATAGGCAATACAATTTTAAAACAACATACTTAATCGAAATACTTTGAATATAAATTCTGTGTTTAACTAAGTTCCCCAGTGTGCAAAAATATGCTGTGGAGGGTCACAAATGCTGCAACAATTTTTATGAAATTCTCTTCTATATGTGTACCAAATTGGGACAAATAGATTTGAGGGTATGGCCCACTTGAGCATGGTTAAAGCTTCATCAGTTACAAACATTAAAATTTGGTTTACAGAAATTTTTATTTGTTGTTTAATGTCTCCATTACAGTTGTCTTGTCCACAATTTTTTATTACGTATTTCTTTTTTAATACTGTTTTCAAATTTTGTTCCCACTGATGATAAAATTGCAACTGTAAATTCGACAGCAATCTCCAGTCAGTAATATATTGTGCCCAAAATGATGGGAGTTTTTTTTTTAGATAACATGAAATATTGAATACACTCAAGATAATAATTAAATTTAAAAAAAATGGCATAAGGTACTTTTTGCTTATTTTTTCTATAAATGGCACTGGCTATGTGTCGCCTACAATCAGATAAATGGTGGAAGAAAAACTTACATACATACCCTTCCATCGTACCTTAAGTACGGAAATCGCGAAATATACGTTTGAATACGATTAACATACGTTGGATACTTACGCGACATATTCGAAATAAAATACATAAATTGTGTGTACTTCATACAGTGTATAGGTTTATATTGGCACTGAGTCTTATAATGAATTAGTCATCTGTAGGGAATAATATGAAAAATACTGAAAAAATTGACACTTTTGGGGCTGACATTAAGAGGGGTGAAAAAAATTAATTTTAAAATTGTGAAAATTATAGGATATGTTGAGTTTTGTGTGAGAATGTTGGGAAAGATACTTTTAAACGTGAAGAAATTAGAAATGGGGTGTTTGAAGGGGTGAAAAAAAATTATGCTTAAAAATAAAAAAACATTGAAATTTATACACCACATACCCATCATAACAGAGTTTAAAGGATTAATAGATAAAACAGGATTTTTTAGGTTTTAGGTTTAGATGTTCATGGTAGTGATATTTCATAAACTGCAGAATCTACTGGTGACAGTGGCAGTTCAGAGTATTTACTTAAAAAATCTGTCTTATTCCGTTATGTTTGATTTTATTGCAAATCAAATAGATTGTCTGCATCCAATAACCACTATTTCCTGAGTATACTTTTTGTTATTAAAAAGTTGAGAGATTCGAATTTGCATGTGTTAAATTTTAGCACTTCAATCACCAACTTCCTTAAGCCAAAAGTCAAAAAATTTCTTTTCCAGTGAATCTTCCTTCAGCTATAATGCTTTTTTCTATAGAGAAAAAATATAGCGGTAGTGTATTTTTATAAAAATAGATGCAAATTTATTTACATTATTAAATTATTAACACTAAAGATGACAATTAAAACAGTTAATGTATTGGTTTTCACATGCAGCTTTATAAAAAAAATTAGAATTACATCCAAAAGAGCAAAATGCAGCAACTCATATTTTCCAGTCAGCAATCACACACCTGAAATAATTGATTGACAGAAAAATCGCTGCACCTGCTCACATCTGGAAATTCATGTTTAATTAATAATCGAAATTTATTTACTAATGCTTTAAATAATCATGCATACTACACTATACTTACTCTCTTTATCCATAAAACAACAGTTTTAGAAAAAAAATGATTCATGCCATGCATAAAATTTAATCAAATGCTACCTGAAGAAATAAAATACATAAACGATATTACTAGATTCAAAAAAAATATTTAGAAATTATCTAATATCAGCAGCGTTATATATCGAAGAACTGATGCTGAACTGACTTGTGTTTTAGAGTATTTATATATAATCGACATCACAAAAGAATGCCGTTATGTCATCTTTATAATTCATATGAATCAAATCAGCACTGCGTTAGTCAAATTCATGCTTGTTGAAATGACGTCCAGATATAAACAAACTTTACTCATTGTCAGATGAAAAAGTGAAAACAACCTACAATTTGTCCGCTAAAAGTTAGAATAATTTAACGAATTTGTCTTTAATTTTGAACTAATTTTATATTTTTATATAATTTGGAAAAATGCAGATGTGACAACCACGATAGTCAAAAGCGTTCGATGATTGCTCGATATTATTTTCGCTTGTTACTGAGACGTACAAAATCAGGCCTTCTCCTTCTTTTTCGTCAAGGAAGTTAGGTTTTCGTATAACGCATCAACAATGTTGGTCGAGATATTAACAGTCACATATAATGGACTTCTTTGCGCTGTTTCTCTCGTTTTATTATTTTGTAAACAAATAATGCTTGAGCAACGACGTAACGGCATTATTTCGTGATTTCGATTATATTAATTTATTGCATTTTATTTATTTATTTATTCAAACACTACAACAACACTAGGCCTTACAGAATGTGTCTAAATTTAGGTATAAGCAACTTATAATTAAACATACACTAGGTATACTAAAATCTACAGACAATAATTAGGACAATAATAAAATATATTTTTATGGACATGTATCACAGTAATAAAATGGTAAATAATATCAATTAAATCTATAAATTGAAATTATTAATTTTAGTTACATTATTCTTAAAATTAGGTATAAATTAATACACATTTTATTTCTTTGAAATGAGTGGTCGTAGAAAAAAAATATAGTACGAAACTCGAGTTGTAAAGCAGTTATACGCATTCATGCAATTACATACTTACTGTTATACGGCTAATGTGCAACTTATTAGATATTATACAATAACTATCTCATTTTAAATATGGGTAAATCTTTGAGGAATAAAGAAGCTGAGAAAGAAAACAGGAATACACTAAATGTGGACGAATGCTAGAAAAACAGAATACATTTATATGTGCCATTACTTTCAAAGAATATTTTTTTGCTTAATTTCTGATATATTTTTTTATTTTTGCTTTATAACCTTTGATATGTATGTTTGCTAGTTCTTGCGGCTGTATAATGTGTAGAATTGAATTCTCAGGTGTAGATACAATGAAGTGTTTTAATCCTGAACCATTTGTATGATGTTTTGACAAAATCACATTAATCATCTAGGTTTTTCATTATGCCTATCAGTCACTTTCAGTCCAACAGACAGAGCGGAAGAAACTTGAATGTGATTTTGCCAAAACATCGTACAAATGGTTCTTCTCAGGATAAAAACACTAGATCAACACAAACAACAAAATACTGCGGATCAACACCCGAGAATCTATTTCTACAAATATTTAGTACTATATGCCTCGTTTTTATTATGAAAATTTTCAGTTCGAGTAACCAGAAGCCTCAGTAAGCAGTTATCTGTTAAAACCTGAAGATGGCAGATGAGATTCTGCCGAAACGTCGTTCAGACAACCACGGTCCCTCTCGGGACCTATCACCTACGCGGGAGTATACCCGAAAAACGAATTTAACATATATATATGTATATATATATATATATATATATATATATATATATATATATATATATATATATATATATATATATATATATATATATATATATATATATATATATGTTTTTAAATTCGTTTTCCGGAGATGGCAGATGAGATTCTGCCGAAACGTCGTTCAGACAACCACGGTCCCTCTCGGGGCCTATCACCTACGCGGGAGTATACCCGGAAAACGAATTTAACATTCACCACCCGCGAAAACCTGAAAAACAACATATATATATATATATATATATATATATATATATATATATATATATATATATATATATATATATATATATATATATATATATATATATATATATATTTATGTATATATACGTAAGATTTTTCATTTGAATATAAATAAGACATTCAAAAATATCGTCGGTACATTCTGCAGAAGAAAAAAATATATCCAAGGCATGTGAAAGGAGGTGTCTTGCTAATAAATAAGATATTCAAAAATATCGTTGGCATATTTTGCAGAAGAAAAAGAATATTCCAGGCATGTGAAAGGAGGTGTCATTCTATAATCCCAGGAATATGCTCTAGATATATTTGCGTGGATATGGCATATTCCTGCAATAGTGCAATATTCCGCATGGATGTTCTTAGTATATTTATGCAATATGTTTGTGTCGTTTGAGAATTTTAATATAAAATGTAAAGGTTCGATAAAAAAACTCTTTTAAACCCTTTACGACATAACATGGGATTTTATCAACTCCCATAGATTTTTTAGGTTTAATCTTATTGATAACTTCAAGAATGTTGTTTCTAGATATATTATTAATATTTACAGAGTACATGTTTATGTTTTCCGGAACGTTTATATCAGTATTATTGTTAGTATCACTAGTATAAACGCTGGAAAAATAATCAGTAAACGCTTCAGATATATCTTTATGGGTCTCGTACTCTGTTATTATAATACATAACTGATGGTATACGATTATTACTTTTTCTCTTGAATTGATGTATGACCAAAACTTTGCATGGTCATTGTTAATATTTTGTTCTATGGATTCTTAGTACTGTTGGTGGGCAAGATTAAAGAAATAAGGAGAAAACTAAGGTACGACATTAATGGATTGTTTAAAGAAATAAGGAGAAAACTAAGGTACGACATTAAACAATCCAAAATATGATGCTTCTTGTGTAATTTTTTATTGAGCTCTTTTTGTATTATGGTCTCTTTGGTAAACCAGGGAAGGTACTTTTTTTGTATAAATTTTTTTGTTTTTGGCACACTGAGTAAGAGCTATATTAATATTATCATAGAAAGCAGCTGTTGCTTGATTAACATCTTGATAACATAACAGATACTGCCAGTCAGTATACAGGGTGAGTCTTAAATGCGTAGTTATATTTTAACCATCAATATATTTCGTCGAGTACAATCGATTGGCAGTGCATACAATTTTTTTGAGCAAAACAAAATTTTGAATTTCTGATAATTTTTACGTCCTCCAGCAACTGACATTTTGACGGTCACTGGATATCTATCTAAACGCCGTTATGGGAAATGACGTCACTGAAGGCAGTGTTGCCACTGTCAGTTCGTCACAGTTCTATTTTAAATTAGTAAACAACTGGTAATATGACATTTGAATTAAATTCTAAAAATGAAACAAAATTGAAAATAATCATTTTATAAAGAAGCATCTACTTTAACGAACGGAAAAGCAGATTTGTTTACTTAATATGTACATAGCACAGAACATCAGCTGGCCACAAGGTTGATACACTTCTGTTCCGTGAATCGATCGAAGTCCAAGTCTTAAATTATTTGCTATCTCATCTACAATAGAATTATTTTTTGCCCATTTTAGTAAAATCAACAAATTCTGATAACAAAAACGTATACTCCTTTATAAATAAATTAAACCATAAAAAATTCTAATACTGAAACAAATAATAAAAAATTGGCATTCTGTACATACCTAATTGAAAAAAAATTTCTTCTACATCTAAATAAACCGTAATACCCTGGTACACAGCAAAAATAAATCACTAATAATAATCAAAAATTAAAAATACACTAATCATTAAATATTAGTTTCCGAGAATTGCACTAATCACTAATAAAAATATTACACTTACAATATCTTCCCACGGACGAAATATTCATTGTTATCACTGCACTGCACTAAACACTTGAACTACGGTTTAAAATTAATAAACAATAACTTATAACAATCGACGAATTGGCACTAGCACTCCACGCATAAACACAGCAAAACAACTGTTGACTGTGATACGATACGCCAAATTCATGGGCCAATTTTCTTGTACTTGTACCAGGATTTTCTTCAACCGC